>CM068367.1:1169884502-1170350512 GCA_034769895.1 Magicicada septendecula
TGTACCTTTATCCGTTCCTGCAGTTTTTAATGTTTGTAAACTGCGATTGTGTCGATATATTTTGTAATTTTGTATATATTATATATATATTTATATATATATTACAACGATACATAACATAAATTTGATATACTGTAATTTATGTGGCCCCACGTTCTTTGGGACGCCAAAATTATACAACGATACCTTTTGTATATGCAGGTTGTAAATAATTATAACAATACCAGGTGTAACTATAATAAGAGCCTGGTGTCCTCTTCGTCCTGGCGTCCTCTTCGTCTCGTCGTCCTCTTCTACAGCGTCACTCCTACAGTTTATTTTTAATTTATACTTTCTATTTTCATAATCTCAGGATTTATATGGGTGTTACTTAATGCGGTGCGTTTAATGTACTTAATGCGATGCGTTTAATGTACACCTTCCACGATATCTTGAAGTGTCTTTAAATTTCCTAAGCGGATATCTTGTTTTACACGAAAACAGCACTGTATTATATTTTAAATTTTACCTAAATATTTTACCCACTCGGTTCTTAACGCGAAACTTCGTTAAGAATTACTACGGTTTATTTTATATATGATATTTCGACGTTCATAAGAGAACAACTGTCTTCACCGGGCACAACTTCCCCTTGCAACTTCTACAGACAGACTGTCCATCCTAGCTCTACAACGTATGAATCTCACTGAATTTAGTGTATTATGATAGGCTAAGCCCAATTCACATGATTCATGAAACAAACAGATATACAAATTTCATGAAAAACTTTGTATAATTTAGCAAAGTCCTGCATGGAAATTATCTACAAATTTTATTACCCTATAATTGATAAGAGTTACAATTGAGTTTTTCTTTACTTACAAAACCATATTTCTAAAATAGTTATGAACCTCAGAGTATACCCAATTGAAGCTATTTACCTAAATAATTCCTTGTCAAAGTTTCACGTCAATCGGTTAACAACCACTGAAGCTATAGCGATCACAGATTATCACACCCGCACACGCGCACAAATTCACACAAAAATACATGACAATATAGAACATCTTTTTATGAAGAGTTTGGTATACCCTACATGCTTATCCATTTCTAAATACAAAACTTACGACTAAAAGACACAATATTACATAAAACAAATTTAAACAAGAAAATGCTCGTCATCCATGTGCTCTGATATAAACAACATAGCTTATCATCCTGTGTTCTGTTGCAATATATATATATTGTTAAAGAATATAGATTAGGTGTTAAGATGCGACGATGATGGCAATTTGCGGCAAGAATTAATTATTCTTTAGAAGATATTTGGTTGTAATAAAACCAATATGTGCCGGTACTAGCGAAAATGTCCGTCTTATTCAAACCCCACTGTTGTAATCAATTTAGTAACGAACTGCTTGTTAATTATGTGAGGACGTATGTTATATTGTATGATACCAGCTGGAGACGTCAAATTGTAAAGAAATCTTGTCTATTAGTGTAATTAGTTATAAGAGACTCCGGTGTAACAAACGCCAAGTAATACGTTGTAGGTGGCGATCCGTAACTATTAAACTGCTGTCACCTGGTTTAATTAATATATTATTAACTAATATACCTTTCGGTTGTGACCGGTGAAACCCTCAGAACATAGATTATTAAGTCCACAAAATTAGAATTATGTTCCTGAATTTATAATGGTATTATTCTATAGACTTAATTTAGTTCTCAGTGGTTGTTTAATATGAGCAATATATATGGAGTATTTACTGAATGTAAGTGGTATTTGTTTCAACCCTAGTCCCTCAACGATCAAAATTTTGTTCAAATTTAGTATTAAAAAACCAGTTAGTTCAGCAATCTCCCGTCCCACCAGCTGCAAACTTGGAGCGCTGTTATTAGAAATAAGTATACTTATAGGTTAGTTATTAGGAGTTTTTGTATCAATCTGTTAATAAATTATTACACCAACTACATATAGTATTTTCTCTGCAATGATTAAAACGTTATCTAATACAACCAATGTACTTTATTTATTTTTCTCTGGTATTTAACAAGTTACGTTGTCTCAGACAAACAATAAGACGATCCAATCGACTATTCCAACATATATCGATTCTTAATTATTCAAACTCTAAAAACATATATATTTGAAAATAATGACAATTAATTCTTATACCAGGGTTCGTGTAGTTCTTTGAACCATTAGTAAGGCCAGGTAAAACGCATAATTAAGGTTGTTCAATTTACAAAAAGAATAAAATTATTTACTTAAAATACAATGATATGAAAATAATTTGTTTTTTACCCAAACGACGAAAGCTTCATTAGGCGGTGAATGTTTGTCAACAGCGGTCAAAATCCAGTTTATATCGTCTTCACCCAGTAAAACTGCTCTGGTTTTCAATGAATTGATGATGGTAATCCCACAGGAACTCTTGTGCTTCGATTCTTCTTTTGCGACTTCACAATTCTTGGTCCCAATGAACTGGAATTAGGATCTCAGCTTACGCTGTCAATGAAGGTTATTTCGTCAACCGAGTCTTCTGTATTTCCAAATATTTCCGTTAATTCAGGCTTTAACTCTTTACTGGTCTTCAATTTATAGCATGAATTGGTTTGATACCAAATTCAGCGGAATTATTTAGTGACTGAGGTGAGAAGCTTTCAATTCTTTTTTATTTTACTCATTGATAATTTAGAGTGTTATTTAATTTGTACGATTCATTAGCGTTCAAATATAATTGTTTTACAAAAAAGGCTTTATCAGTTTGGACATATCTTTCCTTTATATTTATTCATATATTTTTATATCGGTTCATTTCAATCTAATAGCTTGTAACAATCAGAACCATCTATTCAAAAATCAACAACTTATTATATATCAGTTGCCTTAACAACCACGTTCTCTATATATCCTTGAGCCGGCATTATAGAATATTACTACTTCTTTCCAATAAAATACTCCATCCTTGGATTAATCTTGAATCACATAAAACTTTCCCTTAACCTTCCTTACTAAACAGTAAATGTTTTACTAGAGTTTCGTTGGACTGGGTTTACTAAAAAGGTATTAATTTCCTTTCACTAATATGGAATTTAGGCCTATAGATTCATTTACAACCATTATAACATTATTTGGTTTTTAACTTAATTTTCTTTTTACCTGACCTACTGTACAATTAATTATTGGTTACATAGTTAATTACATGAATTTTAATTTACTGGTGGTTATTTGTTTTTATATTAATTAACTGGTTCTGGAACCCTTTATTAATTTATGACATAATTGTCAGAACTATTTGTTAGATTTAAAACACTGGTCACACTCCTGATCCAGTTTATAAACATTAATTAGAACAACAGTATTTTTCAACATTATACAATACTGATAACTTAGTACAGTACCTAACATTGGTAACTATACTGGGTTATATTAATACAAATCTAATATAAACATAAACATAATTATTGGTGAAGTATTATTATCAAATAACATTATTTCATTTTTAGTATATTCAACATACAATATAAAATACTCTGTGACCTGAACATGTCACAGTACAAAACAAACAATTCATAACATTCAATCATTCCTTAGTCTGGCTTTTATACATTTAATACTAGTCATTGCCTCCTTCTGGTTTGAGTTACTTCTCGAGCACATGACCTATTGAACAACCTTAAGTCAGGGTATGGTCCTTGACCATATTACATTAAATTTTTTATGTAACGTTGGGGAACCTCAACTATGTTGCGTTACAATATATATATAGATACCTCTATATATTTTGTAATTGTCTTAAACGATTATAAAATTTATGTTTATACGTAGGCCTGTTTCTATGATGCAAGGAATAAATAATTAAATATATTAAATACTACTACTAAAGATGTCAACAACACCATGGAGACCAGAATTAATTACCATAGTAACAAGTAAATAAACAAAAGCTATTTAGCGGCATCGGAACTAAATTTATCCGTTACTGCAGTACATTTTCGATGTTTTAAATAATAGGCCTATGCGATCATATCGATATATTACGATGTGGAAAAGAAGAAGTGTACTAATTGTAAATTCTCCAATTACTTAATGCAAAGCGAAAATACGTGTTGTTTTCATTTGGTTACAACGAAAGGTTAGGTGACAACGGTTGTTGGTTTTTAGTTTACTACTGAAATAAATAAAAGCCGTGGTTGAGGAAAACAACGTTTAATGTGTTATACAATGCTTCTAACACAGAACACTTAAAATAAATAATTTAGCGTTTTTGATTTAACGGGTGCTTTATAAATATCTCCAAAGGCTTTATAAACGGGTACTTTTAAATCTCCAAAGTCTGTTGCACCAACATATTAATTCAGTCCAAGTTAAAATAGTACAAATGTTGAAAACAGCTTGGGAGAGAATTTGACTAGTGAGTACAAAATTGTTATACGAGCTGACAGAACGCCATATAGACATAGACAATAAAAATTTACAGGCATTGCACAAATGCAATGCACAGAGAAGGGCATTGAAAATGCTTCAATAAATCTAATATATATATGTATATTTATGTTCATTCACCAATCAATGAATTCATTCTTCATTTACCAATATACAGATTATAAGTTAAATGTAGTCGCATTCATAAGCGAAGTTTTATATGTGTACTACGTTATTGACAACAAAGAAGTAGTTTCTATAGAAACTCACCGTTCCCATTTTCTATCACGCACCAGCGATCGGCCGCAAATGTGCGACACGTCCTTATAAACACTTTCAATGTTAAAATTATATTAAAATACTTATTAAAAGTCAAATATTCGCGTGCGAAGCCGCGGGTAATAGCTAGTATTATATAATACAGACTAATGTAAAACGTGTCTTTGCCTTCTGTCACTGTCATATCTTCCAGTGCAAAATAATAGTGGCTTATGCTGGTTGTAATATTATTCATATCATCTATTTCTAAATACGAGTAGGCCTAAGCCGCTAAATGATTTGTACCGAATTTGAAAGTCTAGCCTCCGAATAGGAAATCATTTTCTGCACCCCAAAATCGCGGTCAGTATCTAAAATGACAACCCGAGCACCGATTTCCGGTCGGAAAGAATGGGTCTTTGCGGCTCCAACAGTAAACTTACCACACCAGCTTTTGATTATATTAAAAACCCTTTATCTAAGTGCTGTCCAGCTTTTAGTTTTTACTGTACCTTCAGTAGGCAGCTCATTTTAGTACTAGCAATACAAGTTTATGACGAATGAGTGACATCTCGCTCTCTCTCTCTCTCTCTCTCTCTCTGAGTTAAAAGCCCGCAAGCTGGTTGGTACCAATTCCTCTCGCTTTTCTGCTTTCCTTTCTGCTTCCTTCTCTCCTTACAGTTCATATCGTTCATAATCTGTCTCATGTAGTCTAAACGGATCTTCCTCTGTGACTCCTTCCATTTTTCTTTCAATTATTCTCGTCATTAGCCCACTGTGTCTAAGTGTATGCTCTGTTAACTTATCTCTTTTACTTTCTACAATACATCCTCATTAGTTATCTTCTTCCTCTCCAGCTTATCTTGAGCATTCTTTTATAACAACAGGTTTCAAATGTTTGGAATCTTTTCTTCTCTCCTTTTCATATAGTCAGTGATTCGCTCCTATACAGAGCAACACTCTGCACACGTGCGTGCGCGCACACACATGCATTTACCAAATTCTTTCTTACCTTTAAATTTATGTTGTTTGAAGTCAAGAGGTTCAAAAGGTTTTTTTTATTAAATACCGTTTTAGACTGATGTAATTAATTCTACTTACAATTTCCTTACAGCTTCACCCATCACTTGTAATTTTGCTTCCCTGATAATCGTATTCTTTCACTTCCTGGAGTACTTTATTTCCAAGAATTATTCTGATTGGATTCTCTACATTTCGACTACACACTAGAACCTTGCTCTTTTGTTCGTTAATCTTCATACTATATTCGCTCTTCATTACTTGATCTATTATGTTAAGGATGCTTTGTAGATCTTCTGTACTCTCTGCAATCACCGCTTTGTCCTCTGCGAACATATGCATGTTAACTTTTCCTCGTGGTTTCTTATTCTGAGATCGGCTTCTTCGCTTATTCTGTCGATCGCTTCCTGAACGTACGAGTGCCTGGACGTAACAAGCATGAAGACAGAGATCATCCCTGCCTTACTCCTTTCTTAATACTTTCTTCATCTTGATGATTTCCGCGTAAAACTCTGTCTGTCCCATCTAGTTACAAGGTATGAACTGATCTTCGTTCTCTATATAGCATTCTCGCTTTATGTGAAGTACCAAATAACTTTTTCCAATTAAAGTTACCGAAGGCTTAACGTTAACTGATTCTCAGTCAAACGGGTCTCTGTTACCTTCTATTCTGCACAGGACGAATCGGTAACTATTTTTAATGCATGTTACACCATGAACAATCTGTAGTCCTTGCATGATCCTCCATCTGACTTTTTAGGTACTGATTCAATGATCTACTGCATAAATGTTTTTTGCAATTCTCCTGTCTCGTAGATTTTTCAGACAAGTTCGTGAAGTGTCCCTTACAGCTTCTCTCCACCTTTTTTCAGCAAATCTGCTGGGATACCGTCAATATCAGGTGTCTTCTTGTCTTCAAATTAACCATTGCTTTCCCAGACTCTTCCATCATGCTTTTCATCCTCTCCTCTAATTTCTTACTCCTGATGGCCATCTAGTGAATATTCTAAATATTCTTTCCATCGTCCGGCTACTTTGTCCCGATCACATATCATCTCATCGTTTCTGTCTGCAATACTCATTGTCTTGGAATTTTTTCTTCAAAGGACTATTTTTATTATTCAAATGCTTTGTCTATTTCTCCTATTTCATGTGCTTCTCTACGTCTTCACACCTTCCTTCCAAATAGTTCTCTTTATCCTGTCTCGCTTTGCTATTAATTTTATTCTCAGGCTCCTGTATTTGCTTTCCCTTCTTCGTCTGTCGAGTTCTTATATTTCCGTCCCTCACCAATAACTACACCCTTACTTGAATTCTTTTCTGTTGACTGCCCTTCCCTTTCCCAGAACCACCTCTGCTGTGTTAAGGATACCTTCGCTTATTCCACTCCATTTCATTCTCACGTTCACGTCTTCTTTCAGTTCTGAAATTCCCTGAAGCCATTCCGTTCCTACTGCAGCATCATCTTATCTTCAGTTTTTATAACTGCCAGCGTTCTTTTCTTTTTTCTGTATCTTAAATACATAAACAATAACAGTAGACATTATTTATGACAACTACGCTTCTAAAGACCATATGGGGGTACCTAGTGGCTTATGTTTGGTATAAGTGATACCTTATTACAAGAACATTGGCTGTAACAATAAAAGCTGTTGTAGCGATTAGGTGTTACGTAATATGATCACAGCAATCATTCACTGGTTGCAACATCGACATATTGACGTCTAAACATATCGTCAATAATTTATATAGCAACTAGTTCGCAGATCTTTAGTAGAATGCTGTACGATATAACTATACTTATGGAGGGTTACCTAGTACCTCCACTGTACCTAGATGTAGAAGACTAGTTCCGAAGACCCCCCACACACTAAGTGAAGGTATGTAGACTCCTTTATTTCTACAGACCATTACAGAAGACACAGACGTTCCCTGCTCTACATCCACCAGACACGTCAACAAGAGGGTTGGAACCCTGTCCTCGCACTTCGCCGCTGTGTCATGTCATGTAAAAACATAAACTATTGATACAAGACATAACGTTGCCTAGCGGGGACCTAGACAAGCAAACGTGGGAATTCAAGCCAGATGCAAACTCCTGCAGAGCCGGTTACACAGATACGAAACTCGGGTCGCGCTGACGCATGCACGTTTTGATTATCATCCATGAGACCGCCGAAAATCGGGTAATCCCGCGCCCCGAAAGGTCGCGTGCGCTAGAGTGGGTGTTTCGGAAGGAGAAGGAGCCACCGGAAATAAGCGGTATAGTTCCAACCTGCAACCACCCAGAGCCGTAGCCCCTGGCTCACCTGGAGGAGTCAGCCATGCGACGATACACACTGAGCGGCCCACCCCCACCAGAACAAGGGTGCGCCGCGTGGAGGCTTGGCTAAACTGCTAGGATTCACAGCACGTGATGGACCGGACTCCACTAGGACCACTAGGATCACTAGGAGTGATTTCCTAATGCAAAAATATCGGGGTCACTCCCGTGCCGCAATGAGGCAGTGGGTGTCAGGTTGAGATGGCAGAGGTCGGAACCACCGTGGATGGCGGTGTAGGCTCCTTCCTCTTGCCCCCATGGGGTTAAACCCCTAGGCCCCACCTTTAAGGCGATATGACTATACAAGGAAACATGGACGAAACGTGTTTTCACTGAAATGCAATATAAGTCACTTGATGAGTGATACCAACAGTCGCACACACCAACGATGATAAGCTCGCTATAACAAATTACATTGCTCGCACGTATTTTCTTCATTCCGGTATAAAGATGGAAAAAATACTGTCTCTTGCTGAAAAAATGCTGAGCTCTCCGTGTAAAAAACTCCTGGCAAAAAGTCAGCCTTTGAAAATGTGTTTGCTCAAACTGTGTTAACTATTAAAAGTGAATCTACATTGTTAGTCAAAAAGTCAAATATCTCCGCTCAACAGTCCCTGAAAGGACCAAGGCGTACCGCGCGGCTGTTGTGTGCAATGTGACGGTTGCATGGCTAGTATAACGCGCCACCAGCCGCTCGTTGCGGTATTCACAGCCAGGAGGCGGCGGCGCTGTTATCTCAGCGCCTACTCAGTTCGGCCTCACGACGCTGAGTGCACGCCGTACGGAGCATCTGCCGGGAATTGAACCCGGGACCACGAGCGCATCAAAGCGCCCGCGCTAGCCACTAGACCACCAGGAGTCTCGAAACTACATTGCTACTAATGTATTATTACTGCCATTTGTTATCATCACATCATCATCATCATTATTTCAAGATTTTATGGTTCTTAATAAACAATACGGACAAGAAAAAATAGCACCAAAACAAAAGAAACACAATACTAAAATTCTGACTGAGTGGTTAGCGACCACCTTCCTACAGCGTCCTATATCTGTTGGAGGTCGTCATAAACGATTTCTACTGTACTTCTGTGGAAATATAAGTAATATTATACACAAAACGTAATAAGTTTCATTAAAATCTGCCCGTTTATGCAATTTATTTTCTTTAAAATTCCTACACGATCAATGAACTCCGTATGGTAAAACCTGCTGCCTCCATAGTATTAAATTTTTCCTTAACGTTTCAGTGTCAAAATTTTGTTGTCGTCCTCAAAGCCTTACGGTGGCGATTGTCAGGTTTTCAACAAGGATCGTCAACCATCGCTCTCAGCTTCTGAGGATGACCACAGACAAATTTTTGGGATCGAAACGTCAAGGAAAAATTATTACTACGGATGTGATTAGTTTTGCAAGAGTTTCGCCAGTTTGGACGTGACCTTCTATGGACACCTTAACACGTTATATACCTCGCGTACAGGAACACATATACACACTCAAGGTATTTGGGCGGCTATGCACCTTGCGTGTGTGCGTGCGTGTGCAACAGTAGTAAGAAGCCGCGAAGTGGCATGGAGGTCCGAAAAACACAACATACGACGTGGCAAAAGAGTAGCCTAGTATTCAAGTAGCGTGTAACTAACGTAATTAGTTGAACGAACTGTGCAAAAAATTAATGCAGTAAAAAGTCCGAATAATTAGACTGTAGCGTATCCACCTTATTCGCATTTACACGAACAAAATTTAATTTAAAAATCAAGTTTTAAAATTTTGCATAAATTAAACATCTATAATACAAAAGAATATAAAATGGAAGTTCCACATTACCACGCTTTACAAGCTAACAGTAATGGAATAAAATTAATTCAGGATAATGTTAAAGTTATGTTGTAAAGTGTAAATTCCCCTATTTGTTGTATTGTACCACTACGTTAGTGTGTGTGTGTGTGTGTGTGTGTGTGTGTGTGTGTGCGCGCGCGCGCGTGTACGCACACACACAAGTGTTATATAATAATAAATATCACTTGTTTTTGCAAGAAAATATTATATATATTTTTGTATAATTAAATGTTTTATTAGTTTGAACTGTCACCATAACGATATACGGTAAATTCTGATGATGATAATTCAAACTATTAAAACATTGTAAATATACAAAATATCGGTATGGAGAACCATACATGACTTCCATATTCTAAGATTTATAATTACAATAATTTTCGAAATGAAATATTACCATAGAAACTACTTCTTTCTACTTACTGCTTCAGCCTTAACCACAGTACTGTGGTCACTAACATATACCACCTCACATTATCGCACTCGATTTTCACTGATGATGGAAGTCGATGGCATTGCCGAAACGTCTGGTTTTGTAGAAAACGTTGGACTACGGCCAAATATCCCGGGAAGGAATTTTAACAAAAACTACTTCTTTGTTGCCGATAACGTTGTACACATATATATAAAAAATATGCATAAAATTAATGGCTTGTATAAGTTAATGATTGATCTCCATTAAGTAGTGCTCAAGTTTCCAAAGTTTTAATATTATGATGTCCGTAATTAAAACATCAGAGCAGGTTTAGTGTGTATGAGGGTACACCGTGGAGAAAAATTTTCAACATTTCCTATTGAGCGTTGCTTAGAATAAAGCTGCGAATCTACAGTGTACGTTTCACAGAACAAACACGCGGAAAAGAAGGAGCGCTCCGAAGTCACTCATGGAGCCTCAGCATCTTGCAGAGGGTTCATTCCCTAAAGACGAAAAGTCTGTCTATGAATCGTTCCTCTGTAAACACGTGCAGTTACACTGCCCAACGATCCACAGGAAGCAAATCGCTATCCACGCTGGACACTTTTTCGGCTTGCATGCGTTGTGTTGGTATGGGTTCAGCACTTTCCATTTAAAAAGCGTGCAAATGTAAGAAAATAAACATGAATGAGGCCAGAAATAACGCGAATTTTGTGTGTGTATGTGTGTGTGTGTCTTCCCTGCCTTTTTACTGCAGTAGTCATAATAATAAAATGGAAACGTAAACAAAACATAACTGAAATATGCTTGCCTGCCAAGCACGATATATTTTCTAATATATACATAATTTACATTAAAAAGTAAAAATTATAATTTTATTGCCTGGCAACAAAATTATTTTATTTTCAACAATTACCATTGTTTGAAAAAGTTTAAATAAATTTTCAAGTACTTTACTCTTGTTAAAACGTAAAAGGTTGCAGGTAAACTACCCCTTCCCCTTAACCGATCTTCACCAAAATCGAAAGTCCTTGAGACGTCTACAATTCAGGGACGTATGCAAAAACTTATTTGATTCTGTTTGAATTTGCGGCTTTTATCGTTTGCCATAGAAAATACGCTTGATAAAAAAAAGTTGCAGGTAAACTACCCCTTCCCTTAACCGATCTTCACCAAAAACAATAGGTCTTGAGTACTCTACAAATCAGGGCAGTATACAAAACATTATTTGATTCACTTTGAATTTGCGGCTTTTATCGTTTGCCATAGAAAATACCCTTGTTAAAAAAACGTTGCCCGTAAACTACCCCTTCCCCTCAACCGATCTTCACCAAAAACAACAAATCCTGAGAACTCTACAATTTAGGGCTGTATGCAAATAATCGTTTGATTCTGTTTGAATTTGCGGCTGTTATCGTTTGCCATAGGAAATACCCTTGTTAAGACATAAAACGTTACAGGTAAACTACCCCTTTCCCTTAACCGATCTTCACCAAAAACAAAAGGTCTTGAGAACTCTATAATTCAGGGCTGTATACGAAACATAATTTAATTCTGTTTGAATTTGCGGCTGTTATCGTTTGAAAAAAAAAAATTTCCCTTGATAAAAAAAACCGTTGCAGGTAAACTACCCCCTTCCCTCAACCGATCTTCACCAAAAACAACAAGTCGCGAGTACTCTACAAATCAGGGCTGAATGCAAAACATTATTTGATTCTGTTTGAATTTGCGGCAGTTATCGTTTGCCATAGAAAAAAAATCTACAGACACACACACAGACACACAGACACACACAGACACTTTTCGGAAAACGACTTTTTTCATGTTTTGAGTGTAGTAGAATCAGAATCTGCAATAATCTCGAACACCATTTTTTTTCCCATCACCATACTTCCATTCCTTAAGGAATATGGAAGTAAAATATCGGTATGGAGAACCATACATGACTTCCATATTCTAAGATTTATATTTAAAATCATTTTCAGCCAAACAGCCAGGCTGTGTCTTACCTGCCTTTTTATTGCTGTATTAAATGAAAAATATTATATTACATTAAAATGAAAAAATTATAATTTTATTTCCTGGCAACAAAATTATTTTATTTTTAACAATTACCATTGTTTCAAAAAGTTTAAATAAATTTTCAAGTACTTTACTCTTGTTAAAACGTAAAAGGTTGCAGGTAAACTACCCCTTCCCCTAAACCGATCTTCACCAACATCGAAAGTCATTGAGACCTCTACAATTCAGGGACGTATGCAAACAATTATTTGATTCTGTTTGAATTTGCGGCTGTTATCGTTTTCCATAGAAAATACGATTGATAAAAAAACGTTGCCGGTAAACTACCCCTTCCCCTTAACCGATCTTCACCAAAAACAATAGTTCTTGAGTACTCTACAAATAAGGGCTGTATGCAAAACATTATTTGATTCTGTTTGAATTTGCGGCTGTTATCGTTTGCCATAGAAAATACAATTGTTAAAAAAACGTTGCAGGTAAACTACCCCTTTCCCTCAACCGATCTTCACCAAAAACAACAGGTCTTGAGACCTCTACAATTTAGGGCTGTATGCAAATAATCTTTTGATTCTGTTTGAATTTGCGGCTGTTATCGTTTGCCATAGGAAATACCCTTGTTAAAACATAAAACGTTACAGGTAAACTACCCCTTTCCCTTAACCGATCTTCACCAAAAACAACACGTCTTGAGTACTCTACAAATCAGGGCTGTATGCAAAACATTATTTGATTCTGTTTGAATTTGCGGCTGTTATCGTTTGCCATAAAAAATACCCTTGTAAAAAAAACGTTGCAGGTAAACTACCCCTTTCCCTCAACCGAACTTCACCAAAAACAATAGGTCTTGAGAACTCTACAATTTAGGTCTGTATGCAAATAATCTTTTGATTCTGTTTGAATTTGCGGCTGTTATCGTTTGCCATAGGAAATACCCTTGTTAAAACATAAAACGTTACAGGTAAACTACCCCTTTCCCTTAACCGATCTTCACCAAAATCAACAGATCTTGAGAACTCTACAATTTAGGGCTGTATGCGAAACATTATTTGATTCTGTTTGAATTTGCGGCTGTTATCCTTTGCCAAACAAACAAAATTACCCTTGCTAAAAAAAAAACCGTTGCAGATAAACTACCCCTTTCCCTCAACCGATCTTCACCAAAAACAACAGGTCGCGAGCACTCTGCAAACCAGGCCTGCATGCAAAAAATTATTTGATTCTGTTTGAATTTGCGGCAGTTATCATTTGCCATAGAAAAAAAATCTACAGACACACACACACACAGACAGACAAACAGACAGACAGACAAACAGACAGACAGACAGACACACACACAGACACTTTTCGGAAAACGACTTTTTTTCATGTTTTGAGTGTAGTAGAATCAGAATCTGCAATAATCTCGAACACGATTTTTTTTGCCATCACCATATTTCCATTCCTTAAGGAATATGGAAGTAAAAATCGGTATGGAGAACCATACATGACTTCCATATTCTAAGATTTATATTTAAAATCATTTTCAGCCAAACAGCCAGGTTGTGTCTTACCTGCCTTTTTATTGCAGTGTTAAATGAAAAATATTATATTACATTAAAATGAAAAAATTATAATTTTATTGATTGGCAACAAAATTATTTTATTTTTAACAATTACCATTGTTTCAAAAAGTTTAAATAAATTTTCAAGTACTTTACTCTTGTTAAAACGTAAAAGGTTACAGGTAAACTACCCCTGTATGCAATTTAGGGCTGTATGCGAAACATTATTTGATTCTGTTTGAATTTGCGGCTGTTATCCTTTGCCAAACAAACAAAATTACCCTTGCTAAAAAAAAAACCGTTGCAGATAAACTACCCCTTTCCCTTAACCGATCTTCACCAAAATCGAAAGTCATTGAGACCACTACAATTCAGGGACATATGCAAAAAACGATTTGATTCTGTTTGAATTTGCGGCTGTTATCGTTTGCCATAAAAAATACCCTTGATAAAAAAAACGTTGCAGGTAAACTACCCCTTCCCCTTAACCGATCTTCACCAAAAACAATAGGTCTTGAGACCTCTACAATTTAGGGCTGTATGCAAATAATCTTTTGATTCTGTTTGAATTTGCGGCTGTTATCGTTTGCCATAGGAAATACCCTTGTTAAAACATAAAACGTTACTGGTAAACTACCCCTTTCCCTTAACCGATCTTCACCAAAAACAACAGGTCTTGAGACCTCCACAATTCAGGCCTGTATGCGAAACATTATTTGATTCTGTTTGAATTTGCGGCTGTTATCGTTTGCCAAAAAAAAAATTTCCCTTGATAAAAAAAACCGTTGCCGGTAAACTACCCCTTTCCCTCAACCGATCTTCACCAAAAACAATAGGTAGCGAGTACTCTACAAATCAGGGCTGTATGCAAAAAATTATTTGATTCTGTTTGAATTTGCGGCATTTATCGTTTGCCATAGAAAAAAATCTACAGATAGACACACAGACAGACAGACAGACACTTTTCGGAAAACGACTTTTTTTCATGTTTTGAGTGTAGTAGAATCAGAATCTGCAATAATCTCGAACACGATTTTTTTTGCCATCACCATACTTCCATTCCTTAAGGAATATGGAAGTAAAATTACCCTTGATAAAAAACCGTTGCAGGTAAACCAGCCCCTTTCCCTCAACCGATCTTCACCAAAAACGACAGGTCTTGAGAACTGTCAATTTCCCTACAATTTAGGGTTGTATGCATAATATTATATGATTTTGTGTGAATTTGCGGCTGTTATCGTTTGCCATAAAAAATACCCTTGATAAAACAAAAAAGTGGCAGGTAAACTACCCCTTTCCCTAAAACGATCTTCACCAAAAACAATAGGTCTTTAGTACTCAAGAAACCAGAGCTGTATGCAAAAACGTATTTGATTCTGTTTGAATTTGCGGCTCTTATCGTTTGCCATAGAAAATACCCTTAAAAACATAAAACGTTGCAGGTAAACTACCCCTTTCCCTTAACCGATCTTCACCAAAAACAAGAGATCTTGACAACTCTACAATTTAGGGCAGTATGCAAAACATTATTTGATTATGTTTGAATTTGCGGCTATTATCGTTTGCCATAGTAAATACCATTGTTAAAACATAAAACGGTACAGGTAAACTACCCCTTTGCCTTAACCGATCTTTACCAAAATCAACAGATCGTGAGAACTCTACAATTCAGGGCAGTATGCGAAGCATTATTTGACTCTGTTTGAATTTGCGGCTGTTATCGTTTGCCAAACAAACAAAATTACCCTTGATAAAAAAAAACCGTTGCTGGTAAACTACCCCTTTCCCTCAAACCGATCTTCACCAAAAACAACAGGTCGCGAGTACTCTACAAATCAGGACTGTATGCAAAAAATTATTTGATTCTGTTTGAATTTGCGGCAGTTATCATTTGCCATAGAAAAAAAATCTACAGACACAGACACACACAGACAGACAAACAGACAGACAGACAGACACACACACAGACACTTTTCGGAAAACGACTTTTTTTCATGTTTTGAGTGTAGTAGAATCAGAATCTGCAATAATCTCGAACACGATTTTTTTTGCCATCACCATACTTCCATTCCTTAAGGAATATGGAAGTAAAAATCGGTATGGAGAACCATACATGACTTCCATATTCTAAGATTTATATTTAAAATCATTTTCAGCCAAACAGCCAGTTATCGTTTGAATTTGCGGCTGCTATCGTTTGCCATAGAAAAAAAATCTACAGACACACACACACACACAGACAGACAGACAGACAGACACACACACAGACACTTTTCGGAAAACGACTTTTTTTCATGTTTTGAGTGTAGTAGAATCAGAATCTGCAATAATCTCGAACACGATTTTTTTTGCCATCACCATACTTCCATTCCTTAAGGAATATGGAAGTAAAATTACCCTTGATAAAAAACCGTTGCTGGTAAACTACCCCTTCCCTTAACCGATCTTCACCAAAAACGAAAGATCTTAGGTACTCTACAAGTCAGGACTGTATGCAAACAATTATTTGATTCTGTTTGAATTTGCAGCTTTTATCGTTTGCCATAGAAAACACCCTTGATAAAACATAAAACGTTGCTGGTAACCTACCCTATTCCATTAACCGATCTTCACCAAAAACAATAGGTCTTGAGATCTCTACAATTCAGGGCTGTATGCAAAACATTAGTTGATTCTCTTTGAATTTACGGCAGTTATCGTTCATCATAGAAAAAATAACCTTGATAAAACATAAAACGTTGCCGGTAAACTACCCCTTTCCCTTAACCGATCTTCAACAAAATCAACAGACCTTGAGTACTGTATAATTCAAAAAGGTATGCAGAAGAGTAGTTGATTCTGTTTTAATGTACGGCAGTTATCGTTCCTCAAAAAAAAACCCTTGATAAAACATAAAATGTTGCTGGTAAACAACCCTATTCCCTTAACTGATCTTCACCAAAACCAACAGGTCTTGAGATCTCCACATTTCAGGGCTGTATGCAAAATATTATATGATTCTGTTTGAATTTGCGGCTGTTATCATTTGCCATATAAAATACCCTTGATAAAACAAAAAACGTGTCTGGTAAACTACCCCTTTCCCTTAACCGATCTTCACAAAAAACGACAGGTCTTGAGAACTCTACAATTCAGGGCTGTACGTAAAATATTATATGATTTTGTTTGAATTTGCGGCTGTTATCGTTTGCCATACAAAATACCCTTGATAAAACAAAATACGTGGCCGGTAAACTACCCCTTCACCTTAAACGATCTTCACCAAAAACAAAAGGACTTTAGTACTCAAGAAATCAGGGCTGCATGCAAAAACGTATTTGATTCTGTTTGAATTTGCGGCTCTTATCGTTTGCCATAAGAAATACCCTTTTAAAACATAAAACGTTGATGGTAAACTACCCCTTTCCCTCAACCGATCTTCACCAAAACCAAAAGGTCTTGAGAACTCAACAATTCATGGTAGTATGCAAAACAATATTTGATTATGTTTGAATTTGCGACTGTTATCGTTTGCCATAAAAAATACCCTTGTTAAAATATAAAACTTTGCTGGTAAACTACCCCTTTCCCGTAACCGAACTTTACCAAAATCAACAGATCTTGAGAGCTCTACAATTCAGGGCTGTATGCGAAATATTATTTGATTCTGTTTGAATTTGCGGCTGTTATCGTTTGCCAAACAAACAAAATTACCCTTGATAAAAAAGAACCGTTGCAGGTAAACTACCCCTTTCCCTCATCCGATCTTCACCAAAAACAATTGGTCGAGAGTACTCTACAAATCAGGTCTCCATGCAAAAAAATATTTGATTCTGTTTGAATTTGCGGCTGTTATCGTTTGCCAAAAAAAAAAATCTACAGACAGACACACAGATACACAGACACACAGACACTTTTCGAAAAACGACTTTTTTTCATGTTTTGAGTGTAGTACAATCAGAATCTGCAATAATCTCGAACACGATTTTTTTTGCCATCACCATACTTCCATTTCCTTAAGGAACATGGAAGTAAAATCGGAATGGAGAACCATACATGACTTCCATGTTCTAAGATTTATATTTAAAATCATATTCGAAATGAAATATTTCCATAGATACTACGTCTTTCTACTTACTGCTTCAGCATTAACCACAGTACTGTGGTCACTAACGTATACCACCTCACGTTTTCGCACTCGATTTTCACCGATGATGGCAGTCGATGGCACTGCCGAAAAGTCTGGTTTTGCAGAAAACATTAGACTACGGCTAAAGAGCCCGGGAAGCAATTTTAACAAAAAACTACTTCTTTGTTGCCGATAACGTAGTACACATATAAAAAATTCTCCCCTCCACCTTCAACTATAATTTTTAATAATAGAAAATTACCCCCACCCCGTTCACCAAACTTCTTCATTTATAGGTATTTCATCTACGTTTCTACAGTGGATTACTATGAGCTTCTAATCAGGATACTTTATTTAAAAAATTAAGTACTTTACTCATGTTAAATCATAAAATGTTTCAGGTAAACTACCCCATCCTCTTAACCGATCTTCTCCAAAATCAACAGACCTTCCGTCCTCTACAATTCAGCGAAGCATGCAAAAAAATATTTGATTCTGTTTGAATGTGCGGCAGTTATCGTTCGTCATGGAAACATTTCTCTTGTTAAACATAAAATGTTGCAGGTAAACTACCCCTTTCCCTTAACCGATCTTCACCAAAATCAATAACCTTGAGCTCTCTGCAACTCATGGGGTGCAAAAAATTATTTGATTCTCATTGAATTTTCGGCAGTTATCGCTCGTCATAAAAAAAATATCCTTTTTAAAACATAAAACGTTGCTGATAAACTACCCCTTCCATTAACCAATCTTCAACAAAATCAACAGACCTTGAGTTCTCTTTACTTCAAAAAGGTATGCAAAAACCTAGTTGATTCTATTTGAATTTACGGCAGTTATCGTTCGTCATATAAAAAATTACCCTTGTTAAAACATAAAATGTTGCTGGTAAACCACCCCTTTCCCTAAACCGATCTTCACCAACACCAATACGTATTTAGAACTCTACAATACAGGGCTGTATGCAAAACATCAATTGATTCTGTTTGAATTTGCGGCTGTTATCGTTTACTATAGAAAAAAATTACCCTTGATAAAAAACCGTTGCTGGTAAACTACCCCTTTCCATTAACCGAGCTTCACCAAAAACGACAGGTCTTAGGTACTCTAAAATTCAGCCATGTATGCAAACAATTATTTGATTCTGTTTGAATTTGCGGCTGTTGTCGTTTGCCATAGAAAACACCCTTGATAAAAAAAACATAAAACGTTCCTGGTAAACTACCCTATTCCATTAACCGATCTTCACCAAAAACAATAGGTCTTGAGAACTCTACAATTCAGGGTTGTATGCAAAACATTAGTTGATTCTCTTTGAATTTACAGCAGTTATCGTTCATCATAGAAAAAATACCCTTGTTAAAACATAAAATGTTCCAGGTAAACTACCACTTTCCCTTAACCGATCTTCAACAAAATCAACAGACCTTGAGTTCTGTATAATTTAAAAAGGTATGCAGAAGAGTAGTTGATTCTGTTTAATGTACGGCAGTTATCGTTCATCATAGAAAAAATACCCTTGTTAAAACATAAAATGTTGCTGGTAAACAACCCTATTCCCTTAACCGATCTTCACCAAAAAAAACAGGTCTTGAGAACTCTATATTCCAGGGCTGTATGAAAAATATTATATGATTCTGTTTGAATTTGCGGCTGTTATCGTTTGCCATATAAAATACCCTTGATAAAACAAAAAACGTGTCTGGTAAACTACCCCTTTCCCTTAACCGATCTTCACCAAAAACAATAGGTCTTTAGTACTCTACAAAACAGGGCTGTATGCAGAAACGTATTTGATTCTGTTTCAATTTGCGGCTCTTATCGTTTGCCATAAAAAATACCCTTTTAAAACATAAAACGTTGCAGGTAAACTACCCCTTTCCCTTAACCGATCTTCACCAACACCAATAGGTATTGAGAACTCTACAATACAGGGCTGTATGCAAAACATCATTTGATTCTGTTTGAATTTGCGGCTGTTATCGTTTACCATAGAAAAATATCGGTATGGAGAACCATACATGACTTCCGTATTCTAAGATTTATATTTAAAATCATTTTCAGCCAAACAGCCAGGGAAGGAATTTTAACAAAAAAATACTTCTTTGTTGCCAATAACGTAGTACACATATAAAAAAAAATTATTCCCTCCCCCTTCAACTATAATTTTGATTTATAGAAAATTACCCCCAGCCCGTTCAACTAGCCTCTTCATTTATAGATATTTCATCTACGTTTCTACAGTGGATTATTAAGATCTTATCAGGATACTTTATCAAAATTAAGTACTTTACTCATGTTACAACAAAAAATGTTTCAGGTAAACTGCCCTTTCCCCGTAACCGATCTTCACCAAAATCAACAGACATTGATTTCTCTATAGCTCAGGCACATATGTACAAAATTATTTGATTCTGTTTGAATTTACGGCAGTTATGGTTCGTCATATAAAAAATTACCCATGTTAAAACATAAAACATGAGATTTATAAAACATATCTAAGATTTATATTTAAAATCATTTTTGAAATAAAATATTTTCATGGAACCTACTAACGCTGGGGAAATCTGAGGAGCCAATCAGAGTTGGGCCTACCTGTCACTCTGCTGAATTTGGTGGAAAGCCCTGTCACTGTCGTCAAAGTATCAGCCTTGACAGGGTCCTCTTTTTCTGCAAAATGGGAGAGGCTTGAGATGGAGTGAGTGACATGGTCCCCACCTCAATGAAGAACCCGTTGTTTTATAAAAATATATTTAAATTTTGAAAACTGAAAATTCTTTTCTTGTTGTAAATATTTATATTTTATAATCAAAATGACTTTATTTTTGTTACCTGGCAACAAAATTATTTTATTTTCAACAATTACCATTGTTTGGAAAAGTTTAAATTAATTTTCAAGTACTTTACTCTTGTTAAAACGTAAAAGGTTGCAGGTAAACTACCCCTTCCCCTTAACCGATCTTCACCAAAATCTAAAGGCCTTGAGTTCTCTACAATTCACTGACGTATGCAAAAAATTATTTGATTCTGTTTGAATTTGCGGCTGTTATCGTTTGCCATAGAAAATACGCTTGATAAACCGACCGATCAAACGATCTTCACCAAAAACAACAGGACTTGAGCACTCTACAAATCAGGGCTGTATGCAAAAAATTATTTGATTCTGTTTGAATTTGCGGCTGTTATCGTTTGCCATAGAAAATACCCTTGTTAAAAAACGTTGTAGGTAAACTACCTCCAACCCATTGGGTTAAATTGGAGGTTAACCCATTCCCCTTAACCAAAATTTTCACCAAAATCGAAAGTCCTTGAGACCACTACAATTCAGGGAAGTATGCAAAAAATTATTTGATTCTGAATGGATTTTCGGCAGTTATCGTTTGCCATAGGAAATACGCTTGCTACAAAAACGTTGCAGGTAAACTACCCCTTCCCCTTAACCGATCTTCACCAAAAACAATACGTCTTGATTATTCTACAAATCAGGGCTGTATGCAAAACATTAGTTGATTCTGTTTGAATTTGCGGCTGTTATCGTTTGCCATAAAAAATACCCTTGTTAAAAAAATGTTGCTGGTAAACTACCCCTTTCCCTCAACCGATCTTCACCAAAAACAATAGATCTTGAGATCTCTACAATTTAGGACTGTATGCAAATAATCGTTTGATTCTTTTTGAATTTGCGGCTGTTATCGTTTGCCATAGGAAATACCCTTGTTAAGACATAAAACGTTACTGGTAAACTACCCCTTTCCCTTAACCGATCTTCACCAAAAACAACAGGTCTTGAGAACTCTACAATTCAGGGCTGTATACGAAACATTATTTAATTCTGTTTGAATTTGCGGCTGTTATCGTTTCCAAAAAAAAATTTCCCTTGATAAAAAAAAACCGTTGCAGGTAAACTACCCCTTTCCCTTAACCGATCTTCACCAAAAACGAAAGATCTTAGGTACTCTACAAGTCAGGACTGTATGCAAACAATTATTTGATTCTGTTTGAATTTGCAGCTGTTATCGTTTGCCATAGAAAACACCCTTGATAAAACATAAAACGTTGCTGGTAAACTACACCTTTCCCCTAACCGATCTTCAACAAAATCAACAGACCTTGAGTACTGTATAATTCAAAAAGATATGCAGAAGAGTAGTTGATTCTGTTTCAATGTACGGCAGTTATCGTTCGTCAAAGAAAAACCCTTGATAACACATAAAATATTGCTGGTAAACAACCCTATTCCCTTAACTGATCTTCACCAAAACCAACAGGTCTTGAGAACTCTACATTTCAGGGAGGTATGCAAAATATTATATGATTCTGTTTGAATTTGCGGCTGTTATCATTTGCCATATAAAATACCCTTGATAAAACAAAAAACGTGTCTGGTAAAATACCCCTTTCCCTTAAACGATCTTCACCAAAAGCAACAGATCGTTAGTACTCAAGAAATCAGGGCTGTATGCAAAAACTTATTTGATTCTGTTTGAATTTGCGGCTCTTATCGTTTGCCATAAAAAATACCCTTTTAAAACATAAAACGTTAAAGGTAAACTACCCCTTTCACTTAACCGATCTTCACCAAAACCAAAAGGTCTTGAGAACTCTACAATTCATGGTAGTATGCAAAATATTATTTGATTATGTTTGAATTTGCGACTGCTATCGTTTGCCATAGAAAATACCCTTGTTAAAACATAAAACGTTGCAGTAAACTACCCTTTTCCCGTAACCGATCGTTACCAAAATCAACAGATCTTGACAGCTCTAAAATTGAGGGCGGTATGCGAAATATTATTTGATTCTGTTTTAATTTGCGGCTGTTATCGTTTGCCAAACAAACAAAATTACCCTTGATAAAAAAAAACCGTTGCAGGTAAACTACCCCTTTCCCTCATCCGATCTTCACCAAAACCAACAGGTCGCGAGTACTCTACAAACCAGGTCTGCATGCAAAACATTATTTGATTCTGTTTGAATTTGCGGCTGTTATCCATTGCCATAGAAAAAAATCTACAGACACACAGACACAAGACACACAGACACACAGACACACAGACACACACACAGACACTTTTCGAAAAACGACTTTTTTTCATGTTTTGAGTATAGTACAATCAGAATCTGCAATAATCTCGAACACGATTTTTTTTGCCATCACCATACTTCCATTTCCTTAAGGAACATGGAAGTAAAATCGGTATGGAGAACCATACATGACTTCCATGTTCTAAGATTTATATTTAAAATCATATTCGAAATGAAATATTTCCATAGAAACTACGTCTTTCTACTTACTGCTTCAGCATTAACCACAGTACTGTGGTCACTAACGTATACTACCTCACGTTTTCGCACTCGATTTTCACCGATGATGGCAGTCGATGGCACTGCCGAAAAGTCTGGTTTTGCAGAAAACATTAGACTACGGCTAAAGAGCCCGGGAAGCAATTTTAACAAAAAACTACTTCTTTGTTGCCGATAACGTAGTACACATATAAATATCGGTATGGAGAACCATACATGACTTCCATATTCTAAGATTTATATTTAAAATCATTTCCAGCCAAACAGACAGGCTGTGCCTGCCTTTTTATTGCTGTATTAAATGAAAAATATTATATTACATTAAAATGAAAAAATTATAATTTTATTGCCTGGCAACAAAATTATTTTATTTTTAACAATTACCATTGTTTCAAAAAGTTTAAATAAATTTTAAAGTACTTTACTCTTGTTAAAACGTAAAAGGTTGCAGGTAAACTACCCCTTCCCCGTAACCGATCTTCACCAAAATCGAAAGTCATTGAGACCTCTACAATTCAGGGACGTATGCAGAAAATTATTTGATTCTGTTTGAATTTGCGGCTGTTATCGTTTGCCATAGAAAATACGCTTGGTAAAAAAACGTTTGCTGGTAAACTACCCCTTCCCCTTAACCGATCTTCACCAAAAACAAAAGGTCTTGAGTACTCTACAAATCAGGGCTGTATGCAAAACAATATTTGATTCTGTTTGAATTTGCGGCTGTTATCGTTTGCCATAGAAAATACCCTTGTTATAAAAACGTTGCAGGTAAACTACCGCTTTCCCTCAACCGATCTTCACCAAAAACAATAGGTCTTGAGAACTCTACAATTTAGGGCTGTATGCAAATAATCTTTTGATTCTGTTTGAATTTGCGGCTGTTATCGTTTGCCATATGAAATACCCTTGTTAAAACATAAAACGTTACAGGTAAACTACCCCTTTCCCTTAACCGATCTTCACCAAAAACAATATGTCTTGAGTACTCTACAAGTCAGGGCTGTATGCGAAACATTATTTGATTCTGTTTGAATTTGCGGCTGTTATCGTTTGCCAAACAAACAAAATTTACAGACAGACACACAGACAGACACACAGACAGACAGACAGACAGACAGACACACACACAAACACTTTTCGGAAAACGACTTTTTTTCATGTTTTGAGTGTAGTAGAATCAGCATCTGCAATAATCTCGAACACGATTTTTTTTGCCATCACCATACTTCCATTCCTTAAGGAATATGGAAGTAAAAATTCTCCCCTCCACCTTCAACTATAATTTTTAATAATAGAAAATTACCCCCACCCCGTTTACCAAACTTCTTCATTTATAGATATTTCATCTACGTTTCTACAGTGGATTACTATGAGCTTCTTATCAGGATACTTTATTTATAAAAATTAAGTACTTTACTCTTGTTAAATCATAAAATGTTTCTGGTAAACTACCCCTTCCTCTTAACCGATCTTCTCCAAAATCAACAGACCTTCCGTCCTCTACAATTCAGCGAAGCATGCAAAAAAATATTTGATTCTGTTTGAATGTGCGGCAGTTATCGTTCGTCATGGAAACATTTCTCTTGTTACAACATAAAATGTTGCAGGTAAACTACCCCTTTCCCTTAACCGATCTTCACCAAAATCAATAGACCTTGAGCTCTCTGCAACTCACGGGGTGCAACAAATTATTTGATTCTCATTGAATTTTCGGCAGTTATCGTTCGTCATAAAAAAAATATCCTTTTTAAAACATTAAACGTTGCTGATAAACTACCCCTTCCCTTAACCAATCTTCAACTCACAAACTTCAATCTTCACTCTTCATACTCTACAAATCAGGTCTGCATGCAAACAATTATTTGATTCTGTTTGAATTAGCGGCTGTTATCGTTTGCCATAGAAAAAAATCTACAGACACACAGACACACACACAGACACTTTTCGAAAAACGACTTTTTTTCATGTTTTAAGTGTAGTACAATCAGAATCTGCAATAATCTCGAACACGATTTTTTTTGCCATCACCATACTTCCATTTCCTTAAGGTACATGGAAGTAAAATCGGTATGGAGAACCATACATGACTTCCATGTTCTAAGATTTATATTTAAAATCATATTCGAAATGAAATATTTCCATAGAAAATACGTCTTTCTACTTACTGCTTCAGCATGAACCACAGTACTGTGGTCACTAACGTATACCACCTCACGTTTTCGCACTCGATTTTCACTGATGATGGCAGTCGATGGCACTGCCGAAAAGTCTGGTTCTGCAGAAAACATTAGACTACGGCTAAAGAGCCCGGGAAGCAATTTTAACAAAAAACTACTTCTTTGTTGCCGATAACGTAGTACACATATAAAAAATTCTCCCCTCCACCTTCACCTATAATTTTTAATAATAGACAATTACCCCCACCCAGTTCACCAAACTTCTTCATTTATAGATATTTCATCTACGTTTCTACAGTGGATTACTATGAGCTTCTTATCAGGATACTTTATTTATAAAAATTAAGTACTTTACTCTTGTTAAATCATAAAATGTTTCAGGTAAACTACCCCTTCCTCTTAACCGATCTTCTCCAAAATCAATAGACCTTCCGTCCTCTACAATTCAGCGGAGCATGCAAAAAAATATTTGATTCTGTTTGAATGTGCGGCAGTTATCGTTCGTCATGGAAACATTTCTCTTGTTACAACATAAAATGTTGCAGGATAACTACCCCTTTCCCTTAACCGATCTTCACCAAAATAAATAGACCTTGAGCTCTCTGCAACTCAGGGGGTGCAAAAAATTATTTGATTCTCATTGAATTTTCGGCAGTTATCGTTCGTCATAAAAAAAACATCCTTTTTAAAACATAAAACGTTGCTGATAAACTTTCAGGGCTGTATGCAAAACATTAGTTGATTCTCTTTGAATTTACGGCAGTTATCGTTCATCATAGAAAAAATACCCTTGTTAAAACATAAAATGTTGCCGGTAAACTACCCCTTTCCCTTAACCGATCTTCAACAAAATCAACAGACCTTGAGTTCTGTATAATTCAAAAAGGTATGCAGAAGAGTAGTTGATTCTGTTTTAATGTACGGCAGTTATCGTTCATCATAGAAAAAATACCCTTGCTAAACATAAAATGTTGCTGGTAAACAACCCTATTCCCTTAACCGATCTTCACCAAAACCAACAGGTCTTGAGAACTCTACATTCCAGGGCTGTATGCAAAATATTATATGATTCTGTTTGAATTTCCGGCTGTTATCGTTTGCCATATAAAATACCCTTGATAAAACAAAAAACGTGTCTGGTAATCTACCCCTTTCCCTTAACCGATCTTCACCAAAAACAATAGGTCTTTAGTACTCAACAAAACAGGGCTGTATGCAAAACGTATTTGATTCTGTTTCAATTTGCGGCTCTTATCGTTTGCCATAAAAAATACCCTTTTAAAACATAAAACGTTGCAGGTAAACTACCCCTTTCCCTTAACCGATCTTCACCAACACCAATAGGTATTGAGAACTCTACAGTACAGGGCTGTATGCAAAACATCATTTGATTCTGTTTGAATTTGCGGCTGTTATCGTTTACCATAGAAAAATATCGGTATGGAGAACCATACATGACTTCCGTATTCTAAGATTTATATTTAAAATCATTTTCAGCCAAACAGCCAGGGAAGGAATTTTAACAAAAAAATACTTCTTTGTTGCCAATAAAGTAGTACACATATAAAAAAAAATTATTCCCTCCACCTTCAACTATAATTTTGTTTTATAGAAAATTACCCCCAGCCCGTTCAACTAGCCTCTTCATTTATAGATATTTCATCTACGTTTCTACAGTGGATTATTAAGATCTTATCAGGATACTTTATCAAAATTAAGTACTTTACTCATGTTACAACAAAAAATGTTTCAGGTAAACTGCCCTTTCCCCGTAACCGATCTTCACCAAAATCAACAGACATTGAGTTCTCTATAGCTCAGGCACATATGTAAAACATTATTTGATTCTGTTTGAATTTACGGCAGTTATGGTTCGTCATATAAAAAATTACCCACGTTAAAACATAAAACATGAGATTTATAAAACATATCTAAGATTTATATTTAAAATCATTTTTGAAATAAAATATTTTCATAGAACCTACTAACGCTGGGGAAATCTGAGGAGCCAATCAGAGTTGGGCCTACCTGTCACTCTGCTGAATTTGGTGGAAAGCCCCGTCACTGTCGTCAAAGTATCAGCCTTGACAGGGTCCTCTTTTCTGCAAAATGGGAGAGGCTTGAGATGGAGTGAGTGACATGGTCCCCACCTCAATGAAGAACCCATTGTTTTATAAAAATATATTTAAATTTTGAAAACTGAAAATTCTTTTCTTGTTGTAAATATTTATATTTTATAATCAAAATGTCTTTATTTTTGTTACCTGGCAACAAAATTATTTTATTTTCAACAATTACCATTGTTTCAAAAAGTTTAAATAAATTTTCAAGTACTTTACTCTTGTTAAAACGTAAAAGGTTGCAGGTAAACTACCCCTTCCCCTTAACCGATCTTCATCAAAATCTAAACGCCTTGAGTCCTCTACAATTCACTGACGTATGCAAAAACTTATTTGATTCTGTTTGAATTTACGGCTGTTATCGTTTGCCATAGATAATACGCTTGATGAAAAACGTTGCAGGTAAACTACCCCTTTCCCTTAACCGATCTTCACCAAAAACGGCAGGTCTTGAGAACTCCACAATTCAGGGCTGCATGTAAAATATTATATGATTTTGTTTGAATTTGCGGCTGTTATCGTTTACCATACAAAATACCCTTGATAAAACAAAAAACGTGGCAGGTAAACTACCCCTTTACCTTAAACGATCTTCACCAAAAACAACAGATCTTTCGTACTCAAGACATCAGGACTGTATGCTAAAACGTATTTGATTCTGTTTGAATTTGCGGCTCTTATCGTTTGCCATAAGAAATACCCTATAAAACATAAAACGTTGAAGGTAAACTACCCCTTTCCCTTACCCGATCTTCACCAAAACCAAAAGGTCTTGAGAACTCTTCAATTCATGGTAGCATGCAAAACATTATTTGATTATGTTTGAATTTGCGACTGTTATCGTTTGCCATAGAAAATACCCTTGTTAAAACATAAAACGTTGCCGTTAAACTACCCCTTTCCCGTAACCGATCTTTACCAAAATCAACAGATCTTGAGAGCTCTAAAATTTAGGGCTGTATGCGAAATATTATTTGATTCTGTTTGAATTTGCGGCTGTTATCGTTTGCCAAACAAACAAAATTACCCTTGATAAAAAAAAACCGTTGCAGGTAAACTACCCCTTTCCCTCATCCGATCTTCACCAAAAACAACAGATCGCGAGTACTCTACAAATCAGGTCTGCATGCAAACAATTATTTGATTCTGTTTTAATTAGCGGCTGTTATCGTTTGCCATAGAAAAAAATCTACAGACACACAGACAAAAGACACACAGACACACACACAGACACTTTTCGAAAAACGACTTTTTTTCTTGTTTTAAGTGTAGTACAATCAGAATCTGCAATAATCTCGAACACGATTTTTTTTGCCATCACCATACTTCCATTTCCTTAAGGAACATGGAAGTAAAATCGGTATGGAGAACCATACATGACTTCCATGTTCTAAGATTTATATTTAAAATCATATTCGAAATGAAATAATTACATAGAAACTACGTCTTTCTACTTACTGCTTCAGCATTAACCACAGTACTGTGGTCACTAACGTATACCACCTCACGTTTTCGCACTCGATTTTCACTGATGATGGCAGTCGATGGCACTGCCGAAAAGTCTGGTTTTGCAGAAAACATTAGACTACGGCTAAAGAGCCCGGGAAGCAATTTTAACAAAAAACTACTTCTTTGTTGCCGATAACGTAGTAAACATATAAAAAATTCTCCCCTCCACCTTCAACTATAATTTTTAATAATAGAAAATTACCCCCACCCCGTTTACCAAACTTCTTCATTTATAGATATTTCATCTACGTTTCTACAGTGGATTACTATGAGCTTCTTATCAGGATACTTTATTTATAAAAATTAAGTACTTTACTCTTGTTAAATCATAAAATGTTTCAGGTAAACTACCCCTTCCTCTTAACCGATCTTCTCCAAAATCAACAGACCTTCCGTCCTCTACAATTCAGCGGAGCATGCAAAAAAATATTTGATTCTGTTTTAATGTGCGGCAGTTATCGTTCGTCATGGAAACATTTCTCTTGTTACAACATAAAATGTTGCAGGTAAACTACCCCTTTCCCGTAACCGATCTTCACCAAAATCAATAGACCTTGAGCTCTCTGCAACTCAGGGGGTGCAAAAAATTATTTGATTCTCATTGAATTTTCGGCAGTTATCGTTCGTCATAAAAAAAATATCCTTTTTAAAACATAAAACGTTGCTGATAAACTACCCCTTCCCTTAACCAATCTTCAACAAAATCAACAGACCTTGAGTTCTCTGTAGTTCAAAAAGGTATGGAAAAACCTAGTTGATTCTGTTTAAATTTACGGCAGTTATCGTTTGTCATATATAAATTACCCTTGTTAAAACATAAAATGTTACTGGTAAACTACCCCTTTCCCTTAACCGATCTTCACCAACACCAATACGTATTGAGAACTCTACAATACAGGGCTGTATGCAAAACATCATTTGATTCTGTTTGAATTTGCGGCTGTTATCGTTTACTATAGAAAAAAATTACCCTTGATAAAAAACCGTTGCAGGTAAACTACCCCTTTCCCTTAACCGAGCTTCACCAAAAACGACAGGTCTTAGGTACTCTACAATTCAGGCCTGCATGCAAACAATTATTTGATTCTGTTTGAATTTGCGGCTGTTATCGTTTGCCATAGAAAACACCCTCGATAAAAAAAACATAAAACGTTGCTGGTAAACTACCCTATTCCATTAACCGATCTTCACCAAAAACAATAGGTCTTGAGAAATCTACAATTCAGGGCTGTATGCAAAACATTAGTTGACTCTCTTTGAATTTACGGCAGTTATAGTTCATCATAGAAAAAATACCCTTGTTAAAACATAAAATGTTGCTGGTAAACTACCCCTTTCCCTTAACCGATCTTCAACAAAATCAACAGACCTTGAGTTCTGTATAATTCAAAAAGGTATGCAGAAGAGTACTTGATTCTGTTTTAATGTACGGCAGTTATCGTTCATCATAGAAAAAATACCCTTGTTAAAACATAAAATGTTGCTGGTAAACAACCCTATTCCCTTAACCGATCTTCACAAAAACAAACAGGTCTTCAGAACTCTACATTCCAGGGCGGTATGCAAAATATTATATGATTGTGTTTGAATTTGCGGCTGTTATCGTTTGCCATATAAAATACCCTTGATAAAACAAAAAACGTGTCTGGTAAACTAACCCTTTCCCTTAACCGATCTTCACCAAAAACAATAGGTCTTTAGTACTCAACAAAACAGGGCTGTATGCAAAAACGTATTTGATTCTGTTTGAATTTGCGGCTCTTATCGTATGCCATAGAAAATACCCTTTTAAAACATAAAACGTTGCAGGTAAACTACCCCTTTCCCTTAACCGATCTTCACCAACACCAATAGGTATTGAGAACTCTACAATATAGGGCTGTATGCAATACATCATTTGATTCTGTTTGAATTTGCGGCTGTTATCGTTTACCATAGAAAAATATCGGTATGGAGAACCATACATGACTTCCGTATTCCAAGATTTATATTTAAAATCATTTTCAGCCAAACAGCCAGGGAAGGAATTTTAACAAAAAAATACTTCTTTGTTGCCAATAACGTAGTACACATATAAAAAAAAATTATCCCCTCCCCCTTCAACTATAATTTTGATTTATAGAAAATTAACCCCAGCCCGTTCAACTAGCCTCTTCATTTATAGATATTTCATCTACGTTTCTACAGTGGATTATTAAGATCTTATCAGGATACTTCATCAAAATTAAGTACTTTACTCATGTTACAACAAAAAATGTTTCAGGTAAACTGCCCTTTCCCCGTAACCGATCTTCACCAAAATCAACAGACATTGATTTCTCTATAGCTCAGGCACATATGTACAAAATTATTTGATTCTGTTTGAATTTACGGCAGTTATGGTTCGTCATATAAAAAATTACCAATGTTAAAACATAAAACATGAGATTTATAAAACATATCTAAGATTTATATTTAAAATCATTTTTGAAATAAAATATTTTCATAGAACCTACTAACGCTGGGGAAATCTGAGGAGCCAATCAGAGTTGGGCATACTTGTCACTGCTGAATTTGGTGGAAAGCCCTGTCACTGTCGTCAAAGTATCAGCCTTGACAGGGTCCTCTTTTTCTGCAAAATGGGAGAGGCTTGAGATGGAGTGAGTGACATGGTCCCCACCTCAATTAAGAACCCATTGTTTTATAAAAATATATTTAAATTTTGAAAACTGAAAATTCTTTTCTTGTTGTAAATATTTATATTTTATAATCAAAATGACTTTATTTTTGTTACCTGGCAACAAAATTATTTTATTTTCAACAATTACCATTGTTTCAAAAAGTTTAAATAAATTTTCAAGTACTTTACTCTTGTTAAAACGTAAAAGGTTGCAGGTAAACTACCCCTTCCCCTCAACCGATCTTCACCAAAATCTAAAGGCCTTGACTCCTCTACAATTCACTGACGTATGCAAAAATGTATTTGATTCTGTTTGAATTTGCGGCTGTTATCGTTTGCCATATAAAATACGCTTGATAAAAAACGTTGCCGGTAAACTACCCCTTTCCCCCAACCGATCTTCACCAAAAATGACAGGTCTTGAGAACTCTACAATTCAGGGCTGTATGTAAAATATTATATGATTTTGTTTTAATTTGCGGCTGTTATCGTTTGCCATACAAAATACCCTTGATAAAACAAAATATCGGTATGGAGAACAATACATGACTTCCATATTCTAAGATTTATATTTAAAATCATTTTCAGCCAAACAGCCAGGCTGTGTCTTACCTGCCTTTTTATTGCAGTACTAATGAAAAATATTATATTACATTAAAATGAAAAAATTATAATTTTATTGCCTGGCAACAAAATTATTTTATTTTTAACAATTACCATTGTTTCAAAAAGTTTAAATAAATTTTCAAGTACTTTACTCTTGTTAAAACGTAAAAGGTTGCAGCTAAACTACCACTACCCCTTAACCGATCTTCACCAAAATCGAAAGTCATTGAGACCTCTACCATTCACTGACGTATGCAAAACATTATTTGATTCTGTTTGAATTTGCGGCTGTTATCGTTTGCCATAGAAAATACGCTTGATAAAAAACGTTGCCGGTAAACTACCCCTTCCCCTTAACCGATCTTCACCAAAAACAATAGGTCTTGAGTACTCTACAAATCAGGACTGTATGCAAAAAATTATTTTATTCTGTTTGAATTTGCGGCTGTTATCGTTTGCCATAAGAAATACCCTTGTTAAAAAAACGTTGTAGGTAAACTACCCCTTTCCCTTAACCGATCTTCACCAAAAACAATAGGTCTTGAGAATTCTACAATATAGGGCTGTATGCAAATAATCTTTTCATTCTGTTTGAATTTGCGACTGTTATCGTTTGCCATAGGAAATAACCTTGCTAAAACATAAAACTTTACAGGTAAACTACCCCTTTCCCTTAACCGATCTTCACAAAAAACAAAAGGTCTTGAGAACACTACAATTCAGGGCTGTATACGAAACATTATTTAATTCTGTTTGAATTTGCGGCTGTTATCGTTTGCCAAAAAAAAATTTCCCTTGATAAAAAAAAACCGTTGCAGGTAAACTACCCCTTTCCCTCAACCGATCTTCACCAAAAACAACAGGTCGCGTGTACTCTACACATCAGGGCTGTATGCAAAAAATTATTTGATTCTGTTTGAATTTGCGGCAGTTATCGTTTGTCATAGAAGAAAAATCTACAGACACACAGCCACACACACAGACACACACAGAAACTTTTCGGAAAACGACTTTTTTTCAGGTTTTGAGTGTAGTAGAATCAGAATCTGCAATAATCTCGAACACGATTTTTTTTGCCATCACCATACTTCCATTCCTTAAGGAATATGGAAGTAAAAATTAACCCTTGATAAAAAACCGTTGCAGGTAAACTACCCCTTTCCCTTAACCGATCTTCACCAAAAACGGAAGATCTTAGGTACTCTACAAGTCAGGACTGTATGCAAACAATTATTTGATTCTGTTTGTTTGCCATAGAAAACACCCTTGATAAAACATAAAACGTTGCTGGTAAACTACCCTATTCCATTAACCGATCTTCACCAAAAACAATAGGTCTTGAGAACTCTACAATTCAGGGCTGTATGCAAAACATTAGTTGATTCTCTTTGAATTTACGGCAGTTATCGTTCATCATAGAAAATATCGGTATGGAGAACCATACATGACTTCCATGTTCTAAGATTTATATTTAAAATCATATTTGAAATGAAATATTTCCATAGAAACTACGTCTTTCTACTTATTGCTTCAGCATTAACCACAGTACTGTGGTCACTAACGTATACCACCTCACGTTTTCGCACTCGATTTTCACTGATGATGGCAGTCGATGGCACTGCCGAAAAGTCTGGTTTTGCAGAAAACATTGGACTACGGCTAAAGAGTCCGGGAAGCAATTTTAACAAAAAACTACTTCTTTGTTGAAGATAACGTAGTACCCATATAAAAAATTCTCCCCTCCACCTTCAACTATAATTTTTAATAATAGAAAATTACCCCCACCCCGTTCACCTAACCTCTAAATTTATAGATATTTCATCTACGTTTCTACAGTGGATTACTATGAGCTTCTTATCAGGATACTTTATTTATAAAAATTAAGTACTTTACTCTTGTTAAATCATAAAATGTTTCAGGTAAACTACCCCTTTCTCTTAACCGATCTTCTCCAAAATCAACAGACCTTCCGTCCTCTAGAATTCAGGGAAGTATGCAAAAAAATATTTGATTCTGTTTGAATGTGCGGCAGTTATCGTTCGTCATGGAAACATTTCTCTTGTTACAACATAAAATGTTGCAGGTAAACTACCCCTTTCCCTTAACTGATCTTCACCAAAATCGAAAGTCATTGAGACCTCTACAATTCACTGACGTATGCAAAACATTATTTGATTCTGTTAGAATTTGCGGCTGTTATCGTTTGCCATAGAAAATACGCTTGATAAAAAACGTTGCCGGTAAACAACCCCTTCCCCTTAACCGATCTTCACCAAATACAAAAGGTCTTGAGTACTCTACAAATCAGGACAGTATGCAAAAAATTATTTGATTCTGTTTGAATTTGCGGCTGTTATCGTTTGCCATAAGAAATACCCTTGTTAAAAAAACGTTGTAGGTAAACTACCCCTTTCCCTTAACCGATCTTCACCAAAAACAATAGGTCTTGAGAACTCTACAATATAGGGCTGTATAAAAATAATCTTTTCATTCTGTTTGAATTTGCGGCTGTTATCGTTTGCCAAAGGAAATACCCTTGTTAAAACATAAAACTTTACAGGTAAACTACCCCTTTCCCTTAACCGATCTTCACAAAAAACAATAGGTCTTGAGAACACTACAATTCAGGGCTGTATACGAAACATTATTTAATTCTGTTTGAATTTGCGGCTGTTATCGTTTGCAAAAAAAATTTTCCCTTGAAAAAAAAAACCGTTGCAGGTAAACTACCCCTTTCCCTCAACCGATCTTCACCAAAAACAACAGGTCGCGTGTACTCTACACATCAGGGCTGTATGCAAAAAATTATTTGATTCTGTTTGAATTTGCGGCAGTTATCGTTTGTCATAAAAGAAAAATCTACAGACACACACAGACACACACACAGACACTTTTCGAAAAACGACTTTTTTTCATGTTTTGAGTGTAGTAGAATCAGAATCTGCAATATTCTCGAACACGATTTTTTTTGCCATCACCATACTTCCATTCCTTAAGGAATATGGAAGTAAAAATTAACCCTTGATAAAAAACCGTTGCTGGTAAACTACCCCTTTCCCTTAACCGATCTTCACCAAAAACGAAAGATCTTAGGTACTCTACAAGTCAGGACTGTATGCAAACAATTATTTGATTCTGTTTGAATTTGCAGCTGTTATCGTTTGCCATAGAAAACACCCTTGATAAAACATAAAACGTTGCTGGTAAACTACCCTATTCCATTAACCTATCTTCACCAAAAACAACAGGTCTTGAGAACTCTACAATTCAGGGCTGTATGCAAAACATTAGTTGATTCTCTTTGAATTTACGGCAGTTATCGTTCATCATAGAAAATACCGGTATGGAGAACCATACATGACTTCCATATTCTAAGATTTATATTTAAAATCATTTTCAGCCAAACAGCCAGGCTGTGTCTTACCTGCCTTTTTATTGCTGTATTAAATGAAAAATATTATATTACATTAAAATGAAAAAATTTTAATTTTATTGCCTGGCAACAAAATTATTTTATTTTTAACAATTACCATTGTTTCAAAAAGTTTAAATAAATTTTCAACTACTTTACTCTTGTTAAAACGTATAAGGTTGCTGGTAAACTACCCCTTCCCCTTAACCGATCTTCACCAAAATCGAAAGTCATTGAGACCTCTACAATTCAGGGACGTATGCAAAACGTTATTTGATTCTGTTTGAATTTGCGGCTATTATCGTTTGCCATAGAAAATACGCTTGATAAAAAAACGTTGCAGGTAAACTACCCCTTCCCCTTAACCGATCTTCACCAAAAACAATAGGTCTTGAGTACTCTACAAATCAGGGCTGTATGCAAAACATTATTTGATTCTGTTTGAATTTGCGGCTGTTATCGTTTGCCATAGAAAATACCCTTGTTAAAAAAACGTTGCTGGTAAACTACCCCTTTCCCTCAACCGATCTTCACCAAAAACAATAGGTCTTGAGAAATCTACAATTCAGGGCTGTATGCGAAACATTATTTGATTCTGTTTCAATTTGCGGCTGTTATCGTTTGCCAAAAAAAAAAAATTTCCCTTGATAAAAAAAACCGTTGAAGGTAAACTACCCCTTCCCCTCAACCGATCTTCACCAAAAACAATAGGTGACGAGTACTCTACAAATCAGGACTGTATGAAAAAAATTATTTGATTCTGTTTGAATTTGCGGCAGTTGTCGTTTGCCATAGAAAATACACATGATAAAAAACGTTGCTGGTAAACTACCCCTTCCCCTCAACCGATCTTCACCAAAAACAATAGGTCTTGAGTACCCTGCAAATCAGGGCTGTATGCAGAAAATTATTTGATTCTGTTTGAATTTGCGGCTGTTATCGTTTGCCATAGAAAATACCCTTGTTAAAAAAACGTTGTAGGTAAACTACCCCTTTCCCTTAACCGATCTTCACCAAAAACAAAAGGTCTTGAGAACTCTACAATATAGGGCTGTATGCAAATAATCTTTTCATTCTGTTTGAATTTGCGGCTGTTATCGTTTGCCATAGGAAATAACCTTGTTAAAACATAAAACTTTACAGGTAAACTACCCCTTTCCCTTAACCGATCTTCACAAAAAACAATAGGTCTTGAGAACACTACAATTCAGGGCTGTATACGAAACATTATTTAATTCTGTTTGAATTTGCGGCTGTTATCGTTTGCCAAAAAAATTACCCTTGAAAAAAAAACCGTTGCAGGTAAACTACCCCTTTCCCTCAACCGATCTTCACCAAAAACAACAGGTCGCGTGTACTCTACACATCAGGGCTGTATGCAAAAAATTATTTGATTCTGTTTGAATTTGCGGCAGTTATCGTTTGTCATAGAAGAAAAATCTACAGACACACAGACACACACACAGACACACACAGACACTTTTCGGAAAACGACTTTTTTTCATGTTTTGAGTGTAGTAGAATCAGAATCTGCAATAATCTCGAACACGATTTTTTTTGCCATCACCATACTTCCATTCCTTAAGGAATATGGAAGTAAAAATTAACCCTTGATGAAAAACCGTTGCAGGTAAACTACCCCTTTCCCTTAACCGATCTTCACCAAAAACGAAAGATCTTAGGTACTCTACAAGTCAGGACTCTATGCAAACAATTATTTGATTCTGTTTGAATTTGCAGCTGTTATCGTTTGCCATAGAAAACACCCTTGATAAAACATAAAACGTTGCTGGTAAACTTCCCTATTCCATTAACCGATCTTCACCAAAAACAATAGGTCTTGAGAACTCTACAATTCAGGGCTGTATGCAAAACATTAGTTGATTCTCTTTGAATTTACGGCAGTTATCGTTCATCATAGAAAATATCGGTATGGAGAACCATAAATGACTTCCATGTTCTAAGATTTATATTTAAAATCATATTTGAAATGAAATATTTCCATAGAAACTACGTCTTTCTACTTATTGCTTCAGCATTAACCACAGTACTGTGGTCACTAACGTATACCACCTCACGTTTTCGCACTCGATTTTCACTGATGATGGCAGTCGATGGCACTGCCGAAAAGTCTGGTTTTGCAGAAAACATTGGACTACGGCTAAAGAGTCCGGGAAGCAATTTTAACAAAAAACTACTTCTTTGTTGAAGATAACGTAGTACACATATAAAAAATTCTCCCCTCCACCTTCAACTATAATTTTTAATAATAGAAAATTACCCCCACCCCGTTCACCTAACCTCTAAATTTATAGATATTTCATCTACGTTTCTACAGTGGATTACTATGAGCTTCTTATCAGGATACTTTATTTATAAAAATTAAGTACTTTACTCTTGTTAAATCATAAAATGTTTCAGGTAAACTACCCCTTTCTCTTAACCGATCTTCTCCAAAATCAACAGACCTTCCGTCCTCTAGAATTCAGGGAAGTATGCAAAAAAATATTTGATTCTGTTTGAATGTGCGGCAGTTATCGTTCGTCATGGAAACATTTCTCTTGTTACAACATAAAATGTTGCAGGTAAACTACCCCTTTCCCTTAACTGATCTTCACCAAAATCGAAAGTCATTGAGACCTCTACAATTCACTGACGTATGCAAAACATTATTTGATTCTGTTAGAATTTGCGGCTGTTATCGTTTGCCATAGAAAATACGCTTGATAAAAAACGTTGCCGGTAAACAACCCCTTCCCCTTAACCGATCTTCACCAAATACAAAAGGTCTTGAGTACTCTACAAATCAGGACAGTATGCAAAAAATTATTTGATTCTGTTTGAATTTGCGGCTGTTATCGTTTGCCATAAGAAATACCCTTGTTAAAAAAACGTTGTAGGTAAACTACCCCTTTCCCTTAACCGATCTTCACCAAAAACAATAGGTCTTGAGAACTCTACAATATAGGGTTGTATGCAAATAATCTTTTCATTCTGTTTGAATTTGCGGCTGTTATCGTTTGCCAAAGGAAATACCCTTGTTAAAACATAAAACTTTCAGGTAAACTACCCCTTTCCCTTAACCGATCTTCACAAAAAACAATAGGTCTTGAGAACACTACAATTCAGGGCTGTATACGAAACATTATTTAATTCTGTTTGAATTTGCGGCTGTTATCGTTTGCAAAAAATTTTCCCTTGAAAAAAAAAACCGTTGCAGGTAAACTACCCCTTTCCCTCAACCGATCTTCACCAAAAACAACAGGTCGCGTGTACTCTACACATCAGGGCTGTATGCAAAAAATTATTTGATTCTGTTTGAATTTGCGGCAGTTATCGTTTGTCATAGAAGAAAAATCTACAGACACACAGACACACACACAGACACACACAGACACTTTTCGGAAAACGACTTTTTTTCATGTTTTGAGTGTAGTAGAATCAGAATCTGCAATAATCTCGAACACGATTTTTTTTGCCATCACCATACTTCCATTCCTTAAGGAATATGGAAGTAAAAATTAACCCTTGATAAAAAACCGTTGCAGGTAAACTACCCCTTTCCCTTAACCGATCTTCACCAAAAACGAAAGATCTTAGGTACTCTACAAGTCAGGACTCTATGCAAACAATTATTTGATTCTGTTTGAATTTGCAGCTGTTATCGTTTGCCATAGAAAACACCCTTGATAAAACATAAAACGTTGCTGGTAAACTTCCCTATTCCATTAACCGATCTTCACCAAAAACAATAGGTCTTGAGAACTCTACAATTCAGGGCTGTATGCAAAACATTAGTTGATTCTCTTTGAATTTACGGCAGTTATCGTTCATCATAGAAAATATCGGTATGGAGAACCATACATGACTTCCATGTTCTAAGATTTATATTTAAAATCATATTTGAAATGAAATATTTCCATAGAAACTACGTCTTTCTACTTATTGCTTCAGCATTAACCACAGTACTGTGGTCACTAACGTATACCACCTCACGTTTTCGCACTCGATTTTCACTGATGATGGCAGTCGATGGCACTGCCGAAAAGTCTGGTTTTGCAGAAAACATTGGACTACGGCTAAAGAGTCCGGGAAGCAATTTTAACAAAAAACTACTTCTTTGTTGAAGATAACGTAGTACACATATAAAAAATTCTCCCCTCCACCTTCAACTATAATTTTTAATAATAGAAAATTACCCCCACCCCGTTCACCTAACCTCTAAATTTATAGATATTTCATCTACGTTTCTACAGTGGATTACTATGAGCTTCTTATCAGGATACTTTATTTATAAAAATTAAGTACTTTACTCTTGTTAAATCATAAAATGTTTCAGGTAAACTACCCCTTTCTCTTAACCGATCTTCTCCAAAATCAACAGACCTTCCGTCCTCTAGAATTCAGGGAAGTATGCAAAAAAATATTTGATTCTGTTTGAATGTGCGGCAGTTATCGTTCGTCATGGAAACATTTCTCTTGTTACAACATAAAATGTTGCAGGTAAACTACCCCTTTCCCTTAACTGATCTTCACCAAAATCGAAAGTCATTGAGACCTCTACAATTCACTGACGTATGCAAAACATTATTTGATTCTGTTAGAATTTGCGGCTGTTATCGTTTGCCATAGAAAATACGCTTGATAAAAAACGTTGCCGGTAAACAACCCCTTCCCCTTAACCGATCTTCACCAAATACAAAAGGTCTTGAGTACTCTACAAATCAGGACAGTATGCAAAAAATTATTTGATTCTGTTTGAATTTGCGGCTGTTATCGTTTGCCATAAGAAATACCCTTGTTAAAAAAACGTTGTAGGTAAACTACCCCTTTCCCTTAACCGATCTTCACCAAAAACAATGGGTCTTGAGAACTCTACAATATAGGGTTGTATGCAAATAATCTTTTCATTCTGTTTGAATTTGCGGCTGTTATCGTTTGCCAAAGGAAATACCCTTGTTAAAACATAAAACTTTCAGGTAAACTACCCCTTTCCCTTAACCGATCTTCACAAAAAACAATAGGTCTTGAGAACACTACACTTCAGGGCTGTATACGAAACATTATTTAATTCTGTTTGAATTTGCGGCTGTTATCGTTTGCAAAAAATTTTCCCCTTGAAAAAAAAAACCGTTGCAGGTAAACTACCCCTTTCCCTCAACCGATCTTCACCAAAAACAACAGGTCGCGTGTACTCTACACATCAGGGCTGTATGCAAAAAATTATTTGATTCTGTTTGAATTTGCGGCAGTTATCGTTTGTCATAGAAGAAAAATCTACAGACACACACAGACACACACACAGACACACACAGACACTTTTCGAAAAACGACTTTTTTTCATGTTTTGAGTGTAGTAGAATCAGAATCTGCAATATTCTCGAACACGATTTTTTTTGCCATCACCATACTTCCATTCCTTAAGGAATATGGAAGTAAAAATTAACCCTTGATAAAAAACCGTTGCTGGTAAACTACCCCTTTCCCTTAACCGATCTTCACCAAAAACGAAAGATCTTAGGTACTCTACAAGTCAGGACTGTATGCAAACAATTATTTGATTCTGTTTGAATTTGCAGCTGTTATCGTTTGCCATAGAAAACACCCTTGATAAAACATAAAACGTTGCTGGTAAACTACCCTATTCCATTAACCTATCTTCACCAAAAACAATGGGTCTTGAGAACTCTACAATTCAGGGCTGTATGCAAAACATTAGTTGATTCTCTTTGAATTTACGGCAGTTATCGTTCATCATAGAAAATACCGGTATGGAGAACCATACATGACTTCCATATTCTAAGATTTATATTTAAAATCATTTTCAGCCAAACAGCCAGGCTGTGTCTTACCTGCCTTTTTATTGCTGTATTAAATGAAAAATATTATATTACATTAAAATGAAAAAATTATAATTTTATTGCCTGGCAACAAAATTATTTTATTTTTAACAATTACCATTGTTTCAAAAAGTTTAAATAAATTTTCAAGTACTTTACTCTTGTTAAAACGTATAAGGTTGCAGGTAAACTACCCCTTCCCCTTAACCGATCTTCACCAAAATCGAAAGTCATTGAGACCTCTACAATTCAGGGACGTATGCAAAACGTTATTTGATTCTGTTTGAATTTGCGGCTATTATCGTTTGCCATAGAAAATACGCTTGATAAAAAACGTTGCAGGTAAACTACCCCTTCCCCTTAACCGATCTTCACCAAGAACAATAGGTCTTGAGTACTCTACAAATCAGGGCTGTATGCAAAACATTATTTGATTCTGTTTGAATTTGCGGCTGTTATCGTTTGCCATAGAAAATACCCTTGTTAAAAAAACGTTGCTGGTAAACTACCCCTTCCCTCAACCGATCTTCACCAAAAACAATAGGTGGCGAGTACTCTACAAATCAGGACTGTATGCAAAACATTATTTGATTCTGTTTGAATTTGCGGCAGTTGTCGTTTGCCATAGAAAATACACATGATAAAAAACGTTGCTGGTAAACTACCCCTTCCCCTCAACCGATCTTCACCAAAAACAATAGGTCTTGAGTACCCTACAAATCAGGGCTGTATGCAGAAAATTATTTGATTCTGTTTGAATTTGCGGCTGTTATCGTTTGCCATAGAAAATACCCTTGTTAAAAAAACGTTGTAGGTAAACTACTCCTTTCCCTTAACCGATCTTCACCAAAAACAAAAGGTCTTGAGAACTTTACAATATAGGGCTGTATGCAAATAATCTTTTCATTCTGTTTGAATTTGCGGCTGTTATCGTTTGCCATAGGAAATAACCTTGTTAAAACATAAAACTTTACAGGTAAACTACCCCTTTCCCTTAACCGATCTTCACAAAAAACAATAGGTCTTGAGAACACTACAATTCAGGGCTGTATACGAAACATTATTTAATTATGTTTGAATTTGCGGCTGTTATCGTTTGCCAAAAAATTACCCTTGAAAAAAAAACCGTTGCTGGTAAACTACCCCTTTCCCTCAACCGATCTTCACCAAAAACAACAGGTCGCGTGTACTCTACACATCAGGGCTGTATGCAAAAAATTATTTGATTCTGTTTGAATTTGCGGCAGTTATCGTTTGTCATAGAAGAAAAATCTACAGACACACAGACACACACACAGACACACACAGACACTTTTCGGAAAACGACTTTTTTTCATGTTTTGAGTGTAGTAGAATCAGAATCTGCAATAATCTCGAACACGATTTTTTTTGCCATCACCATACTTCCATTCCTTAAGGAATATGGAAGTAAAAATTAACCCTTGATAAAAAACCGTTGCAGGTAAACTACCCCTTTCCCTTAACCGATCTTCACCAAAAACGAAAGATCTTAGGTACTCTACAAGTCAGGACTCTATGCAAACAATTATTTGATTCTGTTTGAATTTGCAGCTGTTATCGTTTGCCATAGAAAACACCCTTGATAAAACATAAAACGTTGCTGGTAAACTACCCTATTCCATTAACCGATCTTCACCAAAAACAATAGGTCTTGAGAACTCTACAATTCAGGGCTGTATGCAAAACATTAGTTGATTCTCTTTGAATTTACGGCAGTTATCGTTCATCATAGAAAATATCGGTATGGAGAACCATACATGACTTCCATGTTCTAAGATTTATATTTAAAATCATATTTGAAATGAAATATTTCCATAGAAACTACGTCTTTCTACTTATTGCTTCAGCATTAACCACAGTACTGTGGTCACTAACGTATACCACCTCACGTTTTCGCACTCGATTTTCACTGATGATGGCAGTCGATGGCACTGCCGAAAAGTCTGGTTTTGCAGAAAACATTGGACTACGGCTAAAGAGTCCGGGAAGCAATTTTAACAAAAAACTACTTCTTTGTTGAAGATAACGTAGTACACATATAAAAAATTCTCCCCTCCACCTTCAACTATAATTTTTAATAATAGAAAATTACCCCCACCCCTTTCACCTAACCTCTAAATTTATAGATATTTCATCTACGTTTCTACAGTGGATTACTATGAGCTTCTTATCAGGATACTTTATTTATAAAAATTAAGTACTTTACTCTTGTTAAATCATAAAATGTTTCAGGTAAACTACCCCTTTCTCTTAACCGATCTTCTCCAAAATCAACAGACCTTCCGTCCTCTAGAATTCAGGGAAGTATGCAAAAAAATATTTGATTCTGTTTGAATGTGCGGCAGTTATCGTTCGTCATGGAAACATTTCTCTTGTTACAACATAAAATGTTGCAGGTAAACTACCCCTTTCCCTTAACTGATCTTCACCAAAATCAATAGACCTTGAGCTCTCTGCTACTCAGGAAAGGATGCAAAAAATTATTTGATTCTCATTGAATTTTCGGCAGTTATCGTTCGTCATATAAAAAATTACCCTTTTTAAAACATAAAACGTTGCTGATAAACTACCCCTTCCCTTAACCGATCTTCAACAAAATCAACAGACCTTGAGTTCTCTTTAGTTCAAAAAGGTATGCAAAAACCTAGTTGATTCTGTTTGAATTTACGGCAGTTATCGTTCGTCATATACAAAATTACCCTTGTTAAAACATAAAATGTTGCTGGTAAACTACCCCTTTCCCTTAACCGATCTTCACCAACACCAATAGGTATTGAGAACTCTACAATAGAGGGCTGTATGCAAAACATCATTTGATTCTGTTTGAATTTGCGGCTGTTATCGTTTACAACAAAAAAAAATTACCCTTGATAAAAAACCGTTGTAGGTAAACTACCCCTTTCCCTTAACCGATCTTCACCAAAAACGACAGGTCTTGGGTACTCTACAATTCAGGCCTGCATGCAAACAATTATTTGATTCTATTTGAATTTGCTGCTGTTATCGTTCGTCATAGAAAAAATACCCTTGTTAAAACATCAAACGTTGCAGGTAAACTACCCCTTTCCCTTAACCGATCTTCAACAAAATCAACAGACCTTGAGTTCTGTATAATTCAAAAAGGTGTGCAGAAGAGTAGTTGATTCTGTTTTAATGTACGGCAGTTATCGTTCGTCAAAAAAAAATTACCCTTGATAAAACATAAAATGTTGCTGGTAAACAACCCTATTCCCTTAACCTATCTTCACCAAAACCAACACGTCTTGAGAACTTTACATTTCAGGGCTGTATGCAAAATATTATATGATTCTCTTTGAATTTGCGGTTGTTATCGTTTGCCATATAAAATACCCTTGATAAAACAAAAAACGTGTCTGGTAAACTACCCCTTTTCCTTAACCGATCTTCACCAAAAACAATAGGTCTTTAGTGCTCAACAAACCAGAGCTGTATGCAAAAACGTATTTGATTCTGTTTGAATTTGCGGCTGTTATCGTTTGCCATAGAAAATACCCTTTTAAAACATAAAACGTTGCTGGTAAACTACCCCTTTCCCTTAACCAATCTTCACCAACACCAATAGATATTGAGAACTCTACAATACAGGGCTGTATGCAAAACATCATTTGATTCTGTTTGAATTTGCGGCTGTTATCGTTTGCCAAACAAACAAAATTACCCTTGATAAAAAAAACCGTTGCCGGTAAACTACCCCTTTCCCTCAACCGATCTTCACCAAAAACAATAGGTCGCGAGTACTCTACAAATCAGGGCTGTATGCAAAAAATTATTTGATTCGGTTTGAATTTGCGGGTGTTATCGTTTGCAAAAGAAAAAAATCTACAGACACACACACAGACAGACAGACAGACACACACACAGACACTTTTCGAAAAACGACTTTTTTTCATGTTTTGAGTGTAGTACAATCAGAATCTGCAATAATCTCGAACACGATTTTTTTTGCCATCACCATACTTCCATTTCCTTAAGGAACATGGAAGTAATATCGGTATGGAGAACCATACATGACTTCCATATTCTAAGATTTATATTTAAAATCATTTTCAGCCAAACAGCCAGGCTGTGTCTTACCTGACTTTTTATTGCTGTATTAAATGAAAAATATTATATTACATTAAAATGAAAAAATTAAAATTTTATTGCCTGGCAACAAAATTATTTTATTTTTAACAATTACCATTGTTTCAAAAAGTTTAAATAAATTTTCAAGTACTTTACTCTTGTTAAAACGTAAAAGGTTGCTGGTAAACTACCCCTTCCCCTTAACCGATCTTCACCAAAATCGAAAGTCATTGAGACCTGTACAATTCAGGGACGTATGCAAAAAAATTATTTGATTCTGTTTGAATTTGCGGCTGTTATCGTTTGCCATAGAAAATACCCTTGTTAAAAAAACGTTGCAGGTAAACTACCCCTTTCCCTCAACCGATCTTCACCCAAAACAAAACGTCTTGAGAACTCTACTATTTAGGGCTGTATGCAAATAATCTTTTGATTCTGTTTGAATTTGCGGCTGTTATCGTTTGCCATATGAAATACCCTTGTTAAAACATAAAACGTTACTGGTAAACTACCCCTTTCCCTTAACCGATCTTCACCAAAATCAACAGATCTTGAGAATTCTACAATTCAGGGCTGTATGCGAAACATTATTTGATTCTGTTTGAATTTGCGGCTGTTATCGTTTGCCAAACAAACAAAATTACCCTTGCTAAAAAAAAACCGTTGCTGGTAAACTACCCCTTTCCCTCAACCGATCTTCACCAAAAACAAAAGGTCGCGAGTACTCTGCAAATCAGGGCTGTATGCAAAAAATTATTTGATTCTGTTTGAATTTGCGGCAGTTATCGTTTGCCATAGAAAAAAAATCTACAGACAGACAGACAGACAGACAGACAGACAGACAGACAGACACACAGACACTTTTCGGAAAACGACTTTTTTTCATGTTTTGAGTGTAGTAGAATCAGAATCTGCAATAATCTCGAACACGATTTTTTTACTTTTTGCCATCACCATACTTCCATTCCTTAAGGAATATGGAAGTAAAAATAGCCTTGATAAAACATAAAACATTGCAGGTAAACTACCACTTTCCCTTAACCGATCTTCAACAAAATCAACAGACATTGAGTACTGTATAATTCAAAAAGGTATGCAGAAGAGTAGTTGATTCTGTTTTAATGTACGGCAGTTATCGTTCGTCAAATAAAACCCTTGATAAAACATAAAATGTTGCTGGTAAACAACCCTATTCCCTTAACTGATCTTCACCAAAACCAACAGGTCTTGAGAACTCTACATTTCAGGGCTGTATGCAAAATATTATATGATTCTGTTTGAATTTGCGGCTGTTATCATTTGCCATATAAAATACCCTTGATAAAACAAAAAACGTGTCTGGTAAACTACCCCTTTCCCTTAACCGACCTTCACCAAAAACAACAGGTCTTTAGTACTCAACAAAACAGGGCAGTATGCAGAAACGTATTTGATTCTGTTTGAATTTGCGGCTCTTATCGTTTGCCATACAAAATACCCTTTTAAAACATAAAACGTTGCTGGTAAACTACCCCTTTCCCTTAACTGATCTTCACCAAAAATGACAGGTCTTGAGAACTCTACAATTCAGGGCTGTATGTAAAATATTATATGATTTTGTTTTAATTTGCGGCTGTTATCGTTTGCCATACAAAATACCCTTGATAAAACAAAATATCGGTATGGAGAACCATACATGACTTCCATATTCTAAGATTTATATTTAAAATCATTTTCAGCCAAACAGCCAGGCTGTGTCTTACCTGCCTTTTTATTGCTGTATTAAATGAAAAATATTATATTACATTAAAATGAAAAAATTATAATTTTATTGCCTGGCAACAAAATTATTTTATTTTTAACAATTACCATTGTTTCAAAAAGTTTAAATAAATTTTCAAGTACTTTACTCTTGTTAAAACTAAAAGGTTGCCGGTAAACTACCACTACCCCTAAACCGATCTTCACCAAAATCGAAAGTCATTGAGACCTCTACAATTCACTGACGTATGCAAAACATTATTTGATTCTGTTAGAATTTGCGGCTGTTATCGTTTGCCATAGAAAATACGCTTGATAAAAAACGTTGCCGGTAAACAACCCCTTCCCCTTAACCGATCTTCACCAAAAACAAAAGATCTTGAGTACTCTACAAATCAGGACTGTATGCAAAAAATTATTTGATTCTGTTTGAATTTGCGGCTGTTATCGTTTGCCATAAGAAATACCCTTGTTAAAAAAACGTTGTAGGTAAACTACCCCTTTCCCTTAACCGATCTTCACCAAAAACAATAGGTCTTGAGAACTCTACAATATAGGGCTGTATGCAAATATTCTTTTCATTCTGTTTGAATTTGCGGCTTTTATCGTTTGCCATAGGAAATACCCTTGTTAAAACATAAAACTTTACAGGTAAACTACCCCTTTCCCTTAACCGATCTTCACAAAAAACAATAGGTCTTGAGAACACTACAATTCAGGGCTGTATACGAAACATTATTTAATTATGTTTGAATTTGCGCTGTTATCGTTTGCCCAAAAAAAATTTCCCTTGAAAAAAAAAACCGTTGCAGGTAAACTACCCCTTTCCCTCAACCGATCTTCACCAAAAGCAATAGGTCGCGTGTACTCTACACATCAGGGCTGTATGCAAAAAATTATTTGATTCTGTTTGAATTTTCGGCAGTTATCGTTTGTCATAGAAGAAAAATCTACAGACACACACAGACACACACAGACACTTTTCGGAAAACGACTTTTTTTCATGTTTTGAGTGTAGTAGAATCAGAATCTGCAATAATCTCGAACACGATTTTTTTTGCCATCACCATACTTCCATTCCTTAAGGAATATGGAAGTAAAAATTAACCCTTGATAAAAAACCGTTGCAGGTAAACTACCCCTTTCCCTTAACCGATCTTCACCAAAAACGAAAGATCTTAGGTACTCTACAAGTCAGGATTGTATGCAAACAATTATTTGATTCTGTTTGAATTTGCAGCTGTTATCGTTTGCCATAGAAAACACCCTTGATAAAACATAAAACGTTGCTGGTAAACTACCCTATTCCATTAACCGATCTTCACCAAAAACAATAGGTCATGAGAACTCTACAATTCAGGGCTGAATGCAAAACATTAGTTGATTCTCTTTGAATTTACGGCAGTTATCGTTCATCGTAGAAAAAATAGCCTTGATAAAACATAAAACATTGCTGGTAAACTACCACTTTCCCTTAACCGATCTTCAACAAAATCAACAGACATTGAGTACTGTATAATTCAAAAAGGTATGCAGAAGAGTAGTTGATTCTGTTTTAATGTACGGCAGTTATCGTTCGTCAAATAAAACCCTTGATAAAACATAAAATGTTGCTGGTAAACAACCCTATTCCCTTAACTGATCTTCACCAAAACCAACAGGTCTTGAGAACTCTACATTTCAGGGCTGTATGCAAAATATTATATGATTCTGTTGAATTTGCGGCTGTTATCATTTGCCATATAAAATACCCTTGATAAAACAAAAAACGTGTCTGGTAAACTACCCCTTTCCCTTAACCGACCTTCACCAAAAACAACAGGTCTTTAGTACTCAACAAAACAGGGCAGTATGCAGAAACGTATTTGATTCTGTTTGAATTTGCGGCTCTTATCGTTTGCCATAGAAAATACCCTTTTAAAACATAAAACGTTGCTGGTAAACTACCCCTTTCCCTTAACTGGTCTTCACCAACACCAATAGGTATTGAGAACTCTACAATACAGGGCTGTATGCAAAACATCATTTGATTCTGTTTGAATTTGCGGCTGTTATCGTTTACCATAGAAAAATAGCGGTATGGAGAACCATACATGACTTCCGTATTCTAAGATTTATATTTAAAATCATTTTCAGCCAAACAGCCAGGGAAGGAATTTTAACAAAAAAATACTTCTTTGTTGCCAATAACGTAGTACACATATAAAAGAAAATTATCCCCTCCCCCTTCAACTATAATTTTGATTTATAGAAAATTACCCCCAGCCCGTTCAACTAGCCTCTTCATTTATAGATATTTCATCTACGTTTCTACAGTGGATTATTAAGATCTTATCAGGATACGTTATCAAATTTAAGTACTTTACTCATGTTACAACAAAAAATGTTTCTGGTAAACTGCCCTTTCCCCGTAACCGATCTTCACCAAAATCAACAGACATTGAGTTCTCTATAGCTCAGGCACATATGTAAAAAATTATTTGATTCTGTTTGAATTTACGGCAGTTATGATTCGTCATATAAAAAATTACCCATGTTAAAACATAAAACATGAGATTTATAAAACATATCTAAGATTTGTATTTAAAATCATTTTTGAAATAAAATATTTTCATAGAACCTACTAACGCTGGGGAAATCTGAGGAGCCAATCAGAGTTGGGCCTACCTGTCACTCTGCTGAATTTGGTGGAAAGCCCTGTCACTGTCGTCCAAGTATCATCCTTGAAAGGGTCCTCTTTTTCTGCAAAATGCGAGTGGCTTGAGATGGAGTGAGTGACATGGTCCCCACCTCAATGAAGAACCCATTGTTTTATAAAAATATATTTAAATTTTGAAAACTGAAAATTCTTTTCTTGTTGTAAATATTTATATTTTATAATGAAAATGACTTTATTTTTGTTACCTGGCAACAAAATTATTTTATTTTCAACAATTACCATTGTTGCAAAAAGTTTAAATAAATTTTCAAGTACTTTACTCTTGTTAAAACGTAAAAGGTTGCAGGTAAACTACCCCTTTCCCTTAACCGATCTTCACCAAAAACGAAAGATCTTAGGTACTCTACAAGTCAGGACTGTATGCAAACAATTATTTGATTCTGTTTGAAATTGCGGCTGTTATAGTTTGCCATACAAAACACGCTTGATAAAACATAAAACGTTGCTGGTAAACTACCCTATTCCATTAACCGATCTTCACAAATAACAATAGGTCTTGAGAACTCTACAATTCAGGGCTGTATGCAAAACATTAGTTGATTTTCTTTGAATTTAGGGCAGTTATCGTTCGTCATAGAAAAAATACCCTAGTTAAAACATAAAACGTTAGAGGTAAAATACCCCTTTCCCTTAACCGATCTTCAACAGAATCAACAGTCCTTGAGTTCCGTATAATTCAAAAAGGTATGCAGAAGAGTAGTTGATTCTGTTTTATTGTACGGCAGTTATCGTTCGTCAAAAAAAAATTACCCTTGATAAAACATAAATCGTTGCTGGTAAACTACCCCTTTCCCTAAACTGATCTTCACCAACACCAATAGGTATTGAGAACTCTACAATATAGGGCTGTATGCAAAACATTATTTGATTCTGTTTGAATTTGCTGCTGTTATCGTTTGCCATACAAAATACCCTTGATAAAACAAAAAATGTGGCAGGAAAACTACCCCTTTCCCTTAAACGATCTTCACAAAAAACAATAGGTCTTTAGTACTCAAGAAATCAGGGCTGTATGCAAAAACGTATTTGAATCTGTTTGAATTTGCAGCTCTTATCGTTTGCCAAAAAATACCCTTTTAAAACATAAAACGTTGCAGGTAAACTACCCCTTTCCCTTTACCGATCTTCACCAAACACAAAAGGTCCTGAGAGCTCTACAATTCAGGGGAGTATGCAAAATATTATTTGATTATGTTTGAATTTACGGCTGTTATCGTTTGCCATAAAAAATACCCTTGTTAAAACATAAAACGTTGCCGGTAAACTACCCCTTTCCCTTAACCGATCTTTACCAAAATCGACAGATCTTGAGAACTCTAAACTCTAGGGCTGTATGGGAAACATTATTTGATTCTGTTTGAATTTGCGGCTGTTATCGGCCAAACAAACAAAATTACCCTTGATAAAAAAAAACCGTTGCAGGTAAACTACCCCTTTCCCTCAACCGATCTTCACCAAAAACAATAGGTCGCGAGTACTCTATAAATCAGGGCGGTATGCAAAAAAATATTTGAATCTGTTCGAATTTGCGGCTGTTATCGTTTGCCATAGAAAAAATCTACAGACAGACACACAGACACACACACAGACACACACACACAGACACTTTTCGAAAAATGACTTTTTTTCATGTTTTGAGTGTAGTACAATCATATTCTGCAATAATCTCGAACACGATTTTTTTTGACATCACCATACTTTTATTTCCTTAAGGAACATGGAAGTAAATATCGGTATGGAGAACCATACATGACTTCCATATTCTAAGATTTATATTTAAAATCATTTTCAGCCAAACAGCCAGGCTGTGTCTTACCTGCCTTTTTATTGCTGTATTAAATGAAAAATATTATATTACATTAAAATGAAAAAAATATAATTTTATTGCCTGGCAACAAAATTATTTTATTTTTAACAATTACCATTGTTTCAAAAAGTTTAAATATTTTCAAGTACTTTACTCTTGTTAAAACGTAAAAGGTTGCAGGTAAACTACCCCTTCCCCTTAACCGATCTTCACCAAAATCGAAAGTCATTGAGACCTCTACAATTCAGGGACGTATGCAAAAAATTATTTGATTATGTTTCAATTTGCGGCTGTTATCGTTTACCATAGAAAATACGCTTGATAAAAAAACGTTGCAGGTAAACTACCCCTTCCCCTCAACCGATCATCACCAAAAACAATAGGTCTTGAGTACTCTAAAATCAGGGGTGTATGCAAAACATTATTTGATTCTGTTTGAATTTACGGCTGTTATCGTTTGCCATAGAAAATACCCTTGTTAAAAAAACGTTGCCGGTAAACTACCCCTTTCCCTCAACCGATCTTCACCAAAAACGAAAGATCTTAGGTACTCTACAAGTCAGGACTGTATGCAAACAATTATTTGATTCTGTTTGAAATTGCGGCTGTTATAGTTTGCCATAGAAAACACGCTTGATAAAACATAAAACGTTGCTGGTAAACTACCCTATTCCATTAACCGATCTTCACGAATAACAATAGGTCTTGAGAACTCTACAATATAGGGCTGTATGCAAAACATTATTTGATTCTGTTTGAATTTGCGGCTCTTATCGTTTGCCTTACAAAATACCCTTGATAAAACAAAAAATGTGGCAGAAAAACTACCCCTTTCCCTTAATCGATCTTCACAAAAAACAATAGGTCTTTAGTACTCAGGAAATCAGGGCTGTATGCAAAAACGTATTTGAATCTGTTTGAATTTGCAGCTCTTACCGTTGGCCAAAAAATACCCTTTTAAAACATAAAACGTTGCTGGTAAACTACCCCTTTCCCTTTACCGATATTCACCAAACACAAAAGGTCCTGAGAGCTCTACAGTTCAGGGGAGTATGCAAAATATTATTTGATTATGTTTGAATTTACGGCTGTTATCGTTTGCCATAAAAAATACCCTTGTTAAAACATAAAACGTTGCCGGTAAACTACCCCTTTCCTTAACCGATCTTTACCAAAATCGACAGATCTTGAGAAATCTAAACTCTAGGGCTGTATGCGAAACATTATTTGATTCTGTTTGAATTTGCGGCTGTTATCGTTTGCCAAACAAACAAAATTACCCTTGATAAAAAAAAACCGTTGCAGGTAAACTACCCCTTTCCCTCAACCGATCTTCACCAAAAACAATAGGTCGCGAGTACTCTATAAATCAGGGCGGTATGCAAAAAAATATTTGAATCTGTTCGAATTTGCGGCTGTTATCGTTTGCCATAGAAAAAATCTACAGACAGACACACAGACACACACACAGACACACACACACAGACACTTTTCGAAAAATGACTTTTTTTCATGTTTTGAATGTAGTACAATCATATTCTGCAATAATCTCGAACACGATTTTTTTTGCCATCACCATACTTTTATTTCCTTAAGGAACATGGAAGTAAATATCGGTATGGAGAACCATACATGACTTCCATATTCTAAGACTTATATTTAAAATCATTTTCAGCCAAACAGCCAGGCTGTGTCTTACCTGCCTTTTTATTGCTGTATTAAATGAAAAATATTATATTACATTAAAATGAAAAAATTATAATTTTATTGCCTGGCAACAAAATTATTTTATTTTTAACAATTACCATTGTTTCAAAAAGTTTAAATATTTTCAAGTACTTTACTCTTGTTAAAACGTAAAAGGTTGCAGGTAAACTACCCCTTCCCCTTAACCGATCTTCACCAAAATCGAAAGTCATTGAGACCTCTACAATTCAGGGACGTATGCAAAAAATTATTTGATTCTGTTTCAATTTGCGGCTGTTATCGTTTGCCATAGAAAAAAAATCTACAGACAGACAGACAGACAGACAGATAGACAGACAGACAGACAGACAGACACACACACAGACACTTTTCGGAAAACGACTTTTTTTCATGTTTTGAGTGTAGTACAATCAGAATCTGCAATTATCTCGAACACGATTTTTTTGCCATCACCATACTTCCATTTCCTTAAGGAACATTGAAGTAAAAATTACCTTTGATAAAAAACCGTTGCCGGTAAACTACCCCTTTCCCATAACCGATCTTCACCAAAAACAACAGGTCTTGAGAACTTCACAATTCAGGGCTGTATGTAAAATATTATATGATTTTGTTTGAATTTGCGGCTGTTATCGTTTGCCATACAAAATACCCTTGATAAAACAAAAAACGTGGCTGGTAAACTACCCCTTTACCTTAAACGATCTTCACCAAAAACAATAGGTCTTTAGTACTAAACAAATCAGGGCTGTATGCAAAAACGTATTTGATTCTGTTTGAATTTGCGGTCCTTATCGTTTAAAATAGAAAATTCCCTTTTAAAACATAAAACGTTGATGGTAAACTACCCCTTTCCCTTAACCGATCTTCACCAAAACCAAAAGGTCTTGAGAACTCTACAATTCATGGTAGTATGCAAAACATTATTTGATTATGTTTGAATTTGCGACTGTTATCGTTTGCCATAGAAAATACCCTTGTTAAAACATAAAACGTTGCAGGTAAACTAACCCTTTCTCGTAACCGATCTTTACCAAAATCGAAAGGTCTTGAGAGCTCTACAATTCAGGGCTGTATGCGAAATATTATTTGATTCTGTTTGAATTTGCGGCTGTTATCGTTTGCCAAACAAACAAAATTACCCTTGTTAAAAAAAAACCGTTGCAGGTAAACTACCCCTTTCCCTCATCCGATCTTCACCAAAAACAACAGGTCGCGAGTACTCTACAAATCAGGTCTGCATGAAAAAATTATTTGATTCTGTTTGAATTTGCGGCTGTTATCGTTTGCCAAAAAAAACAATTTACAGACACACAGACACACACACAGACACTTTTCGAAAAACGACTTTTACTTCCATATTCCTTAAGGAATGGAAGTATGGTGATGGCAAAAAAAATCGTGTTCGAGATTATTGCAGATTCTGATTCTACTACACTCAAAACATGAAAAAAAGTCGTTTTCCGAAAAGTGTCTGTGTGTGTGTCTGTCTGTGTGTCTGTCTGTCTGTGTGTCTGCCTGTAGATTTTTTTTCTATGGCAAACGATAACTGCCGCAAATTCAAACAGAATCAAATAATTTTTTGCATACAGCCCTGATTTGTAGAGTACTCACGACCTATTGTTTTGGTGAAGATCGGTTGAGGGAAAGGGGTAGTTTACCTGCAACGGTTTTTTTTTTATCAAGGGAAATTTTTTTTTGGCAAACGATAACAGCCGCAAATTCAAACAGAATCAAATAATGTTTCGCATACAGCCCTGAATTGTAGAGTTCTCAAGACCAATTGTTTTTGGTGATGATCGGTTAAGGGAAAGGGGTAGTTTACCTTTAACGTTTTAAGTTTTAACAAGGGTATTTCTTATGGCAAACGATAACAGCCGCAAATTCAAACAGAATCAAAAGATTATTTGCATACCGCCCTAAATTGTAGAGTTCTCAAGACCTATTGTTTTTGGTAAAGATCGGTTAAGGGAAAGGGGTAGTTTACCTACAACGTTTTTTTAACAAGGGTTTTTTCTATGGCAAACGATAACAGCCGCAAATTCAAACAGAATCAAATAATTGTCTGCATACAGCCCTGATTTGTAGAGTACTCAAGAACTATTGTTTTTGGTGAAGATCGGTTGAGGGGAAGGTGTAGTTTACCTGCAATGTTTTTTATCAAGCGTATTTTCTATGGCAAACGATAACAGCCGCAAATTCAAACAGAATCAAATAATTTTTTGCATACGTCAGTGAATTGTAGAGTACTCAAGGCCTTTAGATTTTGGTGGAGATCGGTTAAGGGGAAGGGGTAGTTTACCTGTAACGTTTTATGTTTTAACAAGGGTATTTCTTATGGCAAACGATAACAGCCGCAAATTCAAACAGAATCAAAAGATTATTTGCATACCGCCCTAAATTGTTGAGTTCTCAAGACCTTTTGTTTTTGGTAAACATCCGTTAAGGGAAAGGGGTAGTTTACCAACAACGTTTTTTTAACAAGGGTTTTTTTTATGGCAAACGATAACAGCCGCAAATTCAAACAGAATCAAATAATTTTCTGCATACAGCCCTGATTTGTAGAGTACTCAAGACCCATTGTTTTTGGTGAAGATCGGTTGAGGGGAAGGTGTAGTTTACCAGCAATGTTTTTTATCAAGCGTATTTTCTATGGCAAACGATAACAGCCGCAAATTCAAACACAATCAAATAATTTTTTGCATACGTCAGTGAATTGTAGAGTACTCAAGGCCTTTAGATTTTGGTGAAGATCGGTTAAGGGGAAGGGGTAGTTTACCTGCAACCTTTTACGTTTTAACAAGAGTAAAGTACTTGAAAATTTATTTAAACTTTTTGCAACAATGGTAATTGTTGAAAATAAAATAATTTTGTTGCCAGGTAACAAAAATAAAGTCATTTTGATTATAAAATATAAATATTTACAACAAGAAAAGAATTTTCAGTTTTCAAAATTTAAATATATTTTTATAAAACAATGGGTTCTTCATTGAGGTGGGGACCATGTCACTCACTCCATCTCAAGCCTCTCCCATTTTACAGAAAAAGAGGACCCTGTCAAGGCTGATACTTTGACGACAGTGACAGGGCTTTCCACCAAATTCAGCAGAGTGACAGGTAGGCCCAACGCTGATTGGCTCCTCAGATTTCCCCAGCGTTAGTAGGTTCTATGAAAATATTTTATTTCAAAAATGATTTTAAATATAAATATTAGATATGTTTTATAAATCTCATGTTTTATGTTTTAACATGGGTAATTTTTTATATGACGAACCATAACTGCCGTAAATTCAAACAGAATCAAATAATGTTTTACATATGTGCCTGAGCTATAGAGAACTCAATGTCTGTTGATTTTTGTGAAGATCGGTTACGGGGAAAGGGCAGTTTACCTGAAACATTTTTTGTTGTAACATGAGTAAAGTACTTAATTTTGATAAAGTATCCTGATAAGATCCTAATAATCCACTGTAGAAACGTAGATGAAATATCTATAAATGAAGAGGCTAGTTGAACGGGCTGGGGGTAATTTTCTATAAATCAAAATTATAGTTGAAGGGGAGGGGATAATTTTTTTTTATATGTGTACTACGTTATTGGCAACAAAGAAGTATTTTTTTGTTAAAATTCCTTCCCTGGCTGTTTGGCTGAAAATGATTTTAAATATAAATCTTAGAATATGGAAGTCATGTATGGTTCTCCATACCGATATTTTTTCATGTTTTGAGTGTAGTACAATCAGAATCTGCAATAATCTCGAACACGATTTTTTTTGCCATCACCATACTTCCATTTCCTTAAGGAACATGGAAGTAAAATCGGTATGGAGAACTATACATGACTTCCATGTTCTAAGATTTATATTTAAAATCATATTCGAAATGAAATAATTACATAGAAACTACGTCTTTCTACTTACTGCTTCAGCATTAACCACAGTACTGTGGTCACTAACGTATACCACCTCACGTTTTCGCACTCGATTTTCACCGATGATGGCAGTCGATGGCACTGCCGAAAAGTCTGGTTTTGCAGAAAACATTAGACTACGGCTAAAGAGCCCGGGAAACAATTTTAACAAAAAACTACTTCTTTGTTGCCGATAACGTAGTACACATAAAAAATTCTCCCCTCCACCTTCAACTATAATTTTTAATAATAGAAAATTACCCCCACCCCGTTCACTAAACTTCTTCATTTATAGATAATTCATCTACGTTTCTACAGTGGATTACTATGAGCTTCTTATCAGGATACTTTATTTATAAAAATTAAGTACTTTACTCTTGTTAAATCATAAAATGTTTCTGGTAAACTACCCCGTCCTCTTAACCGATCTTCTCCAAAATCAACAGACATTCCGTCCTCTACAATTCAGCGAAGCATGCAAAAAAATATTTGATTCTGTTTGAATGTGCGGCAGTTATCGTTCGTCATGGAAACATTTCTCTTGTTACAACATAAAATGTTGCAGGTAAACTACCCCTTTCCCTTAACCGATCTTCACCAAAATCAATAGACCTTGAGCTCTCTGCAACTCAGGGGGTGCAAAAATTATTTGATTCTCATTGAATTTTCGGCAGTTATCGTTCGTCATAAAAAAATATCCTTTTTAAAACATAAAACGTTGCTGATAAACTACCCCTTCCCTTAACCAATCTTCAACAAAATCAACAGACCTTGAGTTCTCTTTAGTTCAAAAAGGTATGCAAAAACCTAGTTGATTCTGTTTGAATTTACGGCAGTTATCGTTCGTCATATAAAAAATTACCCTTGTTAAAACATAAAATGTTGCTGGTAAACTACCCCTTTCCCTTAACCGATCTTCACCAACACCAATACGTATTGAGAGCTATACAATACAGAGCTGTATGCAAAATATCATTTGATTCTGTTTGAATTTGCGGCTGTTATCGTTTACTATAGAAAAAAATTACCCTTGATAAAAAACCGTTTCAGGTAAACTACCCCTTTCCCTTAACCGAGCTTCACCAAAAACGACAGGTCTTAGGTACTCTACAATTTAGGCCTCTATGCAAACAATTATTTGATTCTGTTTGAATTTGCGGCTGTTATCGTTTGCCATATAAAACACCCTTGATAAAAAAAACATAAAACGTTGCTGGTAAACTACCCTATTCCATTAACCGATCTTCACCAAAAAAAATAGGTCTTGAGAACTCTACAATTCAGGGCTGTATGCAAAACATTAGTTGATTCTCTTTGAATTTACGGCAGTTATCGTTCATCATAGAAAAAATACCCTTGTTAAAACATAAAATGTTGCAGGTAAACTACCCCTTTCCCCTAACCGATCTTCAACAAAACCAACAGACCTTGAGTTCTGTATAATTCAAAAAGGTATGCAGAAGAGTAGTTGATTCTGTTTTAATGTACGGCAGTTATTGTTCATCATAGAAAAAATACCCTTGTTAAAACATAAAATTTTGCTGGTAAACAACCCTATTCCCTTAACCGATCTTCACCAGAACCAACAGGTCTTGAGACATCTACATTCCAGGGCTGTATGCAAAATATTATATGATTCTGTTTGAATTTGCGGCTGTTATCGTTTGCCATATAAAATACCCTTGATAAAACAAAAAACGTGTCTGGTAAACTACCCCTTTCCCTTAACCGATCTTCACCAAAAACAATAGGTCTTTAGTACCCAACAAAACAGGGCTGTATGCAAAAACGTATTTGATTCTGTTTGAATTTGCGGCTCTTATCGTTTGCCATAAAAAATACCCTTTTAAAACATAAAACGTTGCTGGTAAACTACCCCTTTCCCTGAACCGATCTTCACCAACACCAATAGGTATTGAGAACTCTACAATACAGGGCTGTATACAAAACATCATTTGATTCTGTTTGAATTTGCGGCTGTTATCGTTTACCATAAAAAAATATCGGTATGGAGAACCATACATGACTTCCGTATTCTAAGATTTATATTTAAAATCATTTTCAGCCAAACAGCCAGGGAAGGAATTTTAACAAAAAAATACTTCTTTGTTGCCAATAACGTAGTACACATATAAAAAAAAATTATCCCCTCCCCCTTCAACTATAATTTTGATTTATAGAAAATTACCCCCAGACCGTTCAACTAGCCTCTTCATTTATAGATATTTCATCTACGTTTCTACAGTGGATTATTAAGATCTTATCAGGATACTTTATCAAAATTAAGTACTTTACTCATGTTACAACAAAAAATGTTTCAGGTAAACTGCCCTTTCCCCGTAACCGATCTTCACCAAAATCAACAGACATTGAGCTCTCTATAGCTCAGGCACATATGTACAAAATTATTTGATTCTGTTTGAATTTACGGCTATATGGTTCGTCATATAAAAAATTACCAATGTTAAAACATAAAACATGAGATTTATAAAACATATCTAAGATTTATATTTAAAATCATTTTTGAAATAAAATATTTTCATAGAACCTACTAACGCTGGGGAAATCTGAGGAGCCAATCAGAGTTGGGCCTACCTGTCACTCTGCTGAATTTGGTGGAAAGCCCTGTCACTGTCGTCAAAGTATCAGCCTTGACAGGGTCCTCTTTTTCTGCAAAATGGGAGAGGCTTGAGATGGAGTGAGTGACATGGTCCCCACCTCAATGAAGAACCCATTGTTTATAAAAATATATTTAAATTTTGAAAACGAAAATTCTTTTCTTGTTGTAAATATTTATATTTTATAATCAAAATGACTTTATTTTTGTTACCTGGCAACAAAATTATTTTATTTTCAACAATTACCATTGTTTCAAAAAGTTTAAATAAATTTTCAAGTACTTTATTCTTGTTAAAACGTAAAAGGTTGCAGGTAAACTATCCCTTCCCCTTAACCGATCTTCACCAAAATCTAAAGGCCTTGAGTCCTCTACAATTCACTGACTTATGCAAAACATTATTTGATTGTGTTTGAATTTGCGGCTGTTATCGTTTGCCATAGAAAATACGCTTGACAAAAAACGTTGCTGGTAAACTACCCCTTCCCCTCAACCGATCTTCACCATAAACAATAGGTCTTGAGAACTCTACAATTTAGGGGTGTATGCAAATAATCTTTTCATTCTGTTTGAATTTGCGGCTGTTATCGTTTGCCATAAGAAATACCCTTGTTAAAACATAAAACTTTACAGGTAAAATACCCCTTTCCCTTAACCGATCTTCACCAAAAACAATAGCTCTAGAGTACTCTGCAAGTCAGGGCTGTATGCAAAAAATTATTTGATTCTGTTTGAATTAGCGGCTGTTATCGTTTGCCATAGAAAATACCCTTGTTAAATAAATGTTGTAGGTAAACTACCCCTTTCCCTTAACCAATCTTCACCAAGAACAGTAGGTCTTGAGAACTCTACAATTTAGGGCTGTATGCAAATAATCGTTTGATTCTGTTTGAATTTGCGGCTGTTATCGTTTGCCATAGGAAATACCCTTGTTAAGACATAAAACGTTACTGGTAAACTACCCCTTTCCCTTAACCGATCTTCACCAAAAACAATAAGTCTTGAGAACTCTACAATTCAGCGCTGTATACGAAACATTATTTAATTCTGTTTGAATTTGCGGCTGTTATCGTTTGCCAAAAAAAAAAAATTCCCTTGATAAAAAAAAACTGTTGCCAGTAATCTACCCCTTTCCCTCAACCGAACTTCACCAAAAATAATAGGTCGCGAGTACTCTACAAATCAGGGCTGTATGCAAAAAATTATTTGATTCTGTTTGAATTTGCGGCAGTTATCGTTTGCCATAGAAAAAAATCTACAGACACACACACAGACACTTTTCGGAAAACGACTTTTTTTCATGTTTTTAGAGTGTAGTAGAATCAGAATCTGCAATAATCTCGAACACGATTTTTTTTGCCATCACCATACTTCCATTCCTTAAGGAATATGGAAGTAAAATATCGGTATGGAGAACCATACATGACTTCCATATTCTAAGATTTATATTTAAAATCATTTTCGAAATGAAATATTACCATAGAAACTACTTCTTTCTACTTACTGCTTCAGCCTTAACCACAGTACTGTGGTCACTAACGTATACCACCTCACGTTATCGCACTCGATTTTCACTGATGATGGAAGTCGATGGCATTGCCGAAATGTCTGGTTTTGTAGAAAACATTGGACTACTGCCAAATATCCCGGGAAGGAATTTTAACAAAAACTACTTCTTTGTTGCCGATAACGTTGTACACATATATATCAGTGGCGAAGTTACATGGAGGCAATTGAGGCAATGCCTACCCTAAAAAATTCTGTAGAATAAAAATTATAAATACGTATGAACTACATAACGTAAAGATTATACATTGTTACTGCGACTGTCAAACTTATTAAACCGAAACGTGCTTTATTGAGCGACCGCTAGATGGTGACAGGTGAGATTCGGCATAGTTCGTTTAAAGCGAATGAGGCAACCTGAACTTGCCTCAGCGTTTTTTGTATACATCGTATGTAAGCAATGTAGTGGTGGGATAGGGAAGTGTAGGGAGGGGGGATTGTCCCGCGCTGTACACATAGAGCGTTGAGGCATGCCTCACTTCTGTAGTCCAAACAGTTAAGTTAAAGCGCCTGTGTTGTTTCTAAGTGTTTATTTTATGCGGTTATTAAAAGTGTCACTGTTATTCCGCTGAACTAACAGATGATCAAGATTGTTATTTGAATTATTTGTAACATTAAACATATATATAGAAACTAATCAAGTTTAAAAATTTGAAGTTCAATCGGTTGTATTATTGGGTATAACTAGTACAAGGATTGTTCAATAGAAACACGTATAGAGCTGTAAAGCATTTTTTATTCAACGATTTTAAAAGAAGTCTCCAATAACATTAAGACATGAGTTCCACTGTTGCGCTAACCTGTAGATTCCCTGCTAGTAAAACTGTTACGGCTGTTTTTGGAACCATTCGGTTACAGCAAACTCTACCTCAGCGTCCGATTTTTGCCTACCCATTCATTAACTACTAGCTTCGCCAGTAAGCAAACTGATGTCCATTTTTTCGGCTTGCACGCGTTATGTTGGTGCGGGTTTCGACACTTTCCATTTAAAAAGCGTGCAAATGTAAGAAAATAAACATGAGTGAGGCCAGAAATAACGTGAATTGTGTGTGTGTGTGTGTGTGTGTGTGTGTGTGTGTGTGTGTGTGTGTGTGTGTGTGTGTGTGTGTGTGTGTGTGTGTGTGTGTGTGTGTGTGTGTGTGTGTGTGTGTGTGTGTGTGTGTGTGTGTGTGTGTGTGTGTGTGTGTGTGTGTGTGTGTGTCCTGCCCTTTATTGCTGTATTAAATGAAAAATATTATATAACATTAAAATGAAAAAATTATAATTTTATTGCCTGGCAACAAAATTATTTTATTTTTAACAATTACCATTGTTTCAAAAAGTTTAAATAAATGTTCAAGTACTTTACTCTTGTTAAAACGTAAAAGGTTGCCGGTAAACTACCCCTTCCCCTTAACCGATCTTCACCAAAATCGAAATTCCTTGAGACCTCTACAATTCAGGGCCGTATGCAAAAAATTACTTGATTCTGTTTGAATTTGCGGCTATTATCGTTTGCCATAGAAAATACGCTTGACAAAAAAACGTTGCAAGTAAACTACCCCTTCCCCTTAACCGATCTTCACCAAAAACAACAGGTCTTGAGTACTCTACAAATTAGGGCTGTATACAAAATATTATTTGATTCTGTTTGAATTTGCGGCTGTTATCGTTTGCCATAGAAAATACCCTTGTTAAAAAAACGTTGCTGGTAAACTACCCCTTTCCCTCAACCGACCTTCACCAAAAACAACACGTCTTGAGAACTCTACAATTTAGGGCTGCATGCAAATAATCTTTTGATTCTGTTTGAATTTGCGGCTGTTATCGTTTGCCATAGGAAATACCCTTGTTAAAACATAAAACGTTACAGGTAAACTACCCCTTTCCCATAACCGATCTTCACCAAAAACAATAGGTCTTGAGAACTCTAGAATTCAGGGCTGTATACGAAACAATATTTAATTCTGTTTGAATTTGCGGCTGTTATCGTTTGCCAAAAAAAAAATTTCCCTTGATAAAAAAAACCGTTGCCGGTAAACTACCCCTTTCCCTTAACCGATCTTCACCAAAAACAATAGGCCGTGAGTACTCTACAAATCAGGGCTGTATGCAAAAAATTATTTGATTCTGATTGAATTTGAGGCAGTTATCGTTTGCCATAGAAAAAAAATCTACAGACAGACACACACACACAGACACTTTTCGGAAAACGACTTTTTTTCATGTTTTGAGTGTAGTAGAATCAGAATCTGCAATAATCTCGAACACAATATTTTTTGCCATCACCATACTTCCATTCCTTAAGGAATATGGAAGTAAAAATATTGGTATGGAGAACCATACATGACTTCCATATTCTAAGATTTATATTTAAAATCATTTTCAGCCAAACAGCCAGGGAAGGAATTTTAACAAAAAAATACTTCTTTCTTGCCAATAACGTAGTACACATATAAAAAATATTATCCCCTCCCCCTTCAACTATAATTTTGATTTATAGAAAATTACCCCCAGCCCGTTCAACTAGCCTCTTCATTTATAGATATTTCATCTACGTTTCTACAGTGGATTATTAAGATCTTATCAGGATACTTTATCAAAATTAAGTACTTTACTCATGTTACAACAAAAAATGTTTCAGGTAAACTGCCCTTTCCCCGTAACCGATCTTCACCAAAATCAACAGACATTGAGTTCTCTATAGCTCAGGCACATATGTAAAAAATTATTTGATTCTGTTTGAATTTACGGCAGTTATGATTCGTCATATAAAAAATTACCCATGTTAAAACATAAAACATGAGATTTATAAAACATATCTAAGATTTATAATTAAAATCATTTTAGAAATAAAATATTTTCATAGAACCTACTAACGCTGGGGAAATCTGAGGAGCCAATCAGAGTTGGGCCTACCTGTCACTCTGCTGAATTTGGTGGAAAGCCCTGTCACTGTCGTCAAAGTATCAGCCTTGACAGGGTCCTCTTTTTCTGCAAAATGGGAGAGGAGGCTTGAGATGGAGTGAGTGACATGGTCCCCACCTCAATGAAGAACCCATTGTTTTATAAAAATATATTTAAATTTTGAAAACTGAAAATTCTTTTCTTGTTGTAAATATTTATATTTTATAATCAAAATGACTTTATCAAAAAACAAACATTATTTTTTTATAATAAGTACTTACATATGTTTCTTAATATGCTTACTTTTTCTTCAATGTTGATGATCATTTCCAAACATTCTGACAAAATTGTATCTACAGAACAGTTAACATTCCCCAGGTTTCCATTTCTGCTAATTTCTCATTACACCTTCCACTGACGTATTATTAACCATTTCATAAACTATCGTATAATCTTTTCAGATTTTGTGGTATAAAATCTGAAATTATCAGATTGCCTGGCAACAAAATTATTTTATTTTCAACAATTACCATTGTTTGAAAAAGTTTAAATGAATTTTCAAGTACTTTACTCTTGTTAAAACGTAAAAGGTTGCAGGTAAACTACCCCTTCCCCTTAACTGATCTTCACCAAAATCTAAAAGCCTTGAGTCCTCTACAATTCACTGACGTATGCAAAAAATTATTTGATTCTGTTTGAATTTGCGGCAGTTATCGTTTGCCATAGAAAATACGCTTGATAAAAAACGTTGCAGGTAAACTACCCCTTCCCCTCAACCGATCTTCACCAAAAACAATAGATGTTGAGTACTCTACAAATCAGCCCTGTATGCAGAAAATTATTTGATTCTGTTTGAATTTGCGGCTGTTATCGTTTGCCAAAAAAAAAATTTCCCTTGATAAAAAAAACCGTTGCAGGTAAACTACCCCTTCCCCTCAACCGATCTTCACCACAAACAAAAGGTCGCGAGTACTCAACAAATCAGGGCTGTATGCAAAAAATTATTTGATTCTGTTTGAATTTGCGGCAGTTATCGTTTGCCATAGAAAATACGCTTGATAAAAAACGTTGCAGGTAAACTACCCCCTCCCCTCAACCGATCTTCACCAAAACCAAGAGGTCTTGAGTACTCTACAAATCAGGGCGGTATGCAGAAAATGATTTGATTCTGTTTGAATTTGCGGCTGTTATCGTTCGCCATAGAAAATACCCTTGTTAAAAAAACGTTGTAGGTAAACTACCCCTTTCCCTTAACCGATCTTCACCAAAAACAATAGGTCTTGAGAACTCTACAATTCAGGGCTGTATGCGAAACATTATTTGATTCTGTTTGATTTGCGGCTGTTATCGTTTGCCAAAAAAAAATTTCCCTTGATAAAAAAAAACCGTTGCAGGTAAACTACCCCTTTCCCTCAACCGATCTTCACCAAAAACAATAGGTCGCGAGTCCTCTACAAATCAGGGCTGTATGCAAAACATTATTTGATTCTGTTTGAATTTGCGGCAGTTATCGTTTGCCATAGAAAAAAATCTACAGACAGACAGACACACATAGACACACAGACAGACACACACACAGACACTTTTCGGAAAACGACTTTTTTTCATGTTTTGCGTGTAGTACAATCAGAATCTGCAATAATCTCGAACACGATTTTTTTTGCCATCACCATACTTCCATTCCTTAAGGAATATGGAAGTAAAATTACCCTTGATAAAAAACAGTTGCAGGTAAACTACCCCTTTCCCTTAACCGATCTTCACCAAAAACGAAAGATCTTAGGTACTCTACAAGTCAGGACTGTATGCAAACAATTATTTGATTCTGTTTGAATTTGCAGCTGTTATCGTTTGCCATAGAAAACACCCTTGATAAAACATAAAACGATGCTGGTAAACTACCCTATTCCATTAACCGATCTTCACCAAAAACAATAGGTCTTGAGAACTCTACAATTCAGGGCTGTATGCAAAACATTAGTTGATTCTCTTTGAATTTACGGCAGTTATCGTTCATCATAGAAAAAATAACCTTGATAAAACATAAAACGTTGCTGGTAAACTACCACTTTCCCTTAACCGATCTTCAACAAAATCAACAGACATTGAGTACTGTATAATTCAAAAAGGTATGCAGAAGAGTAGTTGATTCTGTTTTAATGTACGGCAGTTATCGTTCGTCAAAAAAAAACCCCTTGATAAAACATAAAATGTTGCTGGTAAACAACCCTATTCCCTTAACTGATCTTCACCAAAACCAACAGGTCTTGAGAACTCTACATTTCAGGGCTGTATGCAACATATTATATGATTCTGTTTGAAGTTGCGGCTGTTATCATTTGCCATATAAAATACCCTTGATAAAACAAAAAACGTGACTGGTAAACTACCCCTTTCCCTTAACCGATCTTCACCAAAAACAACAGGTCTTTAGTACTCAACAAAACAGGGCAGTATGCAGAAACGTATTTGATTCTGTTTGAATTTGCGGCTCTTATCGTTTGCCATAGAAAATACCCTTTTAAAACATAAAACGTTGCTGGTAAACTACCCCTTTCCCATAACCGATCTTTACTAACACCAATAGGTATTGAGAACTCTACAATACAGGGCTGCATGCAAAACATCATTTGATTCTGTTTGAATTTGCGGCTGTTATCGTTTACCATAGAAAAAAATTACCCTTGATAAAAAACCGTTGCTGGTAAACTACCCCTTTCCCTTAACCGATCTTCACCAAAAACGACAGGTCTTGAGTACTCTACAATTCAGGGCTGTATGTAAAATATTATATGATTTTGTTTGAATTTGCGGCTGTTATCGTTTGCCATACAAAATACCCTTGATAAAACAAAAAACGTGACAGGTAAACTACCCCTTTACCTTAAACGATCTTCACCAAAAACAATAGGTCATTAGTACTCAAGAAATCAGGGCTGTTTGCAAAAACTTATTTGATTCTGTTTGAATTTGCGGCTCTTATCGTTTGCCTTAGAAAATACCCTTTTATAACATAAAACGTTGAAGGTAAACTACCCCTTTCCCTTAACTGATCTTCACCAAAACCAAAAGGTCTTGAGAACTCTACAATTCATGGTAGTATGCAAAACATTATTTGATTATGTTTGAATTTGCGACTGTTATCGTTTGCCATAGAAAATACCCTTGTTAAAACATAAAACGTTGCAGGTAAACTACCCCTTTCCCGTAACCGATCTTTACCAAAATCAACAGATCCTGAGAGCTCTACAATTCAGGGCGGTATGCGAAATATTATTTGATTCTGTTTGAATTTGCGGCTGTTATCGTTTGCCATAGAAAAAAATCTATAGACACACAGACACACACACAGACACTTTTCGAAAAACGACTTTTTTTCATGTTTTGAGTGTAGTACAATCAGAATCTGCAATAAACTCGAACACGATTTTTTTTGCCATCACCATACTTTCATTTCCTTAAGGAACATGGAAGTAAAATCGGTATGGAGAACCATACATGACTTCCATGTTCTAAGATTTATATTTAAAATCATATTCGAAATGAAATAATTACATAGAAACTACGTCTTTCTACTTACTGCTTCAGCATTAACCACAGTACTGTGGTCACTAACGTATACCACCTCACGTTTTCGCACTCGATTTTCACCGATGATGGCAGTCGATGGCACTGCCCAAAAGTCTGGTTTTGCAGAAAACATTAGACTACGGCTAAAGAGCCCGTAAAGCAATTTTAACAAAAAACTACTTCTTTGTTGCCGATAACGACAACAATTCTCCCCTCCACCTTCAACTATAATTTTTAATAATAGAAAATTACCCCCACCCCGTTCACCAAACTTCTTCATTTATAGATATTTCATCTACGTTTCTACAGTGGATTACTATGAGCTTCTTATCAGGATACTTTATTTATAAAAATTAAGTACTTTACTCTTGTTAAATCATAAAATGTTTCAGGTAAACTACCCCTTCCTCTTAACCGATCTTCTCCAAAATCAACAGACCTTCCGTCCTCTACAATTCAGCGAAGCATGCAAAAAAATATTTGATTCTGTTTGAATGTGCGGCAGTTATCGTTCGTCATGGAAACATTTCTCTTGTTACAACATAAAATGTTGCAGGTAAACTACCCCTTTCCCTTAACCGATCTTCACCAAAATCAATAGACCTTGAGCTCTCTGCAACTCAGGGGGTGCAAAAAATTATTTGATTCTCATTGAATTTTCGGCAGTTATCGTTCGTCATAAAAAAATATCCTTTTTAAAACATAAAACGTTGCTGATAAACTACCCCTTCCCTTAACCAATCTTCAACAAAATCAACAGACCTTGAGTTCTCTTTAGTTCAAAAAGGTATGCAAAAACCTAGTTGATTCTGTTTGAATTTACGGCAGTTATCATTCGTCATATAAAAAATTACCCTTGTTAAAACATAAAATGTTGCTGGTAAACTACCCCTTTCCCTTAACCGATCTTCACCAACACCAATACGTATTGAGAACTCTACAATACAGGGCTGTATGCAAAACATCATTTGATTCTGTTTGAATTTGCGGCTGTTATCGTTTACTATAGAAAATATCGGTATGGAGAACCATACATGACTTCCATATTCTAAGATTTATTTTTAAAATCATTTTCGAAATGGAATATTACCATAGAAACTACTTCTTTCTACATACTGCTTCAGCCTTAACCACAGTACTGTGGTCACTAACATATACCACCTCACGTTATCGCACTCGATTTTCACTGATGATGGAAGTCAATGGCATTGCCGAAACGTCTGGTTTTGTAGAAAACATTGGACCACGGCCAAATATCCCGGGAAGGAATTTTAACAAAAACTACTTCTTTGTTGCCGATAACGTTGTACACATATATATAAAAAATATGCATAAAATTAATGGCTTGTATAAGTTAATGATTGATCTCCATTAAGTAGTGCTCAAGTTTCCAAAGTTTTAATATTATGATGTCCGTAATTAAAACATCTGAGCAGGTTTAGTGTGTATGAGGGTTCACCGTGGACAAAAATTTTCAACATTTCCTATTGAGCGTTGCTTAGAATAAATCTGCGAATCTACAGTGTACTTTTCACAGAACAAACACGCGGAAAAGAAGGAGCGCTCCGAAGTCACTCATGGACCCTCAGCATCTTGCAGAGGGTTCATTCCCTAAAGACGAAAAGTCTGTCTATGAATCGTTCCTCTGTAAACACGTGCAGTTACACTGCCCAGCGATCCACAGGAAGCAAATCGCTATCCACGCTGGACACTTTTTCGGCTTGCATGCGTTATGTTGGTATGGGTTCGGCACTTTCCATTTAAAAACCGTGCAAATGTTAGAAAATAAACATGAATGAGGCCAGAAATAACGCGAATTGTGTGTGTGTGTGTGTGTGTCTTCCCTGCCTTTTTATTGCGGTAGTGATAATAATAAAATGGAAACGTAAACAGTACATAACTGAGATATGCTTGCCTGCCACGCACGATATATTTTCTCTTATACATGACTAGCAGAATACCCGTGCTTCGCTACGGAGTTTCACGTTGTACGTAATGAAAATGTTAGTTTAATTAATAAAGTTTAATTAAAGTAGGCTTCTTAAAAATAAATAGCTGTTGCCCACAACTTCGTTCGCGTGGTCTTCAATTTAATGCGATAATATATTTAGAACAGAATCTATTCTATTGGGTTGCCATAGTAACCAAATCTAATAGATTTTTAAGACCGCAAAGGACCCCCCAGAGGATCGTATCGAAAAAACACCTATCCTATGTTGGTTCTCCCGTTGCGTAAAATATTTGTGCCAAGTTTGGTTGAAATCGGTCCAATGGTTTAGGTGGAGACGTGGAAGACCCCAAAGGACCCCCCAAAGGATCGTATCGAAAAAAACACTTGTCCTATGTTGGTTCTCCTTTTGCGTAAAATATTTGTGCCAAGTTTGGTTGAAATCGGTCCAGTGGTTTAGGAGGAGGTGTGGAAGAAACCTTCGCGGACATGCGCACAACTCACCGAAGTTTCATCGCAATCGGATGAATGGTATAGGAACGCATACGGGACAAACAAAGAAACATTCATTTTTATATATAAGATGTAAACTATACCACTTACTTGACATAAACCGTGATAGCTAAGCTAATGTACAACATATATGTATTAATTATACACATAAATGTTCCTCGATAGACACTCTATCTATTGGCGAAAACTTGAATAAAATCCGTTCAGTACTTCCTGAGATTAGCGATTTCAAACACAGAGAGAAAACGGACCGACTTTACTTTATACTATGTTCAGATTTACATTAAAATGAAAAAATTATAATTTTATTGCCTGGCAACAAAATTATTTTATTTTTAACAATTACCATTGTTTCAAAAAGTTTAAATAAATTTTCAAGTACTTTACTCTTGTTAAAACGTAAAAGGTTGCAGGTAAACTACCCCTTCCCCTTAACCGATCTTCACCAAAATCGAAAGTCCTTGAGACCTCTACAATTCAGGGACGTGTGCAAAAAATTATTTGATTCTGTTTGAATTTGCGGCTGTTATCGTTTGCCATAGAAAATACGCTTGATAAAAAAACGTTGCAGGTAAACTACCCCTTCCCCTTAACCGATCTTCACCAAAAACAATAGGTCTTGAGTACTCTACAAATTAGGGCTGTATGCAAAACATTATTTGATTCTGTTTGAATTTGCGGCTGTTATCGTTTGCCATAGAAAATACCCTTGTTAAAAAAACGTTGCAGGTAAACTACCCCTTTCCCTCAACCGATCTTCACCAAAAACAATAGGTCTTGAGACCTCTACAATTTAGGGATGTATGCAAATAAACTTTTGAGTCTGTTTGAATTTGCGGCTGTTATCGTTTGCCATAGGAAATACCCTTGATAAAACATAAAACGTTACAGGTAAACTACCCCTTTCCCTTAACCGATCTTCACCAAAAACAATAGGTCTTGAGAACTCTACAATTCAGGGCTGTATACGAAACATTATTTGATTCTGTTTGAATTTGCGGCAGTTATCGTTTGCCATAGAAAAAAAATCTATAGATAGACAGACAGACAGATAGACACACAGACACTTTTCGGAAAACGACTTTTTTCATGTTTTGAGTGTAGTAGAATCAGAATCTGCAATAATCTCGAACACGATTTTTTTTGCCATCACCATACTTCCATTCCTTAAGGAATATGGAAGTAAAATAAATCTCGGCTGAAAATGTTCGACATTGTTAGGTTACCATGTTACGAAAAAGTAACATCTTTAACCTATGCTTATATTTTTTTAATTTACAATTTAACAACAATAATAGTGATTATTTGAATAATGGGTAATGTCTTAGTGATGGTGTAATTATTGACAAATGTGTAATTATTTCAAACTGCTTTGCTGGATATTATACTAACATAAATAATTAATATTGAACTATACTTGCCTTAAATTGACTGAATTGCTAATTATTATACTCCTTGCAATTTTATGATACTATTAACCCTGGAATAAACTTTTAATTAACGAATAATTTGATCGGCAGATTCTATCAACCTTACCCGTTCAGAACTTTGAAAAAAGTCAGTTATTTTAACGGTAACAGATTTATGGCGTACCTCGTATTTGGAAATCTGGGGGTAAAATATTCAAATATAGATGCGTGATTGGCTGAAATATGGACACCTGAATACGTTTCACAAAGTCGATTAGTCGATACAATATTTTGATAAACTTATGTCTTATAACTAATTACTGATTGAATGATTCTTATTTACATTAACTAGGATACGTATAAAGTTCTTTTATAACAATACTTAACATAATAAATATCTTAAATTGACAAAAATACAATGTTTAGTTCTAGGCTTCAGTTGGCTTATCACATCCTAAGTTACATTTACCAGTACTTATCATAAAACGTTGCAGGTAAACTACACCTTTCTCTTACCCGATCTTCACCAAAATCAATAGGCCTAAAGTCCTCTACAATTCAGGGACGCATGCCAAACATTATTTGATTCTGCTTGAATGTGCGGCAGTTATCGTTCGTCATACAAATCGATTAGTCGATACAATATTTTGATCAACTTATGTCTTATAACTAATTACTAATTGAATGATTATTATTTACATTAACTAGGATACGTATAAAGTTCTTTTACAACAATGCTTAACATAATAAACATCTTAAATTGACAAAAATACAATGTTTACTTGTAGGCTTCAGTTGGCCTATTACATTTACCAGTACTTATCATAAAACGTTGCAGGTAAACTACACCTTTCTCTTACCCGATCGTCATCAAAATCAATAGGCCTAAAGTCCTCTACAATTCAGGGATACATGAAAAAAATTATTTGATTCTGCTTGAATGTGCGGCAGTTATAGTTCGTCACAAAAATAAAAGTAAAATTACACTTGTTAAAACATAAAATGTCGCCGGTAAACGACCTCTTTCCCTTAACCGATCTTCACCAAAAACAATAGGTCTTGAGAACTCTACAATTCAGGGCTGTATGAAAAAATTATTTGTTTCTATTTGAATTTGCGACTGTTATCGTTTGCCATAGAAAATACCCTTGATAAAACGAAAAACGTTGCTGGTAAACTACCCCTTCCCCTTAACACATCTTCACCAAAATCAACAGGCCTTCAGTCTTTCACAATTGATGAACGTATGCAAAACAATATTTGATTCTGTTTGAATGTGCGGCAGTTATAGTTCGTCATAGAAAAAATTACCATTGTTAAACATAAAATGTTGCAGGTAAACTACCCCTTTGCCTTAACCGATCTTCACCAAAATCAATAGGTCTTGAGGACTCCACAATTTAGGGCTGTATGCAAATAATCATTTGATTCTGTTTGAATTTGCGGTTGTTATAGTTTGCCATAAAAAATACCCTTGTTAAAACATAAAACGTTGCAGGTAAACTACCCCTTTCCCTTAACCGATCTTCACCAAAACCAATAGATCTTAAGAACTCTACAATTCAGGGTTGTATGCAAAAGAGTAGTTGATTCTGTTTGAATTTGCGGCTGTTATCGTTTGCCATAGTAAATACCCTTGTTAGAACATAAAACGTTGCAGGTAAACTACCCCTTTCCCTTAACCGATCTTCACCAAAATCAATAGATCTTAATACCTCTACAATTCAGGGCTGCAAAAGAGTAGTTGATTCTGTTTGAATTTGCGGCTGTTATCGTTTGCCATAGAAAATACCCTTGTTAAAACATAAAACGTTTCCGGTAAACTACCCCTTTCCATTAACCGATCTTCACCAAAATCAATAGGTCTTGAGAACTCCACAATTCAGGGTTGTATGAAATAATCATTTGATTCTGTTTGAATTTTCGACTCTTATCGTTTGCCATAGGAAATACCCATTTAAAACATAAAACGTAGCAGGTAAACTACCCCTTTCCCTTATCCGGTCTTCACCAAAATCAATAGGTCTTGAGAACTCTACAATCTAGGGCTGTATGCAAATAATAATTTGCTTGTGTTTGAATTTGCGGCTGCTATCGTTTGCCATATAAAATACCCTTGTTAAAACATAAAACGTTGCCGGTAAACTACCCCTTTCCCTTAACCGATCTTTACCAAAATCAACAGATCGTGAGAACTCTACAATTCAGGGCTGTATGCGAAACATTATTTGATTCTGTTTGAATTTGCGGCTGTTATCGTTTGCCAAACAAACAAAATTACCCTTGATAAAAAAAAACCGTTGCAGGTAAACTACCCCTTTCCCTCAAACCGATCTTCACCAAAATCAATAGGTCTTGAGAACTCTACAATGTAGGGCTGTATGCAAATAATAATTTGCTTGTGTTTGAATTTGTGGCTGCTATCGTTTGCCATATAAAATACCCTTGTTAAAACATAAAACGTTGCCGGTAAACTACCCCTTTCCCTTAACCGATCTTTACCAAAATCAACAGATCGCGAGTACTCTATAAATCAGGGCTGTATGCAAAAAATTATTTGATTCTGTTCGAATTTGCGGCTGTTATCGTTTGCCATAGAAAAAAATCTATAGACAGACAGACACACACACACACACACACACACAGACACTTTTCGAAAAATGACTTTTTTTCATGTTTTAAGTGTAGTACAATCATATTCTGCAATAATCTCGAACACGATTTTTTTTGCCATCACCATACTTCCATTTCCTTAAGGAACATGGAAGTAATAGAAAAAAATCTACAGACAGACAGACACACACACAGACAGACAGACACACAGACAGACACACACACACACAGACACTTTTCGAAAAATGACTTTTTTTCATGTTTTAAGTGTAGTACAATCATATTCTGCAATAATCTCGAACACGATTTTTTTTGCCATCACCATACTTCCATTTCCTTAAGGAACATGGAAGTAAAAATTACCCTTGATAAAAAACCGTTGCTGGTAAACTACCCCTTTCCCTTAACCGAGCTTCACCAAAAACGACAGGTCTTAGGTACTCTACAATTCAGGCCTGTATGCAAACAATTATTTGATTCTGTTTGAATTTGCGGCTGTTATCGTTTGCCAAAAAAAAAAAATTCCCCTTGATAAAAAAAAACCGTTGCAGGTAAACTACCCCTTTCCCTCAACCGATCTTCACCAAAAACAATAGGTCGTGAGTACTCTACAAATCAGGGCTGTATGCAAAACATTATTTGATTCTGTTTGAATTTGCGGCAGTTATCGTTTGCCATAGAAAAAAAATCTACACACAGACCCACAGACAGACAGACAGACACACAGACACACACACAGACACTTTTCGGAAAACGACTTTTTTTCATGTTTTGAGTGTAGTAGAATCAGAATCTGCAATAATCTCGAACACGATTTTTTTTGCCATCACCATACTTCCATTCCTTAAGGAATATGGAAGTAAAATTACCCTTGATAAAAAACCGTTGCAGGTAAACTATCCCTTTCCCTTAACCGATCTCCACCAAAAACGATAGGTCTTGGGAACTCTACAATTCAGGGTTGTATGTAAAATATTATATGATTTTGTTTGAATTTGCGGCTGTTATCGTTTGCCATACAAAATACCCTTGATAAAACAAAAAACGTGGCCGGTAAACTACCCCTTTCCCTCAAAACGATCTTCACCAAAACCAATAGGTCTTTATTACTCAAGAAACCAGGGCTGTATGCAAAAACGTATTTGATTCTGTTTGAATTTGCGGCTCTTATCGTTTGCCATAGAAAATACCCTTTTAAAACATAAAACGTTGCAGGTAAACTACCCCTTTTCCTTAACCGATCTTCACCAAAACCAAAAGGTCTTGAGAACTCTACAATTCAGGACAGTATGCAAACCATTATTTGATTATGTTTGAATTTGCGGCTGTTATCGTTTGCCATAGAAAATACCCTTGTTCAAACATAAAACGTTGCAGGTAAACTACCCCTTTCCCTTAACCGGTCTGTACTAAAATCTACAGCTCTTGAGAATTCTACAATTCAGGGCTGTATGCGAAACATTATTTGATTCTGTTTGAATTTGCGGCTGTTATCGTTTGCCAAACAAACAAAATTACCCTTGATAAAAAAAAACCGTTGCAGGTAAACTACCCCTTTCCCTTAACCGATCTTCACCAAAAACAATAGGTCGCGAGTACTCTACAAATCACTTTTCGAAAAACGACTTTTTTTCATGTTTTGAGTGTAGTACAATCAGAATCTGCAATAATCTCGAACACGATTTTTTTTGCCATCACCATACTTCCATTTCCTTAAGGAACATGGAAGTAAAAATATATAACATATTCTTGTAAAAACAAGTGTTACGTATGTTTAATAATGAAGTACACAAGAATAATGTTATATATTTACATATATATTGCGACAGTACAAATAAGTGACGTACTGAGCATTGAATATAAAAATTTAAATATACCTAATAAACTGTAAATACTTAATAATGTATTAGAAATAAGCATGTCAGGGATTGCAAGCTTGGCTCAGACAAAAATATGAACAGGTGTTTCGACAAAAGTATTTGCTAGTGTGTGTGAACGCAGGTCTATGCAGGCGAGTTTACCACCCCAAGATGAATAATTGCATAATTACTGTTTTTCCGTAATTATTCATAAACTATAATTAAGAAGTAAAATCCAAAAACACAATAAAATGTAAGAAAATTTACTAAATACTGTGTACAAATCGAAAGGGTTAAGTTGCAATGTCCAAAATTACAGTGAACATGTGTTGTAAAAATAGTTATAAGATAAGTATAAGAGTATACTTATAGGACTCTGCAATTCGCAGAAATATAAGAAATAGCGAAATTGACAAGGAGTGGGGGAACTGAACCCAGAAACAATTTCAAACATGTCGATTTCGTACCACTGTAGGTGTTGACCAAGACATGGGTATAAATAGGACACACAAGCTACAGTGGTTCTCTCGAGACTTCTGCTCCAGCTTCGAACTGAACAGGACTGCTCTTTTGACTGCTCTCTTCAGCTCTCTTCGCTGGACGATCTACGGCTTGCTGCCTTCGCCCACCTCGCCGTTTGATCGAGGAATATCTGCTTTCTTCGCGGGAAAGAAGACCTAGGAGCCAGCTGCTGCCGGTGAATTAAGTAGCCGGTACAAGTGGTAGCTGGCCGAAGGTGACCTTTTTAGGACCACCTGCGCCGGAAAACATCTTGGCCGGACAGGAAAGAAGAGGAGGCCTCTGGGCTCACCTAGTGAGTGCCGCATATCAGTGTGTAATTCCTAACCTGCTCGCGACTGTTAGGTAGTGCTGCCCCGGACGATCCTTGCAAGCCCCCACCAGTGGTAAGCGAGCTAGGATATCGCCGGGGTAAAGGGGCCAGTGGACACCAGTCTTCGTAAGGACTGGTATTCAACGAAGCTGGTCGTTAGCCCAGCTCCTCCCACATCGTCGTGAGCAGGGAAGACGCGCGGGTAATCCGGCTTCGGCCGGACCCGAGATCCCTGGCGTCTGGCAGTGACTGCCTAGCAGTCTCTGCCCGGCAGCCGCACCTGGCCAGCATGCCTTCTACAGGCAACGGCTCAAGTGCCGAGTCGCTCGGCTCTACCTTGCCTCATCTGGGCGACTCGCCTGAATCGCCTCGGGCGATGGAGACGGACGATCCTCTCCCGAACCCACTACCCCCTCTCCCGGCGGACGAGTCGGGCGAACTCGCGACCGTTGGTCGGCGTAATCGCCCGGCTAAGAAGCCAAAGAGGACCCATACACCCGGATCCACTTCCTCTCAGACCTCGGCCATGGACATCGGACCTTCTCAGGGCCAACAGGCCCCGGTTCCGACTGCTTCGGCAGCAGCTCCGGCTGCTGCCGCTGTTGGTCGCGCGCCGCCCCTGTATGTCCACAGTGTGACCAATATCGCCGCCTTATACAGACGGCTGATCGCGGCCCACGGCCTGTCGGCCGACAAGCTTGACCTGAAGCTGCTTGGCGGTGATACGGTCAAGATTGTCGTCCGCCAGCTCGAGGACCATCGCTTGGTCGAGGCCTTCCTCCAGGTGCACAGCCTTCAGTACCACACCTTCTCCCCTAAGCGAGTCAGGCCCTTGTCTGTAATTTTGCGAGGGCTTGACGCGCACACCGATCCACAGGAGATCCTCATGGAACTCCGAGACCTCGGGTACCCAGTGCAGGCAATTTTCCGCCTGTTCACGCACTCAGAAACCCGAGTACCTCACCCGCTCGTCCGTCTCCAGCTCGAGAAGGGCGAGGCTGCAGACAAAATATTCCAACTGACGCGGCTGTTTGGCTTCCGCGTCAGGGTGGAATCCAGTCGTCCCCAGGGCAAGCTCGCGCAGTGCCACCGGTGCCAGAGGTTCGGCCATCATACCGACGTCTGCCGCAATGCCCCGGCCTGTCTACGTTGTTCATTGGGACATTCAACTCAGGCCTGCACTGTGGCAGACAAGTCCAAGTTCCGCTGCATTAATTGTGGCCACGGCCATGCAGCAAGTAACGTAAACTGCCCGGTCTACAAGGCGGAGCTCCTGCGGAAGCAAAAGCCGCAGGGGCCCCTCCCGAAGCCAAGGCAGCCAGCTATGCAGCCCCAACCTCAGAGGCAGCCTAAAACACAGGCTAGGCCGCAACCGAAGGCACAACCGGCACGGCGCGCGCCCTCTCCGGCTCCACCTCCAGCCCCTGCAAAGGCAAACAAACGAACCGCGTCTCCTTCCGAAGCAGAGACAAGCCCAGTAGCCGTCATCTCGGTTATGGAGCCGGAGAATCAACCCTCCACCTCCGCGGAACCTCCAACTCCCGCCTCTGAACCAGAGGTAGCCTCGCCACCACTGCCACCTCCGCGATTTCCGCGAGCAGGCATCACAAAACCCGGGAACAAAGGGATAACCACACCGGATGCTCGGCCCCGAGCTCCTGCCTGCCCACAGCCCAAGAAAAGTCCTGCTTCCCGGTATAAGTCCGACGAAGCGCAACGCGTACTTGTCCTGCCGCTGATTCAAACCCGTCTGCCCCTGGTCCTGTGGCTTCCACCACGACCCGATCTGCCGTTAAACCTGGTCGCTCTTACGCGGCCTCAGTTTCCAGGCAAACCGCCCAGTCCGTCATTTCCGATGACGCACTGTTCGTCCGCGACTTTCTGTCTGGCTACGACCTCAAGAAAGTCGCATCCACCTTCAGGTCCATCCGAGACCGCCTGGAAACTGCTGACCCAACTGAGAGATTTATGCTCTTGGTGGAAGCCTGCGAAGTAATAGGTCTTCTATGAACCGAGCCCTTAGAAGAGATCTCTCGCTCGTAGCCTGGAATGCTAACAACATCGGTTCCAAGCATTCCGACCTTCTTGAATTCCTGGCTCGGTTCAAACCCGACGTACTTCTCCTCTCGGAAACCCACCTGACCCCGGCGAACCGGTTTCGATTACCAAATTACGTGGTCTATCGGGATGACCGAGTTGGCCGACGAGGAGGCGGCACGGCGATCGCGGTGAGGACCTCCATAGGTCATCATCGTGTCGCTTTGCCGCAGCTTACCAACCTTGAGGCCACCGCCATTGAGGTCCACGGAGCTCTTGGCGGCGTCCTCGTGGTTTCAGCATACAAGCCCCCACAAGCTGAACTCCTTGTCGGCGACCTGGACGTCATCTTCGATTCCCATCGAAGGGTAATTTTGGCCGGCGATCTGAATTGCAAGCATCGCGTTTGGAATAGTCGCCTGACTACTCCGAACGGGAGGCGCTTGCTCAGTTTTGTTGAATCGCGCCGGGCGATGGTGTTTGGTCCAGCGCAACCCACGTTCTTTCCGTCAAGGCCTAACGCGGCTCCCGATGTTCTGGATATCGCGGTGACCCAAGGAGTTGTCTGTCCGGTCGAGGTATTCTCACTTACGGAGCTGACATCCGACCACAACCCTATCTTGGTCCACGTCGCTACCCAGCACGCCTATGCACGTTCTGACAAGAAGAAGGTTATCGATTGAGATCGCTACGGCCCGGCCTTGTGCCGTAGATTGCCGCCAGCGGCCCCACTCGATTCCGTTCGCCTCCTAGACGAAGCAGTTGCGGGAATCGAAGAGGCAATCATCTCGGCTATTGGCGTGTCTTCACGTACGCGAGCTGGTTTCACGCCCGACTACCAACGCATCCCTGAGGAAGTCTCTCTTCGTCGCTCGCGAGAGGAATTACTTCCGGAAACGTTGGCAGAGGACCCGTGATCCGCCCGATAAGGCAGCATACAATCGGCTCACCGGACGACTGCGTGGCAGTCTGAAGGCGTTCCGACGTAGCTGTTGGGAACTCGATGTGGCCCGAACGGGGGATGCGGACCCGCAAAGTCACCCGTACAGATTACCTACCGCATTGACGGGACGGAGGCGCCGACCTCCACTTCCCGCCATTGTTGGACCGTTCGGTCGACTCCTGGGTCGCCCGGAGGAGGAGGCCGAGTACTTGGGCTTGTGTTTCGAGCGCCAGTTCGCTCCCAACCCGCCCATGGAAAGGGACTTCGACGAACAAGTCGAGATGGCTGTGGAAGGCTTTCTGTCTCTTCCGATCACGACGGAGCCCGAACCCATCTCTTTGGAAGAGGTCTTAGGTCGGCTCGCTGAACTTCAGCCAAGAAAAGCTCCAGGCCCGGACGGTGTTAACAACACCGCTCTACGACTTCTTCCCGAACCTGGAGTTCAATTCTTGACTGATTTGTTCAACGCGTGTCTTAGACTGGCCTACTTTCCCAAGAAATGGAGAAAGACGACGGTTATCGTGATCCCGAAGCAGGGAAAGGATACCACCCGCTCGGAAAACCTCCGGCCTATCAGCCTACTCTCCGCTACGTCCAAGGTTTTTGAGCGCCTCGTACAGCGTCGTGTACGAGAACATCTAACCAACTTTGACGTGCTGGTCCCCGAACAGTTCGGCTTTCGTGTGGGGCATTCGACCACTCATCAACTGATGAGACTGGTGGAAAGCATCACGGAAGCCGGGTGTCGGAGAGAACGGACCGTTGGCTGTTTCTTAGATGTTGAGAAAGCCTTCGACAGCGTATGGCATGATGGCCTGTTATTCAAACTTAGGGAAGTCCAGCTCCCGGACTGCTACCTCCATCTGGTTGCTAGCTTTCTGACGGAGAGGACCTTCTGCGTGAGAGTTGGCGATTCAGTCTCTTCCGAGAGACGAATCACAGCCGGCGTCCCTCAAGGTAGTGTTCTAGGCCCCCTTCTGTTCTCGATCTACGTCAACGACGCGCCGAGACAGCCTGGAGTCCAGATGGCCCTCTTCGCTGACGACACGGCCGTATTTACGGCCGATCGTCATGAGGAAAGGGCCGTCCTACGACTGCAGCGCCAGCTTGACACGCTCGTGGACTGGACTGAGAATTGGAGAGTGCAACTCAACGCCACCAAGAGCGTAGCCGTCGAATTCTCTAAGCGACGGAAGAACCCCGTTAGGCAGCTACGTATCGGCAGAACGTACTTGCGCTGGTCCAACGAGGTCAAGTACCTCGGCTTACACCTTGACCGTCGGCTCACCTGGCGTACCCACGCACAGACAGTTCTTAAGCGAGCATCCACTCGCCTGTGCGCACTGTTTCCACTCCTGATCAACTCATCCATGACCAGGAAATTGTGTAGGATGATCGTCGGCGCGTATCTGCTGCCGGTCATTACCTACGCCTGCCCGGTCTGGGGTTACCACGCCGCAATGCATAAAAAGAAGTTGCAGAGCGTCCTCGACAGGGGTCTTCGGCTAGCGGCCAAAGTCCCCCGTCGCTTTTCATCTCGCCTTCTAAGGAGAGGACTTGGCGTCCGCTCCTTAGACGACACATTCAGGCGGCTTGCACGCAAATTTTATGCACGTGCGGCGAGGTTCCCAGGTAATCCTCTAGTGACTGGGCTGGGAAGGTACCGTATACGTCCAGGTGATTCGTGGAAACGCCCTCGGTGTATACTGCGCTAGTGTAGGCTAGCACAACAGCCGAGAATCGGCCTGCTATAGAGCACACGCCCTACTTGGGCAGGGCCACGAGGCAGGAGCTCCAGAAGGCAGCTCGGAACTCATATACCGAGCGGTTCGTCTCTACGACGCACAACCGCAAAGCCCAGAGCGAAAAAGTGGTTCTCTTTCTTAAATCATCCACGGTGCAGCGGGAGCTTCTGCCCGTCCGCACAGAATTTTTAAATTTTTGTAAATAGTTTCATCCTTCCAGTTACATACAGTTATGTAACTGGATTGTAAAACAAACAATATTTAAGTAGTAACAAAATTACATAAGAAGATCCACATCAGAAGATCAACTGACGTCCGAAACAGCACGAGGAGAAGTTCCAGAGAGCGATACGACGCTGGACAGACAGAGAGAGAGTCGACTCTGGACAAGAGGAGAAGAGCGAGTGATGCTGAAGTTCGAGACGAGGACGATTACAGAGGGATCCAATGATTGAGTATGATTGACGACGATAAGGTGATAAACAACTTATTTATCTCTTAATCGAACAATTAACGTAAAGACAATTAAGGACATTCTTGTTCTATTTAAAAGTAAGAGTCAAGGTTTATTGTAAAATTTGAATTAAAATCATAGATGTTATTGAAATAAGATTAACGTAAACAAGAGCTCAAATTAGTATTGAAATGAAAAGAATACAAAGCATTTAAGTAAAAATTAGCGTTAAATATAAATCAGTACTGAGAAACAAAAGATAAATTCAGTAACTATTGATATTTTTGAGTTACATTGCAATATATAAGAAAATATTTAAATATTGATATTTTGAAACACACTAATTGACTGAGTAGTCTGGAAATGAGATTTTTCGTTAATACAATAATTAGTAGAATAGAATATTTAGTCAGTAAGGAAGTATATAACATAAGCCTTACGGCATAATAACTAAATAATAACGAATGTTTTAAGTCGAAGTAAGTGCCATGTGCACAATTTTATTAATATCAAATAAATTTGAAATACCGTTACAAGTTACAGAGAGTTCTTATTACAGATACACCTGAAACCCAAATTAAATGTTATATTGTTACATAATTTGTCGCTCTTGAACGTGAGGCCAGTCACGCCTATTTTTATGTATATCTTATCGTTGCATAAGAAATATCGCTTCCAACGTGGGGCATCACAGATTTATATTATACTTACTTATGCAGTTGTATCGTTATAATATATATACTCACATACACACACACACACACACACACACACAAATACGTACATAAAAGTAAAACTAAACGACAACAAAAATTGCCATATTTATTATTGATGTTACATTGTAATTAGCTAAATATGTTAAAGAGAAAACAAAGAAGTGAAAGAGCGAAAGCGATAAGGAAAGAGAAAATGAAAATTAATGTCATTTAAAGGAGTCAATACTGTGTAAATATACATAAATATACATACCTACAGCAGGCTATAAAAATGTTAGAATTTGGTTTACCTCAATATATTGTATTGGTTTCACCATTACGCCTTTAGCGAAGAACTTTATTCTCCGCGAAGTACTGACTGAAATTTTGTTACACTTATACCTGATTAAAAAAAAAAAAAAATTATTTATGAAGACAAAGTTACACTTTGTTGGTTTTGTATGGTAGTCAAATAGTAATCGATAGTGGCAACAAAGAATTACCAACCGAAATTCTCATTAATCAAGGAGTAAGAAGGGATGCAGTTTGTCACCAATTCTATTTAATGTTTCTACAGATGATCTCATTAGAGAATGGAAAAACTGACAAAGAAATCAGGAACAGAGATCAGTCACAAGACCTACCTAAATACAATGTTATTTGCGGACAACCAAGTTATAATAGAAGACACTGAGGAAATGTTAGATATCTGTTTATAAGCTTTATCAGTTGAGTTCCTTTACAGTACAAAAATATCTTTGTCAAAAAGTAAACCCACGGAATTTTCTGGTAACTATCCCATAAGAACAAAAAATTGTCATGAACAATATGATTTTGAACAGGTCTCATATTTTCAGTACTTAAGCTGCGACATTGATTTCGAGGAAGACACAGACATCAGGAACAAAATAAATAAATTTCAAAGGATATGTGGTACAGTTATAAGAACTAGTGGTCGCCCATTGGTCGAAATTCGACAGTAATTCATTAAATTTTTAAGTCTGAACGTTATTGAGGTTCTTTGTCAAAGAGTATACCTCTATAATCATTGCATATAATTTTTTTGAATTTTGTTCTATTACGTCAGCTGCAAGCGTGTACAAATACGTCATTAGCGTGTGTTGTTTGCCTTAATTCCCTGCAATACCTATGAAATTTAAAATTTAATGTTGGTAACGGTTGAAAAAAAACACAATTACAGCTTGTAATCGTATTTATTTTTTGATATAATTCATTGTCAGTTTTAATTTTTTCATGTTATTATTGAATCAAATAAACGCTAATAAAAATAAGACTTGACATTCATAGAAGTATAAGATACATTGTTTTCAATTCTAGTGGATTACATTTCATTTTTGGTAAGGTACAAAATTCGAGAACAGTTTGAAGATTATCTGCTACAAAGCTTATATAATTTTTTATTTTTTTTTCTATGCATTAATTTTCGAGTTATTTGAAAAATATGAAAGATAGGAAAAATGAGGTTTAGCTTGGCTAAGCCATATTTAAAAAGCAACGTTTTTTTTACATTTCCTTGGGTTTTTTTTATTGCCATACTGACCAGGTTTCGCCAAGGATACACAGTTATTTTGCCTATCTTTTTCGAATTATATAAAATTTAAATAAAAAATTAATACAAAATAGAAAATGAAATAAAAAATACGTGCCTCGTATTTTTTCATATATTTTTCATTAAATCAAAAAAACCGGGCGTTTAAAAAAATAAATGTTGTCCATTGAACTTAAAATAGTTTGAAAGTGAATTTAATGATTCAGAACTTCTGTGTAAACGATGTTTTTTGTAAAAACTCTTTCATCATTTGCTAAATGCCCTTGGCCATTATATTCGGAAATATAAAATCTCAAACCATCGAATGATCGAACTCTACTTGCTGCGACGTACAATTGACCATGTGTAAAAACTGGCTGCCTCAATAAAATTCCAATTTTTTCAAATGTTTGTCCTTGAGACTTATTTATTGTCATCGCAAATGCAGGTATAATTGGAAATTGAGTTCTTTGAAAGTTAAATGGTAAAACAGTACCGGAATATGTTAAATTTATACGTGGAATCAAAATTCTCTTATTGCGTGCGGTTCCAGTTAAAACTTCGCAATCAATAGCATTACGATGCATACGCTTGATGCGCATTCTTGTTCCATTGACTAATGCTTCCTTTGTATTTAAGTTTCTGATCAGTAAAACGATGCAATTAACTTTCAGTACTAACTTATGTGGTGGCAAACCACTAATAGTCAAAGAATTCAAAAACTCTACTGGATAGTTATTGATTTCATTGTCATCATCACAAATTATTTTATCGTAGCTATGATATGTTTTCTGTTCACCTGGTATTCGATTAAGTATATCAGTATTAATAAAAGTACAATCATCATTTTTAGGTGCTAAAATAACTGACTTCAATATGTTATCTGAGAGTATGTTTTCGGAAATAATTCCATACACCTCATTAATAATATTATTTTCATCTCCTATTAATTGTTGTGGTATTTCAATAATATTTTCACCAAACTGAGGGAATTGTGGGGCTTCATCATTACCAATTTTTTTCAAGAATTCGACAAATTCTATTTCACTTGGTAAGGTTCTCATATTTTGAGTAAACGTTAATTTATGAAAATAAACAAATTTATGCCAACTCGTGACACAATTTTCAATTAAAGTTGCACGTGATCCGTGTGGGACAACTGGTAAGATTTGCCGAAAATCACCGCACAGAAGTATCGTTTTCACTCCAAATGGTTTATGTTTATCATTTTCATCGCATAGATCCTGCAATAATCTATCTATGATTTTCAACACTTGCAGTGGGCACATAGAAATTTCATCAACAATTATCAATGATGATGAATTTATGTAACGTCCATAGCTAATATTTGCGGTAATATTCGCTACAGAATTTTCCAAAATGGGTATAGGCAATTTAAACACATTGTGTACAGTTCTACCTCCAAGTAATAGAGTTGAAGCTATGCCACTGAACGCTTTTGCAATGCAACTAAGATTAAGCGAATTTAATTTGTGAATGATTGCTGTTTGTGTGAATGTTTTTCCACAACCTGCATGAGCGGTTAAACAAAAAACATTAGATCCAGTATCATGATGCAAAACTTCACGAATCACACGATCAATTAGATTACGCTGTTCAATATTTGCAGTTTCATAATGCTCACAAAACAGAAACTCTTGTTCTATTGGATCAATAGCATTTGCTTCGTCTGTTCTCTGCGAATACGTGGGAACTGGTAAACCAAGTTCTTGACATGAGAAATTATGAACATACAAAATATCTTCAATTTCTAATAGAGCTGTATTAAAGGATACTTCTTCGTTGTAATCTCTCAAAAAATCTTCACTAAGATATACTTTAAATTCATTCCATAACGCCAATGCATTGGCTGGCACATTTAATGCACAAACGTAACCAAATAAACTTCGCATGTGTTTTGGTGAATGTAATTCTTTTGCTTCATTTAAACATTCCCGCCATTCATTATCATTTGAAGCAATGCCGCGAGCATGGCACGCTTCAACAAAAGAAGTGTGTATAATTCCATTGTATGTTCTAACATCCTCAAATGATTTTGGACCACAGACATGTAATAAAAGCAATCGTAAATGGAAAAGTTCGATGTCTTTTGGTGATACTACATATATGCGTGTAATGATTTTATCACCTCCACGCCTTCTCTTCTTCAATTTTTTTCGGGACTCTTCCCACACATAATGCAAAGGAATTTCAGTATACTTATATTCATGCGCTGACGGATCTGATCGATTCAATTCAAAAAATGCTAATAATTTTGTTTGTCTTGCATTTTCAATTGCTTGACGTTCTTGCCCTTCTCGAAAGTAAACATTCTGTCTACGCGGTAAATGAATGTCAAGTCTAACGATGACATGTGATTGAAAATGCATTGGTAATTCATAGATGCGCCATACAGCTTCAGTTGATCCGACATAACGGCCATTTAAAAAATTTTTAACTTCATCAATTTGTATTTCTTGACCTGGTTCATTTCTCTCTGAACCTAATTCAACAGATGCACTGTCATAGCCTTTATACACGTATTTATAAATGTATTTAACACTTTTAACTGTAGTGCATACTTCAACATTTATATGGCAATTAAATTTGGCAAGTAAATACGGATTGTATGGTACAACATAACGATTGTCGAGGCAACTACCGCGAACTTCAGCATTAATACCATTATCACGCCTTCTGTATAATGGATATCCATTTAATGATTCACATGTAAATTCATTAAATCGTTTTGGATAATCTTTTGTGCATTTTCCATCTCTCATACATACAGAATCTGGATTAAGTACACCGCATGGACCATGCATCATGTGTTTTACAACATATTCATGTAATATAGGATGTGTTTGAATGTTAGGAATCTCCGCAGATACAACTTTATCAATATCGGTAGCGTTAACAATTTTATCTTGCTCATTTAAAGAGAGTAAAATGTGAGCATGAGTCAATCCTCTCTTTTGAAACTCAATTGTATAAATGAGTGCTTCAACTTTACCGAAGATTTTTTTTAGTGTAAGGCTTCCAGTTTGGACTTGAATACACGCACAACAATATCAGGTCGAAAATTAGCTGACTCACCTACACCAATATTGCTAACTACTTCAGGCCAACTTGGATTGCAAGTCATTGTAATAAACAAAGAAGGCTTTCCGAAATGTTGTACAATTGACATTGCATCTAAATAATTCTGATACATATTTCTTGGAGATCCATTGAATGAAGATGGTAAAATTACTCTACGGCCAACATTATTGGCATTGGGGTTCAATTCTAAATAATCTGTTAAATTGTTGTAAACTTCAGACCTAAGACTTGTTTGATTTTTTCGAATGAAATGTAACCTTGTGCCCTCTATTCTCACATACATATCAACTATCCACTGCAGAAATAATTTTTGTGAATGGTGCAACATGCTAAAATCTTCTCTAATTGCAAGTCGATAGGCTGCATACTGAAGCATGGTTAATTTATTTCTGGGAGCTCTTTAATTAGATGTAGTTGGTACATTATGAGAAATATTGACATGCCACCCAGTATCACCATTTGGAAAAAGTAATGGATACGCTAAAGGGTCCAATGATGAATTCAAAACAGAGATATTTTTAATGGTACCATTAACTTTTGAAAACGAAACCATGTTTCGTTCAAAGGGTGGCTCACCATCAACTGTACTAAATATTACTGCTACATCAGTTTGAACTGCATCATTATAACGGCGTAGATCTAAATCACGATTTACTTTAATGAGCATACAAATTTCTTTATTTTGATTTTCAACTCTCTGACAATGATCTTTCATTACAATGAATGACCGAACGAAAGGATTAATGCGTTCCAATTCAAGAGAGATTTCGCGCATTATATTGTTATTGCATGTTTGATTATAGTGTTCACGTAATCTATAATTGACAGCAGTGTCAACATCATAAAAATATAATTGCTCATAACATGGTGAGCGACCATATCCAGCAGTCATTGGACCTGATCTGTGAAAAAAAACATCATGTATTTTAAAATGATACACTCCACGCGTAACTGTATCCGAAATTTTAGCTTCTGAGCTAACCATAGCAAATGATGAATTGTATTTACGAATGTTTTCGAAATAATTTTTTGACTTTCTTTTTATTGAAGGTTCATTTGAAGTAAGTCCATCATACAATGATTTAAAGTATTCATTTTGACTTAAGGCCGGTAATATTGCTTTACCCTTATGACAACATAAAGTGAATGCAGTCCTTTCACCCTTTCACCTAAAGTGACTTCGCATTGTAAATGCATTAATCCACAATCAAAAGTATTAAAATTTCTTGGAATGACATTCAGTGAGCATTTAAATGTATCCCTCAAAATAATTTCATCATTTTGTATACTATTTACACTATTTAAATTTGCATTTGGTCTATTATCATTTTGACTTTCACGCGAATATATATTCCTTCTTCTTTGTCTCTCACTCCGACCCGTCAATGTTCTATGTCGAGGCATAATGGAAGTAGGTGCGAATATCTGAATGTAAAAAAAAACATGTAATGAAATTACTGAAACTAAGATTAGACAGGGTTTCATTTAAAAATAATAAAATGTACTCACTTTTTTGAAACCACCAATAATAATTAGGCGAGAGTAAGTCAATTCAAATTGCTGCTACAAAATTTTCCTTTTGCAACAGGTGTATATTAAGCAAGCTGTATTTCACTTTCAACTGCACATTAATATATAAAACACAAATATCTAATATACAAAATATAAAATAAACGCTTTTTTGCCTTGACATACACTCCACAGACTATTGAAAAAGGAACATTTGAAATCACACAAAATTCACAGCTCATTCAGTCAATCTGTCAGTAATTATTTGTTGGCAACATTTTAAAATTCTTTGGCGACAATCTCTACTCTGTGCGACTGTTTGACCACAGACTATTATGTTTTTGACATTGGCAGTATGAACGTAAACAAACGACAGACTATTATGTGTTTGACATTGGCAGTATGAACGTACACTAAAATGAAAAAATTATAATTTTATTGCCTGGCAACAAAATTATTTTATTTTTAACAATTACCATTGTTTGAAAAAGTTTAAATGAATTTTCAAGTGCAAATGAATTTTTTATTTTTTATTTTTTATTTAATTTAATGCATTTGTAACACATATTATATATAAATTTTAGCTTTCTGCACTCCTTCTCCATATAAACTTTAACTATGCCAAATCTCACACTCCTCCGTGCGCGCAATATGCTTAAAAAGGGGTACAAAGTTTTCTCTTCACGTATTAATATATAGAAGACTCTTACGAATAAGACATTAAAAGACAAGCAATTACAATTTTATAAGGTGATGGCAGTTCCCACACTGTTGTGTGGTTCAGATTGTTGGTCACCTGGGAAAAGAGATCTTACCACCTATACTCTAGATAGAGTCATCAGAAATGAAGTTTCTTAAGTCAGTGAAAGGCTGTGTTAGAGGAGGTAGGATACGAAATGCAACCATCGGACAGGAATTAAACATTCAGTCGTTTGTACTAAAGGTAGAAATGTATAAAGAGAGGTGGAAAGGACGTGTATCCAAATGCAGGAAGAAATGATTCCAAAGCAGGCCTTGAGTTATTACCCGATAGGTAGAAGAAGTGTGGGAAGATCGAGGATTAGATGGTGAACCCGGAACAGGCTGAATTGCCTAACCCTAAAAGGATAGAAGAAGAAGTTTTGTATATGGACATGTTTTACAGTAGATCTACAAAACCCACTTACCTAGTTAATTGTTTCTTATACCCTATTATCACTCGTAACCAATACATGTTTAACCTTGAAAAAATAAAAATCCGTACATGAGACGACCTATTACGAAACAATAAAACATAGAAGTAATAGAAGTTTGTAAAAGTTATGAAGCAATCAGCAGTAAACACTGTAGCATGAAAAAACAAACAGAAAAAGGAAGAGAATAGTAGCTTTACGGAGGAACAACGATTCCGTAATATCATGCAGTGCACTGGGTATGATTGGCTATGTGGATGTCATTGTCTCATGCAATTCTTTAGTATAGTTTCACTTTGTGTTCTAGTATGTGCTATTTATGTGTGTTGACGTGTTGGTGAACAACTAAAAATGAGTAAAAAAAACCAAGTGGTAGCGAATTTAGAAAAAGAACAATAAAAAAACTTGCAGAGGAAGAAAACGTGCTACAGAAAGTACCAAAAATAGAAGATTTTTTTTAATGTTTCTAAACCTGTTCCGATATGTGGACCTCTCTTCCAGAAGATAATCAATCAGATTTAGAAACAAAACCACGAGACCCAACCACCTCTTTGTCGAGTTTGCCAGATTCCTGTGAAACAGCTGGGCCATCTAGTTCATCTGTAAAATCCCCATTTTTAATTGATGATCCGGCTACATAGGATTTACAAGACGGATATGTGATTGACACTATTTTATCATCAAAGCTGAAGCAAAGCTTGTATGTTGATTTTTCTAATTTCCTTCGAGTTTATCCAGATAAAAAGCGTACTTTGTCTATAAAAATTTTCTCTTGTACTTTACCGAATGGGGAAAGTTTTGACAGAGACTGGTTGTTGCACTCAAAAACTAAAGGATGCGTGTTTTGTATTCCATGTTTGTTATTTCAGCCAAAACATAAACAAACAGCTTTTTCTAATGGTTTTAATGACTGGAAACATGGCAATGTGTTGGTAAAATCTCACGAACAATCCAGTCAACACAGACAAAATGTTTGTATTTTTTTATACAAAAAGAAAAATATAAAGGTAGATACTTTGATTGTAACTCAATATGAGAGCGAGGTTAGGTACTGGAGGGACGTTTTAACCAGGGTAGTAAGCGTTGTTCGATTTTTGGCAGTGAGAGGCCTTCCGTTCCGAGGGGACAACCAACAACTTGGATCATCATCTAATGGTTTGTTTTTAGGCTGCCTCGAACTGTTGAGTGAGTATGACTCATTTTTATCCAACCAATTGACGAAATATGGGAATGTGGGAAAAGGGATACCTTTCGTCAGACACATGTGACGAATTCATATCAATTATGGGCAGTAAGGTTTGTCACAGGACAAAAGGCTTGCCGCATGACAAATGGCGCCAATCGTACACTCTAGTGTTTTTGGTGGCCCTAAAAAGGACCTGGTGGCGAGAAAGCTGAAGTTGGTTGTGCCGCGCTGAGATTTTCGGCGGCTGCGCCCGCTGCTCGTGGCCTACTGCAGTCCTCCTCTTCTTTCGGCATCGGTTGTAGAGTCGGCTGCCGGCCCAGCGACGTCCATCGCTGGCGCGGAACGGGAGTGCGAAGACGCAAGAACGGCGGCGGTTCTATTCTTCGGCTGTTCCTTCAGGCTGACTCCGCCTCAATGTCGTCCGAGAGAGGAGAGGAGATGAAGTGCGTCCGATGGCGTGGCGATGAAGAGTGCGTAAATTTTTTTTTTTTTTTTCGCTCTGGGCTTTGCGGGTGTGCGTCGCAGAGACGAACCGCTCGGTATCTGAGTTCCGAGCTGCCTTCTGGAGCTCCTGCCTCGTGGCCCTGCCCAAGTAGGGCGTGTGCTCTATAGCACGCCGATTCTCGGCTGTTGTGCTAGCCTACACTAGCGCAGTATACACCGAGGGCGTTTCCACGAATCACCTGGACGTATACGGTACCTTCCCAGCCCAGTCCCAGTCACTAGAGGATTGCCGGGGAACCCCGCCGCACGTGCATAAAATTTGCGTGCAAGCCGCCTGAATGTGTCGTCTAAGGAGCGGACGCCAAGTCCTCTCCTTAGAAGGCGAGATGAAAAGCGACGGGGGACTTTGGCCGCTAGCCGAAGACCCCTGTCGAGGACGCTCTGCAACTTCTTTTTATGCATTGCGGCGAGGTAACCCCAGACCGGGCAGGCGTAGGTAATGACCGGCAGCAGATACGCGCCGACGATCATCCTACCCAATTTCCTGGTCATGGCTGAGCTGATCAGGAGTGGAAACAGTGCGCACAGGCGAGTGGATGCTCGCTTAAGAACTGTCTGTGCGTGGGTACGCCAGGTGAGCCGACGGTCAAGGTGTAAGCCGAGGTATTTGACCTCGTTGGACCAGCGCAAGTACGTTCTGCCGATACGTAGCTGCCTAACGGGGTTCTTCCGTCGCTTAGAGAATTCGACGGCTACACTCTTGGTGGCGTTGAGTTGCACTCTCCAATTCTCAGTCACGTCCACGAGCGTGTCGAGCTGGCGCTGCAGTCGTAGGACGGCCCTTTCCTCATGACGATCGGCCGTAAATACGGCCGTGTCGTCAGCGAAGAGGGCCATCTGGACTCCAGGCTGTCTCGGCACGTCGTTGACGTAGATCGAGAACAGAAGGGGACCTAGAACACTACCTTGAGGGACGCCGGCTGTGATTCGTCTCTCGGAAGAGACTGAATCGCCAACTCTCACGCAGAAGGTCCTCTCTGTCAGAAAGCTAGCAACCAGATGGAGGTAGCAGTCCGGGAGCTGGACTTCCCTAAGCTTGAATAACAGGCCATCATGCCATACGCTGTCGAAAGCTTTCTCAACATCTAAGAAACAGCCAACATCTAAGTTCTCTCCGACACCCGGCTTCCGTGATGCTTTCCACCCGTCTCATCAGTTGATGAGTGGTCGAATGCCCCACACGAAAGCCGAACTGTTCGGGGACCAGCACGTCAAAGTTGGTTAGATGTTCTCGTACACGACGCTGTACGAGGCGCTCAAAAACCTTGGACGTAGCGGAAAGTAGGCTGATAGGCCGGAGGTTTTCCGAGCGGGTGGTATCCTTTCCCTGCTTCGGGATCACGATAACCGTCGCCTTTCGCCATTGCTTGGGAAAGTAGGCCAGTCTAAGACACGCGTTGAACAAATCAGTCAAGAATTGAACTCCAGGTTCGGGAAGAAGTCGTAGAGCGGTGTTGTTAACACCGTCCGGGCCTGGAGCTTTTCTTGGCTGAAGTTCAGCGAGCCGACCTAAGACCTCTTCCAAAGAGATGGGTTCGGGCTCCGTCGTGATCGGAAGAGACAGAAAGTCTTCCACAGCCATCTCGACTTGTTCGTCGAAGTCACTTTCCATGGGCGGGTTGGGAGCGAACTGTCGCTCGAAACATAAGCCCAAGTACTCGGCTTTCTCCTCCGGGCGACCCAGGAGTCGACCGAACGGTCCAACAATGGCGGGGAGTGGAGGTCGGCGCCTCCGTCCCGTCAATGCGGTAGGTATTCTGTACGGGTGACTTTGCGGGTCCACATCCCCCGTTCGGGCCACATCGAGTTCCCAACAGCTACGTCGGAACGCCTTCAGACTGCCACGCAGTCGTCCGGTGAGCCGATTGTATGCTGCCTTATCGGGCGGATCACGGGTCCTCTGCCAACGTTTCCGGAAGTAATTCCTCTCGCGAGCGAGAAGAGAGACTTCCTCAGGGATGCGTTGGTAGTCAGGCGTGAAACCAGCTCGCGTACGTGAAGACACGCCTATAGCCGTGATGATTGCCTCTTCGATTCCCGCAACTGCTTCGTCTAGGAGGCGAACGGAATCGAGTGGGGCCGCTGGCGGCAATCTACGGCCCAAGGCCAGGCCGTAGCGATCCCAATCGATAACCTTCTTCTTGTCAGAACGTGCATAGGCGTGCTGGGTAGCGACGTGGACCAAGATAGGGTTGTGGTCGGATGTCAGCTCCGTAAGTGAGAATACCTCGACCGGACAGACAACTCCTTGGGTCACCGCGATATCCAGAACATCGGGAGCCGCGTTAGGCCTTGACGGAAAGAACGTGGGTTGCGCTGCACCAAACACCATCGCCCGGCGCGATTCAACAAAACTGAGCAAGCGCCTCCCGTTCGGAGTAGTCAGGCGACTATTCCAAACGCGATGCTTGCAATTCAGATCGCCGGCCAAAATTACCTTTCGATGGGAATCGAAGATGACGTCCAGGTCGCCGACAAGGAGTTCAGCTTGTGGGGGCTTGTATGCTGAAACCACGAGGACGCCGCCAAGAGCTCCGTGGACCTCAATGGCGGTGGCCTCAAGGTTGGTAAGCTGCGGCAAAGCGACACGATGATGACTTATGGAGGTCCTCACCGCGATCGCCGTCCCGCCTCCTCGTCGGCTAACTCGGTCATCCCGATAGACCACGTAATTTGGTAATCGAAACCGGTTCGCCGGGGTCAGGTGGGTTTCCGAGAGGAGAAGTACGTCGGGTTTGAACCGAGCCAGGAATTCAAGAAGGTCGGAATGCTTGGAACCGATGTTGTTAGCATTCCAGGCTACGAGCGAGAGATCTCGTCTAAGGGCTCGGTTCATAGAAGACCTATTACTTCGCAGGCTTCCACCAAGAGCATAAATCTCTCAGTTGGGTCAGCAGTTTCCAGGCGGTCTCGGATGGACCTGAAGGTGGATGCGACTTTCTTGAGGTCGTAGCCAGACAGAAAGTCGCGGACGAACTGTGCGTCATCGGAAATGACGGACTGGGCGGTTTGCCTGAAAACTGAGGCCGCGTAAGAGCGACCAGGTTTAACGGCAGATCGGGTCGTGGTGGAAGCCACAGGACCAGGGGCAGACGGTTTTGAATCAGCGGCAGGAAAAGTACGCTGTTGCGCTTCGTCGGACTTATACCGGGAAGCAGGACTTTTCTTGGGCTGTGGGCAGGCAGGAGCTCGGGGCCGAGCATCCGGTGTGGTTATCCCTTTGTTCTTGGGTTTTGTGATGCCTGCTCGCGGAAATCGCGGAGGTGGCAGTGGTGGCGAGGCTACCTCTGGTTCAGAGGCGGGAGTTGGACGTTCCGCGGAGGTGGAGGGTTGAGTCTCCGGCTCCATGACCGAGATGACGGCTACAGGGCTTGTCTCTGCTTCGGAAGGAGACGCGGTACGTTTTGGTGCCTTTGTAGGGGCTGGAGGTGGAGCCGGAGAGGGCGCGCGCCGTGCCGGTTGTGCCTTCGGTTGCGGCCTAGCCTGTGTTTTAGGCTTCCTCTGAGGTTGGGGCTGCAAGACTGGCTGCCGTGGCTTCGGGAGGGGCCCCTGCGGCTTTTGCTTCCGCAGGAGCTCCGCCTTGTAGACCGGGCAGTTAACGTTATTTGCTGCATGGCCTTGGCCACAATTAATACAGCGAAACTTGGTCTTGTCTGCCACAGTGCAGGCCTGAGTTGAATGTCCCAGAGAACAACGTAAACAGGCCGGGGCAGTGCGGCAGACGTCGGTGTGATAGCCGAACCTCTGGCACCAGTGGCACTGCGCGAGCTTGCCCGGGGGACGACTGGATTCCACCCTGACGCGGAAGCCAAACAGCCGCGTCAGGTGGAATATCTTATCTGCAGCCTCGCCCTTCTTGAGCTGGAGACGGACGAGCGGGAGAGGTACCCGGGTTTCGGAGTTGGTAAACAGGCGGAAAATTGCCTGCACCGGGTACCCGAGTTCTCGGAGTTCCAAAAGGATCTCCTGAGGATCTGTATGCGCATCAAGCCCACGCAGGATTACTGACAAGGGCTTGACACGCTTAGGAGAGATGGTATGATATTGAAGGCTGTGCGCCTGCAGGAAGGCCTCGACCAAGCGATGGTCCTCGAGCTGGCGGACGATAATCTTGACCTATCACCGCCAAGCAGCTTCAGGTCAAGCTTGTCGGCCGACAGGCCGTGGGCCGCGATCAGCCGTCTGTATAAGGCGGCGACATTGGACACCCCGAGGACGTACAGGGGCGGCGCGCGACCAACAGCGGTAGCAGCCGGAGCTCGTACCGAAGCAGTCGGAACCGCGGCCTGTTGGCCCTGAGAAGGTCCGATGTCCATGGCCGAGGTGCTAGAGGAAGCGGATCCGGTTGTGTGGGTCCTCTTCGGCTTTTTAGCCGGACGATTACGCCGACCAACGGTCGCGAATTCGCCCGACTCGTCCGCCGGGAGAGGGGGTAATGGGTTCGGGAGAGGATCGTCCGTCTCCATCGCCCGAGGCGATTCAGGCGAGTCGCCCAGATGGGGCAAGGCAGAGCCGAGCGACTCGGCACTTGAGCCGTTGCCCGTAGAAGGCATGCTGGCCAGGTGCGGCTGCCGGGCAGAGACTGCTAGGCAGTCACCGCCATACGCCAGGGATCTCGGGTCCGGCCGAAGCCGGGTTACCCGCGCGGCTTCCCTGCTCACGACGATGCGGGAGGAGCTGGGCTAACGACCAGCTTCGTTGAATACCAGTCCTTACCAAGACTGGTGTCCACTGGCCCCTTTACCCCGGCGATATCCTAGCTCGCTTACCACTGGTGGGGGCTTGCAAGGATCGTCCGGGGCAGCGCTACCTAACAGTCGCGAGCAGGTTAGGGTTTATGCACTGATATGCGGCACTCACCAGGTGAGCCCAGAGCAGTCCTCTTCTACTCCTTGCCAGCAGATTGTATCCGGCGAAGGTGGTCCTAAAAAGGTCTTCTGCCAGCTGCCACTTGTGCCAGCTACTTAATTCACCGGCAGCAGCTGGCTCCTTGGTCCTTTTTTTGACATGGAATCCATAGGTATGTAATGTCTTACTCGCACGTTTCGCGAAAATCGACCGTTATGTTTCAAATGTACTTTCGGCATACCACTATCTCACGAACCGCTCAACCAATCCCAGCAAACCAGGTGTCAGGTGATCGAGTCACTCGGCCCCCTTCCAACAATAGTACTGAGAATTTTGACAACTAACTTCAGTCGCCTCTAGGCTTTGTCTGCGTGAGGGTGTTTTTGCGCCGAAAATTTCTAAATTGCTCCACTAAAACTTAAATATCTCGGGAACTACAAGTCCGATCACGAAAATACAAAATGCGTTGTGATCCTCAGAACTAAATCTCTCCAATAACACCAATTCCGAGTACCAGAAGCACTCACAGAAAATAATAACAACATTTGAACTCAAAAATTTGAAATGCCTCGACATAAAAATCGCGATAAAACTCGAACCAAAAATTTCAAACCGAAAACCGGCAAATCCTATGCAGAGCGTCAACAGGCCTATCGTTTGAGACTAAAATCAAATAAATCGGCCGAGAACTTAGAAAATGGCAACCATTTGAAGATTGACGGAACCCCGTCAGCGCCCAAGCGGCCCGCATCTCCGATACCTGGGTCATCCGGCGTGCCCCCAAAGCGACTCAGATCGAGCGTACGGCTAGCTAGCAAGAAAACAGACGATGAGAAAATTAATAACTTGTGCTTCGACAACATTGGACCCTCGATGCTCTGCGCAGAACAGCCCGGTCCAAGTCGCCGCTTCAAAGGAGTCGACGAGGAATTCTCTAAGCACTTTATTGCGATTACTGCCTAACTGCGATTACTTCGCAGCTTCCGAGACTTGGATGGCCGAGGATCGCCCGGTACAGTTGAACAATTTCGTCTTGGTAGCTCAAGAGAACACTGCCATGCCTCGCCACTCTAAGAAAACGAAACGAAAGGCCTCCGGCGTGGCCATCTACCGCAGCGTTGAGAGCACGAGCACTTGTAACCCTCCAACTATCCAACCTCCTGACAAGACACGAGACATCGCCGGCGACATCACAGCCGTGGAGATCACTTACCAGAACATGTACAAATTCGTTCTAGTCGGAGTCTACACCCTGGATCGCCCGACACCGAAGTCTTGTATCTTATACATCGCGGGCTCGGCAGATACGGCAAGTCCATCAGTAAAGTGATCCCTAAGATGATCGTCGACATGACTACACCAATAATGCTCTGCGGCTACTTCAACAAGCATGCACCCGATCACGAGAACCTACTACAGGACATCAACGACGAGTACGACCTACAACTCCATAGCTTACCATCAACTACACTCGGAAACACGAGCATAGACCTGACGTTCAGTCGCAACATGCAACTCTTCGCCCAGATATTCGTATCGTACTTCAGCTACCATCGCTCCATATTCCATCAACTAGCGTTAGGTGACTCTGTAAATTCTGTAAATTCTGAAAATTCTGAATAAATAAAATACATTGAAACTTATATAGCTGTTTATTTAACCAACCCTTCATTCCTTCCCAAAGCACAAGTCTGCCCATGATTCCATGTCTACCGGTAGTCCCACGGCTACCAGGTTTAAATTTTTTTTTTTTTCCCACGTAGAGAAAGCAATATTCTCGTCCAACGGCGAGGTGGGCGATGCAGCAAAGCTGAGGCAGCTTCCAGTCCAGGCAGGAGAGAGCAGTCCGGAGATAGGTCTGTCCTGTTGAAGAGCTGGTCCAGAAGTGCGTCGTCGCGTAAAAATTTTCTGCCGGCCCGAGTTTTATTAACTAACCGGGATCGCTGATTGGCTAGCTCCGAACGCTGATGCCGGATTGGCTCGCCGTGTCCACTGCTGGTACCGGAGAGCAGATGTTCGCATACCGCTGCCGTCACAGGTTATAAGACAGGTCGTCACTTCGATCTTGATCTTTTGAAGACCAGACTTCAGACCATTCTTCGTCTGCCTGTGGACCACTTCACATCGAAGTTCAGGAGCTCTTCTGGCTGAGATTGCAGTATCAAGTGCGGACTCTTCTTGGAACGTTGTTGGCGGTTGGTGCTCCCGCCCTAGCTTGCGCCGGCAGTAAGGTCGTCTACGACTGAAGGTGTAGAAAACTACAGGATCACCTGCAGTGCCGGTCCAGTAACGACAAGAGTGAAGCCAAGCTAGCTGCGGCCACGCATTAGTGGGTCGTGCGACCGCCTTCAGCGTCCCTTGTTAGGGCCGCGTGGCAGCAGACGACTCGACTAGTCCGGTTAGATCGGTTGCTTCGGCTTGTGTTCGTGGCAGTTTTCGTGTGCGCGTGTGCGAATCTCTTGGCGGCAGTAGCCGCTCGCGGTCTGGTGTCGGCTGGTGTTTTACCGTGCGTAGTGTGCCTCCCGGTGCCAAAAGGCGGCTAAGTGCAGTGCTGTGGACCAGTGTTAGTGCTGTGTGGTGTTTGTGGCTTTCGCGAACCCCGGACCAGTTGGGATTACTTCGTGGGATCGCTCCAGGTAAGCCTAGCTTAATTCACTGTTTTTCCCGCGGCTTTTGGAGGCATCGGCCCGCTTAGCTTGGCGTAGGCTAAGTTAGGTCCCTGCCGGTAGCGGTCGGTCGCTTCGCTTAATCGTGGTGCGGCCTCCAATACCGGCGCTAAGCGGGTTCAGTATCCCAGTAGGAGGGCTTCGGCCCGAATACCTTTGCCAAAACGCGATGGGCGACCGTCGCGTTGCGGCCGGGCAGCGGAATGGTCCTGCTAAGGGCCAATCCAATGCTTCATCGGTAGGTCCCGACCCTGTCCCTGACTCGGTCGGATCGTGCAGTGGTCCTTCTCAGGGCCACCAATCGGCCTCGGCCGGGTCTAACTCTGTCAATAGGGGTACTCCTGCCCCGACGTGTACTGCGTCCCAGCCCACGCCTGGGTCGTCATTTACAGTAGTCACATCAAAAAAAGAAGCGGAAAGCGGAGGAAACTCCGCTCCCCGAAGAACCGGAGCTAGACTTAGATCCTCCCTCCCGTAGAAGCCGCCCTCCGCCCCTGTTCGTCAACGGCGTCAAGAACGTCGTTGACTTTTCCAGACGCCTCCGGCTCGGCGTTCGTCTCTCGGCGGACGTTCAGATGTCTCTTCGTGGAAGGGACAGTCTGCGCGTTAGCTGCGCGACGGACGAAGAGTACCGTGCCGTCTACCTGTTCTTACAGGCCAATGGACTGCAATTCCACACTTTCTCCTACGAGAAGGCGGCTCACGTCAGGCTAATTATTCGCGGCCTAGACGAAGAAACAGAACCCGACGAGGTGGCGGACGAGCTCCGCCAACTCGGCTTCCCGATTAAAGAGTGTATCAGGCTCTTTACCTCTTATGGCCCCAGGCGTAAGTTACCCCTCCTCCGGGTGATACTCCTTAAGGGGGAACAGGCGGACAGACTGCTGGGCCTGACCAGTTTTTGCGGGCTTCGCATAAAAGTCGAAAGGAGCCGCGAAGCTGGCCTCGTCCCGCAGTGCCATCGTTGCCAACGGTTCGGGCACGGCTCGGACAGCTGCCACAACGCAGAGGTCTGCGTCAGATGCGGAAAGCCGCATCCGACCAAGGCCTGTCAATTGCCGGCTGCGGGGCGCCGCTTTTGTATTAATTGCGGCGAACCTCACTCGGCAAATTACAGAGGATGCTGGGTTTTCCAGCAGCATCTGAGGCAGACCGCGGACAGGAACAACCCTCCTGCCCGCCAGCAGCTTCCGGTCGTCCCGGATCGTGCTGCCTTTCCCCGTCTCCCGGAGAAGGTCAGCTCATCTGTGCCACAACCTCCCGCCCGACCTCGCCCACGTGCTCAGCCACGTGCATCGTCCCAACCTGCTCGGGAAGAGCATGCTATGCCAGCATCGACCCTAGATCAGCCCGTTCCAATGGACGAGGAACCTGCCCCGGAAGTAGTCGAGCCAGTCCCAGAGAGGTCAGAATCTCCCCAACCCGCGGCTCGCTACAGACCCAAGACTAGTAAGAAGAAGAAGCAGAAGAAACAGAAAAACGCTGCTCCCGCTCCCCCTGCCCAGAAACCACAAACTAGACCAACGCAGCGCTCCGGCGCTGGGGTTGCTCGGCAGTCCAGAGTAGAGCCCCGTCCTGCAGCTGAAAGGACCGAGCGCCCACCCAGGAACACATCTCGGGTGACTTCAGCCCGCAGCTATGCTGCCGCCGCCCGCAGCGACCCTGCCCCACCTGCTTCATCGTCGTCCACATCCCCCTCAGCTTTAGCCGAGGTAAAATCGTTCTTCGAGGAATATGACCTCGAAGAAGTGGCCCGTCTGTATCGCTCCATTCGGGATCGCCTTCGCACGGCGACCCCGACTGAAAAGTTCCTCCTCCTCGCGGAAGCTGCAGCCGCCATAGGACTTCTGTAATGCTCCACGCTAACAGAATTACCTCCATTAAGCGCGACCTTTCCATTATAGCGTGGAACGCCAACAGCCTTCTGCCCAAACTCGAGGAACTTAGAGAGTTCCTAGCCCGTCGCAAGCCCGACGTGCTTCTCCTCTCTGAGACCTGGCTTAGGGCACATGACAACGTGAGATTGCCCAACTATGCGTTTTACAGGGACGATAGACCTGGGCGGAACGCGGGGGGTGGTACGGCCATAGCGGTGAAACGTTGCATTGCACATCACCGCGTGGTCTTGCCTCCTCGCCAAAATATCGAGGCCACAACCGTTGAACTCTCCGGAGTTCTCGGAGGTGTCCTCCTGGTTTCGGCTTACAAACCGCCGACCAAACCAGTTCTAGACGCCGACCTGTCCGCAATTTTCAGTGCGCATAGGAAGGTAATTCTTGCAGGTGACCTGAACTGCAAACACCCCGACTGGGGTAGTCGCTTGACTACGCCATCCGGGAGGGCGCTTAGCAGGTACCTACACGACCACCATCTACGAGCCTACGGACCCGGACAACCGACGCACTATCCCCTCCGACTTGGAGCCCGACCTGACATACTAGACATTGCAGTTGTCAAGGGAGTTGTCAACCAGATCGAGGTGTCCGTGTTAACGGAACTGTCCTCTGACCATTGTCCCATCGAGGTGCACGTACCTACCCGTCACACGATTGGGAGAGCAGCGCGACGAGTGGTCGAGTGGGACCGCTTCGGGCCTGCCTTTTGTCGCAGGCTTCCCGAGGAGGTCCCGCTTGATACCACTCAGCACATCGACGAGGCGGTCGCCTTGTTCGATGAAGCCGTGGTCTCTTCCGTCGGCGTGTGCTCACGGATGAAGCCTAATCTCACGCCCGATTATCACCGGATCCCAGAAGAAGTCCGTCTTCTCGCTTTAGAGAAGAACAGACTTCGGAGACGGTGGCAGCGGACGAGAGATCCGGACGACAAGGCCAGCTTCAATCGGGCGGCCGGCAAGTTACGTCGTGACTTGCAGGCCTTCCGACGAAGCTGCTGGGAATTTACGGTCGCCAAAATGGCAGATGATGTACCGGAGGGGGACACCTCCGTTTACAGGATACCTACCGCGATGACCGGGAAGAGGCGCCGTCCTCCACTCCCGGCCATCAACGGGCCTGGTGGACATCCCCTTGCCAAGCCGGACGAGAAATCAGAGTTCCTGGCCGGGTACCTGGAGCTTCAATTTGCTCCTAACCCGTCCGGGGACCCAGACTCCGACGAGGAGATAGAAGCCGAAGTTGAGGCTTCTCTCGGCAGCCCGATCACATCCGAACCTGAACCCACTTCGGTGGAAGAGGTAACGGACAGGCTTTTAGCGCTTCGGCCCCGGAAGAGCCCTGGACCGGACGGTGTTACAAACACCGCCCTACAGAGACTTCCGGACCGGGGAGTTCGCTTCCTGGTCGACTTGTTCAATGCCTGCTTCCGATTCGCCTATTTTCCTAAGAAATGGCGTTCGGCTACGGTCACGATGATCCCGAAGCCGGGAAAAGACCACAAGTTCGCCGAGAACCTCCGGCCTATCAGCCTGCTGTCGTCCACTTCGAAAGTCTTCGAACGACTAGTCCAGCGGCGACTAACGGATCACCTTCAACGGTTCGATATTCTGGTCCCCGAGCAATTCGGCTTTCGTGCTGGGCACTCCTCGACGCATCAATTGATGCGTTTCGTGGAGACCGTGGCCGAGGCCGGTTGCTCGCGAGAGCAGACCGTCGCCGTTTTCCTTGATGTCGAGAAGGCTTTCGATCGTGTTTGGCATCCAGGCCTACTTTACAAACTCACGGAGATTCTGCTTCCGGATTGCTACCTTCATCTGATTGCTAGCTTTCTTCGGAACAGAACCTTTCGCGTGAGAGTTGATAACACCCTTTCCTCGGAAAGGGCTATTACTGCTGGTGTCCCTCAGGGAAGCGTCTTGGGCCCCCTGCTTTTCTCTGTGTACGTCAACGACGTGCCCAAGTTGCCTGGCACCAGGTTGGCCATGTTCGCCGACGACACGGCAGTGTATGCTGTCGATCGTCGTGCTGAGACGGCCGTTATCTGGCTCCAGGAGCAATTGGACGAATACGTTGAGTGGGCAGAGAAATGGAGAGTTGCCATCAACGCAGCCAAGAGCACAGCAGTAGTCTTCTCCAGACGCTTAAGGCTCCCCGACAGACTCTACGTAGGCGACACACTTCTGCCCTGGTCTCGAGAGGTCAAGTACCTCGGGGTTCACCTCGACCGACGTCTCACCTGGCGGACACACTCTGCACAAGTAGCCCGAAAGACCGCCCATCGATTTTATCGACTCCGTCCCATCCTATGTAGCAACGCCATGACCCGCCGCCTAGGGAAGCTTATCGTCTCCACGTACGTGGCGCCGATGGTTACCTACGCGATGCCCGTTTGGGGCTACTTGGCCAAGACCCATAAGCGAAAGCTTCAGTCTCTCCTCGACCGAGGATTGCGCTGGGCATGCAAAGCCCATTATCTGACCTCTAACAAAACCATCCGTGAATCCCTGCGTGTCCGTTCCCTGGACGCCACTATACGGACACTGTCCCGCAAATTCTATCGTCGCTCCGCCCGATTCCAGGGCAACCATCTCATTAGCGCCCTCGGTCGCTACCAATCTGTGCCAGGAGAATCTTGGACCCGGCCTCGGCGAACACTCACCCTCAATTAATTAATTAATTGACAACCCACGGCCGGTAGCAGGCCACACCCTAAATCCAGAACATCAGTAGTCCCTACGGCAGGAGCTCTTTTGAAGCTCGGGACGTAGTACACGAGCGGGCGACGGGCAAGCCCTTCGTCCCGCACAGCCCCTGACCCTGATCTTGATCGATTGTCCGACTTCTGCTCCAGCTTCTGATCTGAACAGGACGCTCTCATTGGACTGCTCTTCTTCAGCTCTCTTCGCTGGACCATCTACGGCTTTGCTGCCTTCGGCCACCTCGCCTTTCGACGAGGAATAACTCTTCTCTTCGTGGGAACCAAGCCAGCTGCTGCCGGTGAACTTAGTAGCTGGTAGAAGAAGCAGCTGGCCGAAGTTTGCCCTTGTAAGGACCACCTGCGCCGGAACAACATCTTGCCGGACAGGAAAGAAGTGGATTGCTCTGGGCTCACCTGGTGAGTGCCGTATCAGTGTGTAATTCCTAACTTGTTCACGACTGTTAGGTAGCGCTGCCCCGGACGATCCTTGCAAGCCCCCACCAGTGGTAAGCGAGCTAGGATATCGCCGGGGTAAAGGGGCCAGTGGACACCAGTCTTGGTAAGGACTGGTATTCAACGAAGCTGGTCGTTAGCCCAGCTCCTCCCGCATCGTCGTGAACAAGGAAGACGCGCGGGTAATCCGGCTTCGGCCGGACCCGAGATCCCTGGCGTCTGGCAGTGACTGCCTAGCAGTCTCTGCCCGGCAGCCGCCGCACCTGGCCAGCATGCCTTCTACAGGCAACGGCCCAAGTGCCGAGTCGCTCGGCCCCGCCTTGCTACCCCATCTGGGCGACTCGCCCGATTCGCCTCGGGCGATGGAGACGGACGATCCTCTCCCCAACCCGATTCCTCCTCTTCCGGCTGACGAGTCGGGCGAGTTCGCGACCGTTGGTCGGCGTAATCGCCCGGCTAAGAAGCCCAAGAGAACCCACCCAACCGCTTCCTCTAACACCTCGGCCATGGACATTGGACCTTCTCAGGGCCCACAGGCCGCGGTTCCGACTGCTTCGACATCAGCTCCGGCTGCTGCCGCTGTTGGTCGTGCGCCGCCCCTGTACGTCCATAGCGTATCCAATGTCGCCGCCTTATACAGACGGCTGATCGCGGCCCACGGCCTGTCGGCCGACAAGCTTGACCTGAAGCTGCTTGGCGGTGATACGGTCAGGATTGTCGTCCGCCAGCTCGAGGACCATCGCTTGGTCGAGGCCTTCCTCCAAGCCCATAACCTTCAGTATCACACCTTTACTCCCAAGCGAGTCAAGCCCTTGTCGGTAATTTTGCGAGGGCTTGACGCGCACACCGATCCACAGGAGATCCTCATGGAACTCCGCGACCTCGGGTACCCGGTGCAGGCAATTTTCTGCCTGTTCACTCACTCAGAGACCCGAGTCCCTCTCCCGCTCGTCCGTCTCCAGCTCGAGAAGGGCGAGGCTGCAGACAAAATTTTCCACCTGACGCGGCTGTTTCGCTTCCGCGTCCGGGTGGAAACCAGTCGACCCCAGGGCAAGCTTGCGCAGTGCCACCGGTGCCAGAGGTTCGGCCATCACACCGACGTCTGCCGCAATGCCCCGGCCTGTCTACGATGTTCTCTGGGACATTCCACACAGGCCTGCACTGTGGCAGACAAAACCAAATTTCGCTGCATCAATTGTGGTCGAGGCCACGCAGCGAGTAACGTAAACTGCCCGGTCTATAAGGCGGAGCTCCTGCGGAAGCAAAAGCCGCAGGGGCCCCTCCCGAAGCCACGGCAGCCAGCTATGCAGCCCCAACCTAGACAGCCTAAAATGCAGGCTAGGCCTAAACCTCAGGCACAACCGGCACGGCGCGCGCCCTCTCCGGCTCCACCTCCAGCCCCTACAAAGGCAACTAAACGTACCGCGTCTCCTTCTACAGCAGAGACACGCCCAGTAGCTATTATCTCGGTTTTGGAGCCGGAGAATGAACCCTCCACCTCCGCGGAACCTCCTACTCCCGCCTCTGAACCAGAGGTAGCCTCGCCGCCCCTGCCACCTCCGCGATTTCCGCGAGCAGGCATCAAACCCAGGAACAAAGGGATACCCACACCGGATGCTCGGCCCCGAGCTCCTGCCGGCCCACAGCCCAAGAAAAGTCCTGCTTCCCGGTATAAGTCCGACGAAGCGCAACAGCGTACTTTTCCTGCCGCTGATCCAAAACCGTCTGGCCCTGGTCCTATGGCTTCCACCATGACCCGATCTGCCGTAACACCTGGTCGCTCTTATGCGGCCTCAGTTTCCAGGCAAACCGCCCAGTCCGTCAGTTCCAATGACGCACAGTTCGTCCGCGGCTTTCTGTCTAGCTACGACCTCCCGAAAGTCGCATCTACCTTCAGGTCCATCCGAGCCCGCCTGGAAACTGCTGACCCAACTGAGAGATTCATGCTCTTGGTGGAAGCCTGCGAAGTCATAGGTCTTCTATGAACCGAGCCCTTAGACGAGATCTCTCGCTCGTAGCCTGGAATGCTAACAGCATCGGTCCCAAGCATTCCGACCTTCTTGAATTCCTGGCTCGGTTCAAACCCGACGTACTTCTCCTTACTGAAACCCACCTGACCCCGGCGAACCGGTTTCGATTACCAAATTACGTGGTCTATCGGGATGACCGAGTTGGCCGACGAGGAGGCGGCACGGCGATCGCGGTGAGGACCTCCATAGGTCATCATCGTGTCGCTTTGCCGCAGCTTACCAACCTTGAGGCCACCGCCATTGAGGTCCACGGAGCTCTTGGCGGCGTCCTCGTGGTCTCAGCTTATAAGCCCCCTCAAGCTGAACTCCTTGTCGGCGACCTGGACGTCATCTTCGATTCCCATCGAAGGGTAATTCTGGCCGGCGATCTGAATTGCAAGCATTGCGTTTGGAATAGTCGCCTGACTACTCCGAACGGGAGGCGCTTGCTCAGTTTTGTTGAATCGCGCCGGGCGATGGTGTTTGGTCCAGCGCAACCCACGTTCTTTCCGTCACAGCCTAACGCGGCTCCCGATGTTCTGGATATCGCGGTGACCCAAGGAGTTGTCTGTCCGGTCGAGGTATTCTCACTTACGGAGCTGACATCCGACCACAACCCTATCTTGGTCCACGTCGCTACCCAGCACGCCTATGCACGTTCTGACCAGAAGAAGGTTATCGATTGGGATCGCTACGGCCCGGCCTTGTGCCGTCGATTGCCGCCAGCGGCCCCAATCGATTCCGTTCGCCTCCTAGACGAAGCAGTTGCGGGAATCGAAGAGGCAATCATCTCGGCTATAGGCGTGTCTTCACGTACGCGAGCTGGTCTCACGCCTGGCTACCAACGCATCCCTGAGGAAGTCTCTCTTCTCGCTCGCGAGAGGAATTACTTCCGGAAACGTTGGCAGAGGACCCGTGATCCGGCCGATAAGGCAGCATACAATCGGCTCACCGGACGACTGCGTGGCAGTCTGAAGGCGTTCCGACGTAGCTGTTGGGAACTCGACGTGGCCCGAACGGGGGATGCGGACCCGCAATCTCACCCGTACAGAATACCTACCGCATTGACGGGACGGAGGCGCCGACCTCCACTTCCCGCCATTGTTGGACCGTTCGGTCGACCCCTGGGTCGCCCGGAGGAGAAGGCCGAGTACTTGGGCTTGTGTTTCGAGCGACAGTTCGCTCCCAACCCGCCCATGGACTGGGACTTCGACGAACAAGTCGAGATGGCCGTGGAAGACTTTCTGTCACTTCCGATCACGACGGAGCCCGAACCCATCTCTTTGGAAGAGGTCTCAGATCGGCTCGCTGAACTTCAGCCAAGAAAAGCTCCAGGCCCGGACGGTGTTACCAACACCGCTCTACGTCTTCTTCCCGAGCCTGGAGTTCAATTCTTGACTGATTTGTTCAACGCGTGTCTTAGACTGGCCTACTTTCCCAAGAAATGGAGAAAGGCGACGGTTATCGTGATCCCGAAGCCGGGAAAGGATACCACCCGCTCGGAAAACCTCCGGCCTATCAGCCTACTTTCCGCTACGTCCAAGGTTTTTGAGCGCCTCGTACAGCGTCGTGTACGAGAACATCTAACCAACTTTGACGTGCTGGTCCCCGAACAGTTCGGCTTTCGTGTGGGGCATTCGACCACTCATCAATTGATGAGACTGGTGGAAGGCATCACGGAAGCCGGGTGTCGGAGAGAACTTAGATGTTGAGAAAGCCTTCGACAGCGTATGGCATGATGGCCTGTTATTCAAACTTAGGGAAGTCCAGCTCCCGGACTGCTACCTCCATCTGGTTGCTAGCTTTCTGACGGAGAGGACCTTCTGCGTGAGAGTTGGCGATTCAGTCTCTTCCGAGAGGCGAATCACAGCCGGCGTCCCTCAAGGTAGTGTTCTAGGCCACCTTCTGTTCTCGATCTACGTCAACGACGTGCCGAGACAGCCTGGAGTCCAGATGGCCCTCTTCGCTGACGACACGGCCGTATTTACGGCCGATCGTCATGAGGAAAGGGCCGTCCTACGACTGCAGCGCCAGCTCGACACGCTCGTGGACTGGACTGATAACTGGAGAGTGCTCCTCAACCCTACCAAGAGCGTAGCCGTCGAATTCTCTAAGCGACGGAAGAACCCCGTTAGGCAACTACGTATCGGCAGAACGTACTTGCGCTGGTCCAACGAGGTCAAGTACCTCGGCTTACACCTCGACCGTCGGCTCACCTGGCGTACCCACGCACAGACAGTTCTTAAGCGAGCATCCACTCGCCTGTGCTCACTGTTTCCACTCCTGATCAGCCCAGCCATGACCAGGAAATTGGGTAGGATGATCGTCGGCGCGTATCTGCTGCCGGTCATTACCTACGCCTGCCCGGTCTGGGGTTACCTCGCCGCAATGCATAAAAAGAAGTTGCAGAGCGTCCTCGACAAGGGGCTTCGGCTAGCGGCCAAAGTCCCCCGTCGCTTCTCATCTCGCCTTCTAAGGATAGGACTTGGCGTCCGCTCCTTAGACGACACTTTCAGGCGGCTTGCACGCAAATTTTATGCACGTGCGGCGAGGTTCCCAGACAATCCTCTAGTGACTGGGCTGGGAAGGTACCGTATACGCCCAGGTGATTCATGGAAACGCCCTCGGTGTATACTGCGCTAGCGTAGGCTAGCACAACAGCCGAGAAAGGCCTGCTATAGAGCACACGCCCTACTTGGGCAGGGCCACGAGGCAGGAGCTCCAGATGGTAGCTCGGAACTCAGTTCCCGTGCGGTTCGTCTCTGCGACGCACAACCGCAAAGCCCAGAGGAAAAAAAAAAAAAAAAAAAAAAAAAAAAGGTCGTCACTTCGCTTCAGCTGCTCGCTCTGGAAGGACCTGCTCTCTCTCTGGACGACACCGGAAGCTCTCTCGCTGTTTACAGCTGCTGCCCTGCTGCCTTCGATTTGAGGACAGACACACATCTGCTGCCCTGCTTGCTGGACAACTTGCCTTAGAAGAAGACAGAAGACTGCAACTCAGCTGGCTGGTGAACTGAGTAGCCAGCGCTACAGCTGAGTTCGTTCGTCGGACCTTCTAAGGGCCACCAGCCAAGTGACCCTTTTCAGGACCACCAACCGCCGTTGAAAAGGAAGCAATTCCAGCCTGCCAGAGCTGTTGGTTGCGCAGCGCATCTAGCCCGCTGACGCTCAGGCTCTTAGGTAGCGCTGCCTAGGACGATCCTTGGGGGCCCCACCAGTGGTAAGCGAGCTTGGATATCGCCTAGGTAAAGAGGCCGGTGGACACCTCTCTTGGTAAGGGGAGGTATCTAACTAAGCCGGTCATTTGCCCAGCTCGTAGTAAGCCTGAGCGTTTCAGTCCCGCTTGCGATCCGGCTCGGGCCGGACCCTAGGTCCCTGGTTACCGCCGGAGGCAGCCTGGCTGCCTCTGGACGGCAAACCTCCCGCTCGTTGGCGGAAATGCCCGCTCCGGGCGCGTCAACGAGCACGCAGTCGCTCGCCTCCTCCATACCCCACACGAGCGATTCGCCGTGTTCTCCGGCTATGGATGCGGACCAAGTAGTCGATCCCCGGACGGTTCCGCTGCCCGGTGACGAGACCGACGCTTTCGTGGCGGTTGGGCCACGGGGGCGCCCGGTTAAGAAACCGAGGCGGAACCGGTCCTCCTCAACCTCTTCCTCGGCGTCTGCCATGGAAGTTGTCCCCGCCGATGGCGAATCCGGCTCGGGGCCGACTGTGCCCGGCGCTGCCCAAGCACCGCCGGTCATTCGTCGCATCCCGCCTGTGTTCGTTCACGGCGTGAACAACGTCACCGGTTTCTACCGGCGACTCATAGTGGCTCCCGGACTTTCCCCGGCCAGCGTTGACCTGAAGCTCCTTGGGGGCGACACTGTCAAGATCGCTGTCCGCGGAATGGACGAGTACCGCAGCGTCATGGCGTTCGTCGAATCAGCCAACCTGCAATACCACACCTTTACCCCGAAACACGTGAAGCCTCTGTCCCTCGTGCTCAGAGGCTTAGACGTGGACTCTCCTCTCGAGGAAATCCTCGATGAGCTGCGCGAGCTGGGTTATCCGGTTCGCGCGGTACATCGGGTATTTGCTCCCGCCGGACCAAGGCGTCCAATTCCCCTGGTTCGCATCATGGTCGAGAACAGCGAGGCAGGCGCAAGCCTACTCTCTCTTACGCGGCTTTTTGGTTTCCGCGTAAAAGTGGAAAGAAGCCGCGCTCCCGGGGCTCTGCCTCAGTGCTACAAGTGCCAACGCTTCGGGCACCATTCAGAGACTTGTTCAAACGCTCCGGCGTGCGTGAGGTGCTCTCTACCTCACGCTAGTAAACACTGCGATGCCCCTGCTTTCAAAAGGTGCATCAACTGCGGCGGAAGTCACCCCGCCAACTACCGGGCATGTCCGGTGTTTCAGCGGGAGCTCGAGCGGCGAAAGCCGAAAGGGCGCCTGCCACCACCGAGGCATCCGGAAGCTGGTTCTAGACCTGCTACCGAGCAGCCAGGCCCTTCGCCTCCTGCTACGGCTGCCGTGACTTTCGCTGCAGTTGCTAACAGGCAACGGAAACGTAGTAAAGGCCCGAAGCAGACACCTGTAGTTCAGGCATCTCCATCTCAGGCTCCTTCCCAGGCCCCTGTCCCGCCTCAGGCGAAAAAGCGCCGTAACCTCGCGGCATCTAAACAAAGTGAGACAGACCAGCCACTGCCAAACATCTCGGTTGTGGAGCCTGAGAATTCTCAACCCTCCCCAGCACCGGAGAATCCTGCCCCTGCTTTAGAAGTAGCCTCGCCTGACCTCCCGCCCCCGCGGTTCCCTAATGCAGGCAAAAAGAAGCGGCAACGTAAGCCCCGTGGCGCTAGATCCCGGGCTCCTGCCAACCCAGCCGCACAGTCCAGGCGCAGCGCGTGAAGACCGACGTTATCGCATCTGTCCCTCTTCCTAGCACCTCCGCTAGAGGCGCTACACCTGGCCCTAAGAAACCCCTGGCTTCCACCAATCCCCCGATTGACAAGCCTCGGCGCTCTTATGCGCAAACAGTCTCCGGGCACTCTGCCTCAAAAACCGTTCCGGACGACTATCAGGTCGTCAAAGACTTCCTTGCGGAATTCGACCTCCGCAAAGTTGCCCAGACCTTCAGGTCCATCCGCTCCCGCTTGGAGACTGCCGATACAACCGAGAGATTCATGCTCTTGGTGGAAGCCGCCACTTGTGTAGGTTTTTCTATGAGTCGGGTCCTCAAACGTGATCTCTCAATTCTTTCCTGGAACGCCAACGGGTTGTCCAACAAGATCCAGGAACTCCAAGAATTACTGGCCCGACTCAAACCCGATGTAGTGCTTCTCAATGAGACCCACTTGACTCCTGCGAGTCGGTTACGACTGGCCAACTATGTGTGCTATCGAAACGACAGGCCGGGCACTGCTGGTGGCGGCACTGCCGTCGCGGTGAGGCTCACTCTCGAGCATCACCGAGTCGTCTTGCCTGCAATGACTCACCTCGAAGGCACCGCTGTGGAGTTGTTGAACACTCTAGGCGGTGTACAGATGGTCGCGGCGTATAAACCGCCGCAAAAAGAGCTCCTTCACCCCGATCTAGCGGTCGCGTTCGATGCACACAGGAGGGTCATCATGGCCGGCGACCTGAACTGCAAACATCGCGATTGGAACAGTCGCTTGACTGCCCCAAGCGGGAAACGTTTGCGCAGGTTTGCCGATTCTCGCAGGATTCAAGTGATTGGGCCTACCCAACCTACGTTCTACCCCTCACAACGCAACGCGGCTCCCGATGTCTTGGACATAGCGGTGATTCAAGGAATTGACTGTCCGGTCCATGTGTCCGCGCTAACGGAACTATCGTCTGATCATCTCCCCATCTTGATACACGTCGCTACCCAGCACGTCGTACGCAGAGATGTCAGGAAGGTGGTAGAATGGGACCGCTATGGCCCGGCGTTAAGTCGCCGATTGCCAGACGCGGGACCACTCGAAACCGTCCGCCAAGTCGACGAGGCAGTTGCCGCGTTTGACGAGGCTGTCGTATCTGCGATCGACGCGTCTTCCAGGATGAAGCCTGGCGTCACGCCTCACTGGCAGCGGATCCCTGAGGAGACGAGTGCTCTCGCTTGCGAGAGAAATCGCCTCCGGAGACGCTGGCAGCGGACCCGTGATCCGGCCGACAAGGCAGCGTACAACCGGGCGACCGGCATTTTACGTCGTGAAATGCAGGCCTACCGGAGACGCTGTTGGGAATTCGCCGTGGCCCAAGCAGGGGACGGATCGGACGAAAGTAGCCCTTACCGGATACCTTCGGCGTTGGTAGGGAAGAGGCGCCGGCCTCGCATCCCGGCCATTGCTGGACCTTTCGGTCAAATCCTGGCTCGCCCGGAGGCGAAGGCCGAGTACTTGGGCGCGTGTTTTGAGCGACAGTTCGCACCTAACCCGCCCATGGACTGGGACTTCGACGAAGAAGTCGAGAACGAAGTGGAAGACTTTCTATCTCTTCCGATCACTTCGGAGCCCGAACCCATTACTAGGGAAGAGGTCACAGATCGGCTCGTTGAACTCGTGCCGAGAAAAGCTCCTGGCCCGGACGGCGTCTCGAACGCCGCTCTTACTCGACTCCCGGAGCGAGGAGTACTTTTCTTGGTCGCGCTGTTCAACGCGTGTCTTAGACTGGCCTATTTTCCCCAGAAATGGCGTAAGGCGACGGTCATAGTGATCCCGAAGCAGGGAAAGGACGCTTCCCGTCCCGGCAACCTCCGGCCCATTAGTCTACTGTCAGCCACGTCAAAGGTCCTCGAACGTCTCGTACAACGGAGAGTACTAGATCATCTACGAAACTTCGATGTACTGGTCCCCGAACAGTTCGGCTTTCGTGTGGGGCATTCCACCACTCATCAACTGATGAGACTGGTGGAATACATCACGGACGCCGGGTGTCGGAAAGAGCAGACTGTCGCCTGTTTCCTAGATGTGGAAAAGGCCTTCGATAGTGTCTGGCATGACGGGCTCTTGTTCAAGCTCCGGGAAATCCAGCTCCCAGATTGCTACCTTCGCTTGATTGCTAGCTTTCTGACGGAGAGGACTTTCTGCGTGCGAATAGACGACCACGTCTCTTCCGAGAGACGTATAACAGCCGGGGTACCTCAAGGTAGCGTGCTAGGGCCTCTCCTGTTCTCCGTGTATGTCAACGACGCACCCAGAGAGCCTGGAGTCCAGATGGCTTTGTTTGCCGACGACACGGCGGTCTATACCGCCGATCGGAACGCAGACTTTGCTATCCCACGACTTCAGCGCGCACTCGATGCGTATTCGACGTGGACGGAAAGCTGGAAAGTTGCCGTCAACGAAACCAAGAGCTCCGCGGTGCTATTCACAAAGCGCCGGAAAGAACCACGAGGCCGAGTGAGACTCGGTAGAACGTATTTGCCCTGGTCGAGAGAAGTAAAGTACCTCGGTGTCCACCTTGATCGTCGGCTCACCTGGCGTGCCCACGCTGAGACGATGCGAAAGAAAGCGTCCGCTCGTCTCGCGCAACTGTTTCCGCTACTTGCCAACAAGGCTATGACCCGCAAGCTGGGTAAGTTGATTGTCAACGCGTACCTGTTGCCGATCATTACCTACGCTCTTCCCGTCTGGGGTTACCTCGCAACCGTTCATAAAAGAAGGTTGCAAAGCGTTCTCGATAGAGGGCTTCGGCTAGCGGCCAAAGTCCCCTATCGGTTTTCTTCTCGTCTCCTGTGAAGAGGACTCGGTGTCCGCTCCTTGGATGACACCGCAAGGCGACTTGCACGTAAATTTTACGTCCGAGCTGCGAGGACCCAGACAAACCCACTCATAGCTGGCCTTGGCAAGTACCGAACACGTCCAGGTGATTCTTGGAAACGGCCTCGACAAATACTGTACTAGTCGACCTAGTACGAGCATGTCGTTGTAGCGACCACTGAAAAAAAAAAATTAATTAAATATTCCGTCTGGACAGGACCACTAGGCAGGAGCCCCTACCGGAGGCTCGGTACTAGGATACCATTGGGTCGTCTCACGACGCTCAACCCAACAGCTCTGACCACTTGGTTATAAGACAAATCATAAAAGAAATCAATGAGGCACATTACTTTTCTCTGATTGTTGATTCTACACCGGACGTATCGCACACAGATCAACTAGCAGTTGTTTTGAGGTACGTTTCACTTACCGATGCATCTGCTAAAGAACGTTTAGTGAAACTTTTGCCTAATATTGGTCATAAGGCTGAAAATCTAGAACGAGCAGTTCTCACTTTGCTTGAGGAACTTAATATAGATATTAAAAACTGTCGCGGACAAAGTTATGACAACCCATCAAATATGTCCGGTTCGTATACCGGTCTGCAAGCAAGAATAAAACTAAAAAATGACAAAGCAGATTGTGTGCCATGTGCCGCACACTCATTAAATTTAGTTGGATTTTTTGCAGTCGAAAACTCATGCCCTGAAGTGTCGAAGCATTTTTCGTTGTTACAAGGAATTTACACATTCTTTTCGGCCTCAACTTACCGATGGAGCCTAATAAAAGAAAGAGTGGAAAATAATAATCAAGAAAGACAAGGCATTAACAAAATTACTTTACCAAAATCTTTGAGCAAGACCAGGTGGTCCGCTAGAGCAGACGCTGTCCGTGCACTGTGTACTGGCTATAAAGAATATGAGTTTGTCCTACAAAGCTTGGCTAAAGATGTTTCTCAAACACCTGAAAGTAGAGTGACCGCTGAAGGGTTTTGCAAACAGTTAGCCCAATTCGACACAGCTTTCCTCACTTTGCTTTAGAATGATCTGTTACAAAGAATCGACAAGACAAGCGAAACTTTACAAAAAGAGGAGTTGGACTTACAGAAAGCGATAAAATACCTGCAGGCCCTCCAAACGTTTCTTGAAGAAAAAAGAAATACCTTTGATGAATGCGTCGAGAACGCAGCTACCAAGTTATGTGGATTGCAAGCGGCCATCTATAAAAGGAACAGAAAAAGAACATTGTTTCCAGATGAAGAAAGGGGATGTGAATCAAATTTGGAGCCTAAAATCAAGTTCAAAACTGAAGTGTTCCTTCCAATTATTGACAATCTGACTGGGCAATTAAGTAGAAGACGGGAAAGCTACGCTTCTCTCAGTGACAGATTTGAGATATTCAACGTTTTTAAGGTAAGGGTTTTTATATAGCCTTATACTTTACCATAGGCAATACAATCATGAGTTAGTCAACATACTATTATGATATATTTTTAAATATTCAAGTTTTTAATGTTGAAGCGTAAACGTGAATTAGGAGTTGATATTTGTGAAAATGCCAATAAGTTAAAAAAAAACATTAAACACAATAAAACTAAATTGATAAAACTACGTTTTATTCTAAAGTTTCTATTAAAAGTTTCATTTTTCAGGCAAAAGAACCTCTGCAAACCAAAGTCCAAGCAGATCGACTGGCTATGTTTTACAGTGATGATATAGAGGTTGATAGTCTAAGAGAAGAATGTTTGCATTTCAAGCAGTTCATGGAAGTTGAAAATATAGAACACCTTCGAGAAGCACATAAGTACATAAGAAGCAGCGAACCAAGTTTATACAGTACTTTTCCTAATCTGGAAGTGGCCATGAGGATTTACCTAACCCTGCCAGTCACTAACTGTTCTGCTGAACGAGAGTTCTCAGCTCTGAAAAGGCTAAAATCAATAACGAGGTCATCCCTTCAGGAGACCAAGTTAAATAGTTTGATGGTGCTCTGCACCGAAAAGGACATAACTATGAACATGTGTTTTGACGATGTAATAAACGAATTTGCAAAGAACAAGTCAAGAAAAATCAATGATGTAAAATGGTATGGTATAACAATTAACAGTGTATTGTTAGCGTTTCTTTCAATGTCAAATATCATTATTAGGTACAATACAATATTTATGTAGACTTTTTTCTTTGCCAAAGATTAATTACGCCATTCAATATTTTATTCATACAAAATAATTTGTATTTGATCAAAACAGCTTTGATTGTTCGGTTATAAGTTAATACATTTTTTTTAATATGACAGAAAATGTTTAATTTTTTATTTTTACCATTGCCATTACTTTTACACGTTATTACTTTTTACCACGTCACTTATATTTTTGTTCTTTTCCTTTTTCATATGACCAAAAATGAACAATATTTTAATGTTGATCGCGGTGCGCAAACTACGCGGAAATTAGTACTAGCTGACGTCAGAGTCGTTTGAACGGGAGACGGGAGATGGGGGCGCGAATGTTGTTCGGGCCCAGGGCGCACTGCATACCAAACGCGGCCCCGTTTCCACCACTTTCAAGTCCTAAATCGCAACCTAGGACTTGAAATGGTGGTGATTCAGGACTTGAAAATGGTGGAACCACTGAAAGGCCTCGTCTAGAACATGACATTTAGCAGGTTAGCAAATAAGCACGACGAATTTGGAGTTACAGAGACTGCTAATTCAAATAACAAGATTAACAATTTAAGGATTTCAAATTAAAAATGAAACTCCCATATTCTCTTACTCTCTCTCTCTCTCTCTCTCTCTCTCTCTCTCTCTCTCTCTCTCTCTCTCTCTCTCTCTCTCTCTCTCTCTCTCTCTCTCTCCCTATATATATATATAATATACACACACACACACACACGTTTAGGCCGCGTACCATACATATAACAAACATATAATTACTACAGCATTTTAATACGCTAATGCTAACTAGCAACAACTGTAATAACTAACAAATTACAAGCGGAATTTAAAAATTGGTAGACTTAAAGAAAAACCTGTTTTCGAATATTCTCAAAAAATCGCCAAAAATTATAACTCCACAAATTTTCTGTATGTAGTTTAACCTCAATGTGTGGATTTAATCCCTATAAAAATTGCTAAAGACTTGTTAGTTTTCTGCCCGCGTCAGTTTGAATGCAGAGTAACCCAGAGCAGCTGCCTGCAACGGGACCCTTCCTCACGCTAGTAATCCCCCCTCCACACACACACACAGATCTGTGATTATTCTATATAAATTAATAACGTTAACAGTTAGCATACATTAGTAGCGTGACATATGTAACAGCATACATTAATAGTTTTGTTGGCATATCTTGTCTTGTCTGGATAAACGCGTTTAGATTTCGAAAAATCACAGTCAGTTATTTTTGACAAGTCCTGTGGTAGGCTTTTAACAGTTTTATCTTTTAGCTCATTTGTTAATGGTCCCCAAAAATTTGGGTCCGTTAAATCAAATTCAAGAATTTGTCCTTGCACATTGTAACGTTCCTCGATCTGTCGGGGCGTTTATTTAGTCGCACGTTGCATGCGTCACTTTGTAACGTTCCTTTTTCTATCTGTGTTAATTTGTGATAAGTATTAAAAGTCTCACTGTTGTTGGTGTAACTTCGGCTATAGAAGTAGATCTGTGTATGTTTTAAATCACACGTTGAATGCGTCACTGTGTTACAAACGCTTCGTGTAGCTAAGGATCTATAAAAGGGAGTATTCGCACTCGCCATCTTTGTTCCGAGACTGACATAATATTATGGTGCCGCTTGTGTATACATGGGACGCAGTATAAGTTTGTTTTCCATATTACATAAACTATTATAGTTTTTCGTGCCAAAAATATAATTTCAAAGTGTGAAATTATGTCCCACGTCCTTAAAAATATGGAAATAATAGTTTTCATCTTAAAACTTACTGATTCAGACCAATGTAGTAAGAGGAGAATAATTTTGTCTAAAAAACAACAAATACCAATCGTTACCACTTACCACTTTGTTAGGTATATATTCTCACATTTTACTTTTATTCCTCTTTATAATAGATGGCTGTTGAATTAATGTTTACTAAACTTCGTTTGTCCAAAAGTCCAAATAAAGTTACTAAAACTATTTTTATTAAACACGAATTTACATTTTTAACTTACGTACTATTAAGTTTATATTCAGGTTTTTTGCTTAACATTTAGTTAAAATTAATAATAAAAAGTTTAGCTTAACATTTTATTAAAATTAACAATAATGTATTTTTCATTGCACTAGACATTTTATAGTCAAAAGTATTTTTCTCGGTTAGTAGGAAGGGTTAAACTTTGTTAGTACAGGCAACAAATTTGCAAGTTACAACTTCTCACGGCCATATCTTGAAAACAACTTGTGGATTAAAACCCGGCCAACCCGGCATTTTGTTTATTTCATATAGAATAATTTTGGTCCTATTCATTTTTACTATAAACTCAAACGTTTTTTAGTTATTCGCAAAAAATTACGCTAAAATCCTGTTTTTTGGGGGTAAAAATCGAAAATGTTGATTTGGAATAACTCGAAAATAACGCATTTTTCAAAATAGTTGCGTACTGACTTTTTTGCTTAGAATTTGATTCTCTATTGGATCCTGTGGTTAATTTTTTGTTGTTGTCAATCACCCTTGAAAAAGGGGTGGTTCTCATCCCCAAATAAAAAGCGTACAGTTTAACTTTGTTCTAGAGTGCATATAGAACATACATATCAAATTTCGTGAAATTCCATCGACAGTCAAAATTTTGTTACGTCAAAAGCTGCGCTTACTAGACTAGAATTTCTTCGTGCTGATTTTGTTCTCGACTTTACGATCTGCGTGTATGTTTCGCGCTTGGCTATCGCGCAGCTGATTTTCGAAAAACAGGTAAATGTGCAGTTTTGTGCATTAAAACTACAGAATGTGCAATTTTATGCAGTAACCCCCAAAACGTGCAATTTTGTGCAAAATAAAATGTATGTTAAAATGACCTACACATCCCGATTCGGATAAGTAACTTGTCACTGGCCGTTTACGAACTAGCAAAAAAGAAAGATGCAATTGCACGTGAATCCGGGCTTTAGTTATAGTCTAACATTATATTTATAATTATTGGATTAAAAAAATAAACCACCTTGTACAGTGATCTGCGTGGAACTGGGCCGATCCTAGGAGGTGGATATGGTACGTCAAACAAAGTCGGTATGGCATTAGGCTTCAGTTTTTTCCAACCATCTACTCGTGCCTGTTCAAACTGTGAACTTTCAAAATGAACCTAAAAGTGCAAAGGTGTATTACATTTTACTTCCATATTCCTTAAGGAATGGAAGTATGGTGATGGCAAAAAAAATCGTGTTCGAGATTATTGCAGATTCTGATTCTACTACACTCAAAACATGAAAAAAAGTCGTTTTCCGAAAAGTGTCTGTGTGTGTGTCTGTGTGTCTGTCTGTGTGTCTGTCTGTAGATTTTTTTTCTATGGCAAACGATAACTGCCGCAAATTCAAACAGAATCAAATAATTTTTTGCATACAACCCTGATTTGTAGAGTACTCAAGACCTATTGTTTTTGGTGAAGATCGGTTGAGGGAAAGGGGTAGTTTACCTGCAACGGTTTTTTTTTATCAATGGAAATTTTTTTTTTGGCAAACGATAACAGCCGTAAATTCAAACAGAATCAAATAATGTTTCGCATACAGCCCTGAATTGTAGAGTTCTCAAGACCTATTGTTTTTGGTGAAGATCGGTTAAGGGAAAGGGGTAGTTTACCTGTAACGTTTTATGTTTTAACAAGGGTATTTCCTATGGCAAACGATAACAGCCGCAAATTCAAACAGAATCAAACGATTATTTGCATACAGCCCTAAATTGTAGAGTTCTCAAGACCTATTGTTTTTGGTGAAGATCGGTTGAGGGAAAGGGGTAGTTTATCTGCAACATTTTTTTAACAAGGGTATTTTGTATGGCAAACGATAACAGCCATAAATTCAAACAGAATCAAATAATGTTTTGCATACAGCCCTGATTTGTAGAGTACTCACGACCTATTGTTTTTGGTGAAGATCGGTTGAGGGGAAGGGGTAGTTTACCTGTAACGTTTTTTTATCAAGCGTATTTTCTATGGCAAACGATAACAGCCGCAAATTGAAACAGAATCAAATAATTTTTTGCATACGTCCCTGAATTGTAGAGGTCTCAATGACTTTCGATTTTGGTGAAGATCGGTTAAGGGGAAGGGGTAGTTTACCTGCAACCTTTTACGTTTTAACAAGAGTAAAGTACTTGAAAATTTATTTAAACTTTTTGAAACAATGGTAATTGTTAAAAATAAAATAATTTTGTTGCCAGGCAATAAAATTATAATTTTTTCATTTTAATGTAATATAATATTTTTCATTTAATACAGCAATAAAAAGGCAGGTAAGACACAGCCTGGCTGTTTGGCTGAAAATGATTTTAAATATAAATCTTAGAATATGGAAGTCATGTATGGTTCTCCATACCGATATTTTAGTCGTTATGATTAACATTCACAAACTTTTAAGGAACAACCATTAAATTTACCTCACACAGACGCATTCCCTTGCTTAGTATAAATTTGTCTCGTCTCATATTTTGAATCCATTTTGCACATCGAATAGGGTCTGCCGGAAATTTGAATGTTCTAAACTTAGTTTCTGTTCGATTTTTGCAATTTACAGCACAACAACCAGTCATTATGATTATGAGATGTAGTACAACAATCTGCAAAACATACTACATAACATTAATAACATCTCTAACACCAGTATTTATAACCTTGTTTTCACTGACAAGTTGAGATGATTATTATACATATTCGTGTGTAATACATAAATCAAATTAGTACACTAAGGTTATAACCCTGATATGTAAAAATATTAATATTTACATCCATAATTTACATTAAATAATCCAACGCACAGCGTGCTTACATTGCTCCCGTCACATTACATTTAAAAGTCTCGGAGCAAAGATGGCGGGTGCGAATACCTACATTATAGAGCTCTAGTGTAGCCTGTGTGTCCTTACCTGTCCTTACTCACTAGTTATTTCTTCCCGATAGGCGCCAAATTGTTTTGCAGAAAAACAATTAAAAGATTCTATCTCAGTTGTTTACGGTACTGTAATGAGTGATTCAAATTACTCGCCGACTGGCGGGAACTCGAATTTCGCTTGTGTGGGGGGACGTGTTGCCAACATAAAATGTTGTTGGCTAATTCTATTCACTGCTACAGAACACAACATACATAATACACTTGAAATAATTACAGGACAGCTAGTAACGATTCACACTTATTTATTTGGCTTTATAGCTTATTAATTTTCAATAATGGTTGTACAAATGAGATTAATACAATAAGTTTTAGCCTCGGCAATAAATTAATTGTTCACTCAGCAGAAAGCAGGGTGGCAGCATAAGTTAATCTGACGCCATGATGGACGCCGTCTTCTTATTTATACAAAATAAAATTGCCAATGAATTCTTTTAAGTACGATAAAAAAGTTTAGAACAAGATATTTCAATAAAGTACACTACCTTACAATTGTGGTAATTAATTATGAAAGAGGTTTACATTAGATTCAACTCTGTGGTGTTAAAAGTGTGTTCCAGTGTTATTCGTTTAATACATATGTTATAATTCAGTTACTTGGTACTCATAAATATTTTTTATTAATTAATCTTTGAAAGAAATAATATCATCAGTTTATAGTGAGAGTTAAAAGTGTTATGAGAAAATTAAAGAGAATTCTTAATTTGAATTCGGGTAATTCAGCAATACTTATCAATCAGTTGACTTAAGGTGTAGTGTCATACAGTTGAATTAGGTTGGGTCATCGTTTTGTCTTCAATCTTTAATCATCTTGGAATTCAATCATGCCTTGCGTCTTTTTCGTATATGTTGGTCAAATTTAATTAATTTGGAATTAATTAATCTGGTCTGTTGCCTAGGTTGGATGTATTAGTTCCTCATCAGGTAGTTTGGTTTTTCACTTTAATAAATCTGGTTACTTTTGACTGTTTTAAATAAAAAATTGGGCCATTTACGGCTTGGCGTCTCTTCCTCTTGAGCGTCACTATGGAATTAATAGTTTATAACGGAATATTCGTACATAACGTTCAGTTGTCATGGTAACTGATTGATTCTGATTGGCTATTCATGACTTAAGCCCATTGTTAGAATATTTGAATTTTTATTCAAAATGATTAAATATCTTGTGATTGCTATTATTCTTCGGTCTTCTTATTTAAGTATGAAATATTATCACAACTGTTCGTAATTTCTTTCAAAGATCATTTTGACATCCCACAAAGCTGGGTTTGCTTATTTATTAATGTTTGAACAATCATGTTGATATTATTTAATTACATTTCTTTCTTATTTTATGTCCTTAATTTAACATTTATCTCTTAATATGATCCACTAATTATCATTGACTAGTTACTTGCATTTGATTTGCTAATATTATAGTTAATTTCTTACAATTTGTTGTTATTGGTTTTATACAGTTAGGCACGGTAAGTAGAGAATACGGTAGGTGACACGCGCATGTTGCTGACAGCTGATGACGTCACATGCCCCACTCGGCCAGCGCACCACAGCAGTGTACAGTATATTACGAGTATACGTTTAGAATTTATTGCATGCTACGTATAATTCAACTAAGAATGCTTCGACCACAGAATAAACTGATATTATAATTACTTGCTAGAAAGATAATTACACACATGAACATAACACATCTTATAATGCATACAATATTAGTTTAAATATCGACCTAGTGTCAACAAATAAACTTACCTTCTTCCATGTCCTCATTTGTAACTCTTTCATTTCGGATAACGTAAGTCTCTATCCTACAAGCTCACTAAGCTGTTTCTTCAAACAATATCACTACACAAATTTTTATATACACTTTTTATTTACAACAGAACTACACGCACTATTTGCTATGTAACACGCCTATTTATTTATGTACCGGTAACTACTTTTTTAAACTTTTTCATTTGTTTTCTTGATGAAGTTTCATAACTACGTTTTTTATTTTGGGCTTTCTTATTTAACGTTTTCATTCTAATAAACGATCTTGTCTTGCATAGCATCGCAAGGCAAATTCCTCAAAATGGGGATATTTCTTGATTATGAGATCGCAAAAATTTTTTATAAGGTTTTTAGAGCAATTTAATGTTGTCCCATGAAACAACTGAAAGTCTGTTTCCAATTTCCTAATTTGTTCACGCCATTCCTCACTAGGTCTCATAAGTTTTCCTCTTGAAAGAACCGATAACCAGTCCGATTTCTGTATATCGTCTGCACATTTACCGTAACCCATATGTTCTTTATATTTTGGGAATTTTTTGTACAATCTGTAACATATGTATCCAGGAACGATTTCTAGAAGTTCCTCATTTTCATTCAGCTCTGTGCCACAAGATGTCCTAATTGTAGACTGATCTGATGTTAACGGTTCCTCTTTAGAAGAGTCGGATTTTTCTTCTCCTAAATTTGACTGTCTTAATGAACTCAAGAAGTCCATCACATCTGTCTCAGGAAAGCCACTGTTATTCGGAAGCAAATTATCGTTGTAGCCGTAGGAAAAGCTTTATTTATTAGCCTACATGTGCTGTTAAAGGTATGTTCTCACTTGTGTCATCATTTACAGTTTGTATGTTGCTGTTGTTTAATACTACTGAGGTGTTTTTACCCAGTATTGAAGACTTAATTCTTTGAATAACTGCTCCCGGATTTGGATGATCGTAAAACAAACCTAAGCCCCGAATTTCCGAAAAATAACTTTCAAGAACGTCTTGATTTAACCTTGACGTCATTAAAAATAAACACGTTTTTTTCAGGTCGTTAAATAAACCTCTTAAACTTTCAATTGAAATGTGAAAGCCTTTTTGAAACGGAAGTAGGGCAGTTTTTCCCATAACCCGCATCTGTAAGCATAAGTTCAATAATTTATCTAGAGCTTCGTCTTGTGCTTGTAGATCGATTCCATATCACTTTTTATCATGTTTTTTCATTCATACCGCATCTAGAATTTAATACATCGAAACCATCGTTTATTGTTTTCACAAATTCTCCTACATGAAACTGTTCAGGAAAATGATGTAAAATCGCTTTTGAAACTGTTTCCGAGAGTAATTCTGCTGCCTTCCTGACGTTCTGCCGTTCACTTCCGGAAATAATCACATGCGAACTACTTAATTTATAACAATACTGAAGGTCCGATCTATTATAATTCAGTTCAATTAACTTTCAAATACTTCCTTTGTTATTAATTTACCAGTGGGTAGAACAAAACCGTGGTCTATAAGATGATTCCTCAAGAGTTTTAGCAAATGAGGCACATCGCAAAAAGCCCAGACTTTTCTTTCGTCGCAAGTGGGATTGGTGATGTAGGATTTCGATGGTGTAATGAGCAATTCAGAAAACAGCTTGCGATTGGAAGGACCCATATCGCATACGAAACCACGCACTTTGAAATCAATTGATTCAACAGAAATTATTGTGTTTGTCAATAAATCTTTAGTAATGGGCACATCAAAGTCATAAAACAAAGGTTGTTTCCATTTTCCCATTAAGACTTCTGGCCATTATCACTTGTACATTTGTGTGAGGTCCAATGAAACAGTCGTCTACATTGTCATAACAAATAGTACTTTGTACTTTCATTTCGTCGAATGACAAAATTATGTCTTTTTCTCCGTCATTGAAAAAAGGAACCTGCTCTCGCATAATCCGCAGACTTAACTCAATAACACCAGGCTGACATTTCACAACAGATAGTCGACGTTGAATCGTACGTTCGCTCGGCAGAGGATAATTTAAAACGCGTGTTGTATAATGAAATGCTTTTTTCGACAGCGCTCTAAGAGTTACTGCTTTTGCAATATCGTCGGAATCCCAATTCAGGCACTTTCCGGATTTTAGATGTTACCTGTCCACGTGTTAAAATATTTTCATACACATTTAAATATGCTTTGTATTGAACGGAGAGACTTTTTAACAAAGCAATTTCTTCCTTGAGTGCAGTAATCTGTTCCTCTAATACTAAAATAGTTAATTTTAAATTCTTATTTTCATTTGTTAGTAAAGTCACTTCGTGTTCATACTGATTACTACTTAGGCCTAACTCACCTGTTTCGTTGACTACATTTTCAATCAAAATATTTTTTCGACACTATCGTTTAATAAATCGCTGATATCTTGCTTTCTTTTTCTAATTTCAAATCTGTTTTTACGATCAGTTTCATTTAACAAAGACGTAGCACATTTTTCTGAAGATTGCGGAATATTTAAGTGAGGAATTGCCGTCTTCTTTCATCTTTTCTTAGAGGAAATGTTTAACAACTCGGCCTGTAAATCCCGTTCGTAATCGTTTGAATCAAAATGTTCAGAGCACAACACAGCTTTCTGCACGTTGAAGCTATCTTTACGTTTACACAAATGAACCCAGGCACGTTGCACGTTTAATTCTTTCGGAAATCTGTGTAAGGTACTACCTCTCGCTTTACTGTTTTTATAATTATTTTTACACGTTGCAACAGCACAAGTGGAAGCCATTTTTCGCAGAACACTCAGTACAAAATTTAAACACTTGTAACATACACAAAAACACATATATGCACACAAAAACACGATAATAAACACGGCATGTACTCATAAGAAAGCAAAGCGCTGTAAGACACTAGTGGGGCATGTGACGTCACGCACTCAGTAATGCTACTGCGCACACAGCGTTGTCACCTACCGTGTTCTATACTTATCCTGACAGTTAGGCATTTCATAGGCCTAAGTAGTAATTGGCTATATTTCCTTATTTTATACAAATTACATATTATTTTACCTTTGTACATGTTTTGTTTTGTGTTACAAATGATTTATTTACCGTACTTGTTGAATTGTTTTGGGTCTGTTTTATAATAATTGTATGTTTTTATTAGTTTCCATATTATGGTTTGTCTATTATTTTCTAACGGCCTTTCCAGTATTATTAGATTTATATTAATTTGTCTTTTTTCTTATTTATATTGTCATTGTTTATAATTTGGCTATTATTTACTATTCTCTATAAAATATAACATAACATTTAGGTTTATGGTCTGTATAACTCTTCAGCCATATTCCTATACATAAACTTAATCAAACAATTCTTTAACAGTTATTATACTACTCTTGTTTACATTTGATTTATTCTTACTTATTTCTTGGTGATAAACATCATCACACCATTTAACTTTACTTAACTAACTATCCCTTAAAACATAGGATGTTTATTGATTCTGCCTTTCCATTCTTTATCATATTCTTTCTAAAATAAACTTTACCCTCTAACCATGGTAACACTAACCCTTAATACTATTGTATATTCCTCATCTACAATTTATCTTAATACTAATAATAACAAAATCCTTATTTAATAACACTTTTCACCAATAAACCTTTAGTGTTTATCACTGATTATCAGGTGTTTATACCTATCAATAGGGTTTCTATTTAATTTGGGGTTTTACACTGTCACTTTGCACTTTTTATATTTTATTTAAGAGTTACTAGTGGGTATTACCTAACATTAAATTCTCTTTCTCACATACTCATGTTCACTATCTCTCTATTTCTTTACCTCTCACTTTACAATGGTTAATTATACTGTTAACAAGTTCATGTCATATTAGACTGATTTATAATAGTTACTCTCTATTTATTTGGTTAGTGTACTTTGTTTGTCTCTAAGTTATTGAATTTTAACAATTATCATTTACATTGCTTATTTGGTTGATACTAATAATTATCATTTACTTTTATCGTTTATTGGTTTCTTTTTCACTACTTTATTTGAGTGTACATTTCTCCTTTTTCTGTTCTATATTATTCGTTTGTGTCTTTTCATTTCTTTTCATTTCATTTCATTTATATTATGGGTTTCACCTTCTCATTTGGTTTCATTTTATTTGGTCAATCACTGGTGTTGTGGCTGGTTCTACCTATTCACTTATTTTATTTCTTTTTATTTATCCTATCACTGGTGTTGGGGCTGGTTCTACCTATTCACTTACCATATCTATTGGGTTATTTTGGTTAAATCGCATTGTACTATTGTTTTCAATGTTTGCTTCATTGCTTGCTACATTTCTCTTATCAGAGGTTACTTTTACTATTACTTTTATTTGTTTGATCATATAATTATGTTAATTACCCATTCCTTTATCTCTGATTCATCCCTTTTTATTCATAGTGTTAATCATTTAGTGTTTTATTCTTATCATGTTGCTTCATTAATGTATTTTGAAGATATGTGCCTTTACAACATTACAGTTAGACTGTGCTCGTGCTTCTGAATCTAACGGAATATCGTTTAAAACGGTATTTTCAGGATCAGTACTTGTATTTTGCAAAACCATTACAGAATCTGTAACTTCAGATTCGTTAACGCTACAACTAGGCCTATCATTTAAAACAGGTATTTTCAGGATCAGTACTTGTATTTTGCAAAACCATTACAGAATCTGTAACTTCAGATTCGTTAACACTACAACTAGGCTTATCATTTAAAACAGTATTTTCAGAATCAATACTTTGCAAAATCGTTGAAGTTGTAAAAAACTTATCTAACTTAACTGTTTTTTGAAAAGATTTCAAATGAGCATCGTCCTTAGCTTTTTTTAACTTACATTTGTAAGCTCCACTTGCGGTGTGTAAATTTTTACTTATGTTTGAGTTTGATTAAGATGCCTACTGTAAGCGTTTAGCCTCACACAGAGTCGCACTTCGCACACAAAAACATTCAACACTAGTTAATACAACGCACTTGTCACTTGTAGACTTGTAGAACTAAAACTTTCCCAACTTTCTAGGCTAACCAGTAACAATAACCTCAAAACAAACAGCTGCTTTGTTGTTCAGGCACACGGTCGTACATACAGGTCGGGACCAGGGTTGGAGAATGATGCCATGCGTCATACTTGATGACTGTTAGCAGCTAGTGGCACCTGGTGACGCAATAGAGAACGTTGTTTAAGTGATGGGAAGAATTTGAGACATTTAATTTAGTTTTATATAATTTATAAATTAACATAAGATCGAAATTGTGATTTGCAATTGTAAAACGCTTTTGTTAAACATTATGAAAAATAAAGAATCTATAAAAATAATTTAAGCAAAAAAAAAGGCCTGCGGCCCCCTTAAGCCTGCGGCCCCTAGCCCCAGGCCTACCGGGCCTCATGGATAATCCGCCGCTGTTAATAATAATAATAAACTTACCGATTGTTTTGGGCGTTTTGCTTTATAAAGAGGTTTTAGAAAGGGATTAAACTTAAACATTCAACATGAACAGTTACCAACTCACTATAATTGAAGAAAAAAGAACAAAGGTAATAACATAATTAATAACCAGTGTCATTGAAACAAAGTAAACATTAAAAAATAATAATAATATTCCATTAGTTCATTAGTTTCACATTTATTTGATTTTCAACTTTTCTTGAGACTTAGATAAAATGTTTCTTGGTCTTCGCTCTTCGAATTTTCATCCTATCAATTACCTTACTTTTATTCTCCTTTACTTTTAATCATTCCAACATCTTTAAGAACAGCACTTGCGATAGCCGCAGCAACTCGGTCTGAAACCCCAGTTCGGTCATAGATAGAATCTACTGTTGGCAGTTCTACTCGCATTTGTTCGCTTGTGGTTGAAGCCAAAAAAGAATTGGGGGTTTTTCAGGATTGTATGTTAAGTTTGTTAAGTCTTCATCAGAACTTTGCTCAGGATCTGATTGAATGACAACATTTACAGCTTCGCTAGTAGCCTTAACTACTAATTGTTGATTGTACTTTAACTGTTGCTGTTGCTGTATTACCTTCTGCTTCCTCTCTTCTCTTTGTGTTAAAACCTTTGAAACAACTTTATCAACTCTACTTATACTCATTTTTCTCAATGTTCTCTGGTCAAGTAAAAAATCTTGTTCAAGTTTAGGTACTGGTACTTTTTTTTCTTTTTCGCGCTTACATTTAGAAAATTCTTTGCACTTACAAGCTGCCACATCAAAAAGACGTTTGCTTTCATTTAAAAACGATGCTACGATTGAATCATATTTTTCTGTACCTTTTCTACCTTTTGATCTTAAAATATTTCTGTATTTATCATGATAGGCTTTTCTCATTTGCAACATGCGAGTGCGAGACACTACAGGAATTGATGCTTTCGACCAAATAGTTTCAACTTTCTTAATAAGAATATCTAATATCTCACTCATGGTTGGTTCTTTTGATGTTGCGTCTGGTTTCAACTCATGTCGAATATAAAGGTTATATTTCATAATGTCATAATAAGTTGGCAAACTTAACTCACTTAATTGTTTAGGGTGTCCAAATATTGGACATTCTAACTTTTGTCTAGTCTGAACTGGTTTTGACACTGCCATCACACTAATAACCAAGTATTAACTAATAAACTATTATACTGATATTCAAGCTAACACATTCATAATACAAAACAAAACCAGTAATCAACAGCATAAAAACACTTGCTACTCAAACGCTTGGTCTGGACTGACTGACAGAGACAAGTTGCAACAGGCTTCTCTCCCCCGTCCCCCACCCTACACCAGCCAACAATATGCCTAGCTCACGGTCACTTCAATCCACCTACTGTTCTGCTTCTGGCTATTGGTTTACAGAACTAAAGAATGTTTTGCTATGTTTTTAATTAAAAAGTAAGGTGAATCCTTACTATTGCAAAATATTGTTAAAATTAAAAAAAATATATTTTAAAAAATGCAAGATTTAGTAGCATAAATATTAAAGTTTTGCAGTATAATACTGTAATTATCTACTACAGATAGGGTTGCCACCCGTACTTTATAATAAAGTATTGTACGTTATTTCGGGCAATTGTTCTCTATACTTTAAGAGAACAATAAAGTACGTGAAAATACTTTATTTCACATAGTTTGATTTTTTCTAGGATTCACTTTACGTAAATAATTTGTAAAAGACCGCAAAAGTTGATCGTAATTTTGTGTATTATCACTATTGGCAGGGTGCAAAGTGTATGGTGGGGACAACTTAATCGACTACAGCGTAAGCTGTGGACAAAATAAGCATTAAATCATGCTCGTGTTTTTCGATCACGCACCCTGCCAATAATGGATCGGTTGAGTAATTGAACCATGAACTGAGTACTCGGGACTCGGAACGCAACCTAACCTGAAATGTCAATATTGTCATTGACAATTTGTCAATGTCAAATAAGTAAATTGTCAAAGTTTCTTGTGTTTGTTTGTTTTGTGTGAGTGCAATAAAGTTCGATTATTCGGTTTTATAGTTTTATGTAATAGTGAATCATGGATAAAGGCAACTTTAGTAAGCTGAGTACTCCCTGTACACCTACAAAACGTAATCTTAATCGTGAAACAGATGAAATAGATATTGAATACATTACACCGAAAAAATGCACCAAAAAGATTGATAAGACGGTACAGAAGACAAAACGATTGCAGAAGTATAAAAGTCAATGGGAAATCGAACATGGTGCTTGGTTAACTAATGATCCACTAAATGAATATAATGGAAAATGCAAATTATGTGGAGTTACATTTACAATTGCTTCAGCTGGAATAGGACAGGTGAGTGGAAAAATCTTTTGTGCATGCATGTGTTGTGTATACGTGTGTGTATGTTTTGTTATGGTTATGAAGGTTGGCTGCAAGGTTAGTAGAAGTATATAGGTTGTATGTATCATAGTACGTATGTAAACATTAAGAACATTAATAAATAATAAACACAACTAACACAAGCACAATGTAAGATTGTCAGCAGAAATATTTAAAATACTCAAAATAAAATACTCAAATAGCATGGGTTTCAGTTTTCAGTTGTAGAACGACGAAGCCGATAGGCGGTGCGGGGAGTAGAAGGGAATTTCAATGTTTACGTACTATGAGGCAACCTATATACTTCTACTAACCTTGGGTTGGCTGGACTGGTGGTAGGTAGTGGTGGGTAAGGTGAAGTTTTTTTCTTGTTATTTTCAGGTTAAGCAACACCTGGAAACAAAACATCATAAATCTAAATCAGAAATGAAAAAAACATCTGGACTGCTTGAGAAATTTCTGGACTCTGCTTCTGCTTCCACATCTAAAAGTTCATCTTGCAGTGATCAAGAAAATGTCACTGCAGCTGAACTAGCCTTAACATATCACACTGTAAAACATAATTTGTCCTATAACAGTACGGACTGTAATTTTTTATTATTTATTGATAAAGCTTTAGAGTACCTAAATAAATGGTTTGATTTTAGTGACACAAACTGGTTATTTACACTAAAAAATATAAATTTACAAAGCAGTGTTGAATTTGACCATTTTGTTAACATAGTTGAAAATTTAAAGCTGAAAAACTCAATTTAAATATAGATGATCTTTATGGGGAAATTGCATTATTAAACAAATTATATGATCAAATATATACTTCTGAAGGTTTTGCAGAATTATCCACTGCACAAAAATGGCAACAAATATTTAATAAGACAAATGATGATTTTACAAACTTGTACAAATTAATTTCATTTCCTCATTTTCATTCAGCTCTGTGCCACAAGATGTCCTAATTGTAGACTGATCTGATGTTAACGGTTCCTCTTTAGAAGAGTCGGATTTTTCTTCTCCTAAATTTGACTGTCTTAATGAACTCAAGAAGTCCATCACATCTGTCTCAGGAAAGCCACTGTTATTCGGAAGCAAATTATCGTTGTAAGCCGTAGGAAAAGCTTTATTTATTAGCCTACATGTGCTGTTAAAGGTATGTTCTCACTTGTGTCATCATTTACAGTTTGTATGTTGCTGTTGTTTAATACTACTGAGGTGTTTTTACCCAGTATTGAAGACTTAATTCTTTGAATAACTGCTCCCGGATTTGGATGATCGTAAAACAAACCTAAGCCCCGAATTTCCGAAAAATAACTTTCAAGAACGTCTTGATTTAACCTTGACGTCATTAAAAATAAACACGTTTTTTTCAGGTCGTTAAATAAACCTCTTAAACTTTTAATTGAAATGTGAAAGCCTTTTTTGAAACGGAAGTAGGGCAGTTTTTCCCATAACCCGCATCTGTAAGCATAAGTTCAATAATTTATCTAGAGCTTCGTCTTGTGCTTGTAGATCGATTCCATATCACTTTTTATCATGTTTTTTCATTCATACCGCATCTAGAATTTAATACATCGAAACCATCGTTTACTGTTTTCACAAATTCTCCTACATGAAACTGTTCAGGAAAATGATGTAAAATCGCTTTCGAAACTGTTTCCGAGAGTAATTCTGCTGCCTTCCTGACGTTCTGCCGTTCACTTCCGGAAATAATCACATGCGAACTACTTAATTTATAACAATACTGAATGTCCGATCTATTATAATTCAGTTCAATTAACTTTCAAATACTTCCTTTGTTATTAATTTACCAGTGGGTAGAACAAAACCGTGGTCTATAAGATGATTCCTCAAGATTTTTAGTAAATGAGGCACATCGCAAAAAGCCCAGACTTTTCTTTCGTCGCAAGTGGGATTGGTGATGTAGGATTTCGATGGTGTAATGAGCAATTCAGAAAACAGCTTGCGATTGGAAGGACCCATATCGCATACGAAACCACGCACTTTGAAATCAATTGATTCAACAGAAATTATTGTGTTTGTCAATAAATCTTTAGTAATGGGCACATCAAAGTCATAAAACAAAGGTTGTTTCCATTTTCCCATTAAGACTTCTGGCCATTATCACTTGTACATTTGTGTGAGGTCCAATGAAACAGTCGTCTACATTGTCATAACAAATAGTACTTTGTACTTTCATTTCGTCGAATGACAAAATTATGTCTTTTTCTCCGTCATTGAAAAAAGGAACCTGCTCTCGCATAATCCGCAGACTTAACTCAATAACACCAGGCTGACATTTCACAACAGATAGTCGACGTTGAATCGTACGTTCGCTCGGCAGAGGATAATTTAAAACGCGTGTTGTATAATGAAATGCTTTTTTCGACAGCGCTCTAAGAGTTACTGCTTTTGCAATATCGTCGGAATCCCAATTCAGGCACTTTCCGGATTTTAGATGTTACCTGTCCACGTGTTAAAATATTTTCATACACATTTAAATATGCTTTGTATTGAACGGAGAGACTTTTTAACAAAGCAATTTCTTCCTTGAGTGCAGTAATCTGTTCCTCTAATACTAAAATAGTTAATTTTAAATTCTTATTTTCATTTGTTAGTAAAGTCACTTCGTGTTCATACTGATTACTACTTAGGCCTAACTCACCTGTTTCGTTGACTACATTTTAATCAAAATATTTTTTTCGACACTATCGTTTAATAAATCGCTGATATCTTGCTTTCTTTTTCTAATTTCAAATCTGTTTTTACGATCAGTTTCATTTAACAAAGACGTAGCACATTTTTCTGAAGATTGCGGAATATTTAAGTGAGGAATTGCCGTCTTCTTTCATCTTTTCTTAGAGGAAATGTTTAACAACTCGGCCTGTAAATCCCGTTCGTAATCGTTTGAATCAAAATGTTCAGAGCACAACACAGCTTTCTGCACGTTGAAGCTATCTTTACGTTTACACAAATGAACCCAGGCACGTTGCACGTTTAATTCTTTCGGAAATCTGTGTAAGGTACTACCTCTCGCTTTACTGTTTTTATAATTATTTTTACACGTTGCAACAGCACAAGTGGAAGCCATTTTTCGCAGAACACTCAGTACAAAATTTAAACACTTGTAACATACACAAAAACACATATATGCACACAAAAACACGATAATAAACACGGCATGTACTCATAAGAAAGCAAAGCGCTGTAAGACACTAGTGGGGCATGTGACGTCACGCACTCAGTAATGCTACTGCGCACACAGCGTTGTCACCTACCGTGTTCTATACTTATCCTGACAGTTAGGCATTTCATAGGCCTAAGTAGTAATTGGCTATATTTCCTTATTTTATACAAATTACATATTATTTTACCTTTGTACATGTTTTGTTTTGTGTTACAAATGATTTATTTACCGTACTTGTTGAATTGTTTTGGGTCTGTTTTATAATAATTGTATGTTTTTATTAGTTTCCATATTATGGTTTGTCTATTATTTTCTAACGGCCTTTCCAGTATTATTAGATTTATATTAATTTGTCTTTTTTCTTATTTATATTGTCATTGTTTATAATTTGGCTATTATTTACTATTCTCTATAAAATATAACATAACATTTAGGTTTATGGTCTGTATAACTCTTCAGCCATATTCCTATACATAAACTTAATCAAACAATTCTTTAACAGTTATTATACTACTCTTGTTTACATTTGATTTATTCTTACTTATTTCTTGGTGATAAACATCATCACACCATTTAACTTTACTTAACTAACTATCCCTTAAAACATAGGATGTTTATTGATTCTGCCTTTCCATTCTTTATCATATTCTTTCTAAAATAAACTTTACCCTCTAACCATGGTAACACTAACCCTTAATACTATTGTATATTCCTCATCTACAATTTATCTTAATACTAATAATAACAAAATCCTTATTTAATAACACTTTTCACCAATAAACCTTTAGTGTTTATCACTGATTATCAGGTGTTTATACCTATCAATAGGGTTTCTATTTAATTTGGGGTTTTACACTGTCACTTTGCACTTTTTATATTTTATTTAAGAGTTACTAGTGGGTATTACCTAACATTAAATTCTCTTTCTCACATACTCATGTTCACTATCTCTCTATTTCTTTACCTCTCACTTTACAATGGTTAATTATACTGTTAACAAGTTCATGTCATATTAGACTGATTTATAATAGTTACTCTCTATTTATTTGGTTAGTGTACTTTGTTTGTCTCTAAGTTATTGAATTTTAACAATTATCATTTACATTGCTTATTTGGTTGATACTAATAATTATCATTTACTTTTATCGTTTATTGGTTTCTTTTTCACTACTTTATTTGAGTGTACATTTCTCCTTTTTCTGTTCTATATTATTCGTTTGTGTCTTTTCATTTCTTTTCATTTCATTTCATTTATATTATGGGTTTCACCTTCTCATTTGGTTTCATTTTATTTGGTCAATCACTGGTGTTGTGGCTGGTTCTACCTATTCACTTATTTTATTTCTTTTTATTTATCCTATCACTGGTGTTGGGGCTGGTTCTACCTATTCACTTACCATATCTATTGGGTTATTTTGGTTAAATTGCATTGTACTATTGTTTTCAATGTTTGCTTCATTGCTTGCTACATTTCTCTTATCAGAGGTTACTTTTACTATTACTTTTATTTGTTTGATCATATAATTATGTTAATTACCCATTCCTTTATCTCTGATTCATCCCTTTTTATTCATAGTGTTAATCATTTAGTGTTTTATTCTTATCATGTTGCTTCATTAATGTATTTTGAAGATATGTGCCTTTACAACATTACAGTTAGACTGTGCTCGTGCTTCTGAATCTAACGGAATATCGTTTAAAACGGTATTTTCAGGATCAGTACTTGTATTTTGCAAAACCATTACAGAATCTGTAACTTCAGATTCGTTAACGCTACAACTAGGCCTATCATTTAAAACAGGTATTTTCAGGATCAGTACTTGTATTTTGCAAAACCATTACAGAATCTGTAACTTCAGATTCGTTAACACTACAACTAGGCTTATCATTTAAAACAGTATTTTCAGAATCAATACTTTGCAAAATCGTTGAAGTTGTAAAAAACTTATCTAACTTAACTGTTTTTTGAAAAGATTTCAAATGAGCATCGTCCTTAGCTTTTTTTAACTTACATTTGTAAGCTCCACTTGCGGTGTGTAAATTTTTACTTATGTTTGAGTATGATTAAGATGCCTACTGTAAGCGTTTAGCCTCACACAGAGTCGCACTTCGCACACAAAAACATTCAACACTAGTTAATACAACGCACTTGTCACTTGTAGACTTGTAGAACTAAAACTTTCCCAACTTTCTAGGCTAACCAGTAACAATAACCTCAAAACAAACAGCTGCTTTGTTGTTCAGGCACACGGTCGTACATACAGGTCGGGACCAGGGTTGGAGAATGATGCCATGCGTCATACTTGATGACTGTTAGCAGCTAGTGGCACCTGGTGACGCAATAGAGAACGTTGTTTAAGTGATGGGAAGAATTTGAGACATTTAATTTAGTTTTATATAATTTATAAATTAACATAAGATCGAAATTGTGATTTGCAACTGTAAAACGCTTTTGTTAAACATTATGAAAAATAAAGAATCTATAAAAATAATTTAAGCAAAAAAAAAGGCCTGCGGCCCCCTTAAGCCTGCGGCCCCTAGCCCCGGGCCTACCGGACCTCATGGATAATCCGCCGCTGTTAATAATAATAATAAACTTACCGATTGTTTTGGGTGTTTTGCTTTATAAAGAGGTTTTAGAAAGGGATTAAACTTAAACATTCAACATGAACAGTTACCAACTCACTATAATTGAAGAAAAAAGAACAAAGGTAATAACATAATTAATAACCAGTGTCATTGAAACAAAGTAAACATTAAAAAATAATAATAATATTCCATTAGTTCATTAGTTTCACATTTATTTGATTTTCAACTTTTCTTGAGACTTAGATAAAATGTTTCTTGGTCTTCGCTCTTCGAATTTTCATCCTATCAATTACCTTACTTTTATTCTCCTTTACTTTTAATCATTCCAACATCTTTAAGAACAGCACTTGCGATAGCCGCAGCAACTCTGTCTGAAACCCCAGTTCGGTCACAGATAGAAGCTACTGTTGGCAGTTCTACTCGCATTTGTTCGCTTGTGGTTGAAGCCAAAAAAGAATTGGGGGTTTTTCAGGATTGTATGTTAAGTTTGTTAAGTCTTCATCAGAACTTTGCTCAGGATCTGATTGAATGACAACATTTACAGCTTCGCTAGTAGCCTTAACTACTAATTGTTGATTGTACTTTAACTGTTGCTGTTGCTGTAATACCTTCTGCTTCCTCTCTTCTCTTTGTGTTAAAACCTTTGAAACAACTTTATCAACTCTACTTATACTCATTTTTCTCAATGTTCTCTGGTCAAGTAAAAAATCTTGTTCAAGTTTAGGTACTGGTACTTTTTTTTCTTTTTCGCGCTTACATTTAGAAAATTCTTTGCACTTACAAGCTGCCACATCAAAAAGACGTTTGCTTTCATTTAAAAACGATGCTACGATTGAATCATATTTTTCTGTACCTTTTCTACCTTTTGATCTTAAAATATTTCTGTATTTATCATGATAGGCTTTTCTCATTTGCAACATGCGAGTGCGAGACACTACAGGAATTGATGCTTTCGACCAAATAGTTTCAACTTTCTTAATAAGAATATCTAATATCTCACTCATGGTTGGTTCTTTTGATGTTGCGTCTGGTTTCAACTCATGTCGAATATAAAGGTTATATTTCATAATGTCATAATAAGTTGGCAAACTTAACTCACTTAATTGTTTAGGGTGTCCAAATATTGGACATTCTAACTTTTGTCTAGTCTGAACTGGTTTTGACACTCCCATCACACTAATAACCAAGTATTAACTAATAAACTATTATACTGATATTCAAGCTAACACATTCATAATACAAAACAAAACCAGTAATCAACAGCATAAAAACACTTGCTACTCAAACGCTTGGTCTGGACTGACTGACAGAGACAAGTTGCAACAGGCTTCTCTCCCCCGTCCCCCACCCTACACCAGCCAACAATATGCCTAGCTCACGGTCACTTCAATCCACCTACTGTTCTGCTTCTGGCTATTGGTTTACAGAACTAAAGAATGTTTTGCTATGTTTTTAATTAAAAAGTAAGGTGAATCCTTACTATTGCAAAATATTGTTAAAATTAAAAAAAATATATTTTAAAAAATGCAAGATTTAGTAGAATAAATATTAAAGTTTTGCAGTATAATACTGTAATTATCTACTACAGATAGGGTTGCCACCCGTACTTTATAATAAAGTATTGTACGTTATTTCGGGCAATTGTTCTCTATACTTTAAGAGAACAATAAAGTACGTGAAAATACTTTATTTCACATAGTTTGATTTTTTCTAGGATTCACTTTACGTAAATAATTTGTAAAAGACCGCAAAAGTTGATCGTAATTTTGTGTATTGGCACTATTGGCAGGGTGCAAAGTGTATGGTGGGGACAACTTAATCGACTACAGCGTAAGCTGTGGACAAAATAAGCATTAAATCATGCTCGTGTTTTTCGATCACGCACCCTGCCAATAATCATACTCGGGACTCGGAACGCAACCTAACCTGAAATGTCAATATTGTCATTGACAATTTGTCAATGTCAAATAAGTAAATTGTCAAAGTTTCTTGTGTTTGTTTGTTTTGTGTGAGTGCAATAAAGTTCGATTATTCGGTTTTATAGTTTTATGTAATAGTTAATCATGGATAAAGGCAACTTTAGTAAGCTGAGTACTCCCTGTACACCTACAAAACGTAATCTTAATCGTGAAACAGATGAAATAGATATTGAATACATTACACCGAAAAAATGCACCAAAAAGATTGATAAGACGGTACAGAAGACAAAACGATTGCAGAAGTATAAAAGTCAATGGGAAATCGAACATGGTGCTTGGTTAACTAATGATCCACTAAATGAATATAATGGAAAATGCAAATTATGTGGAGTTACATTTACAATTGCTTCAGCTGGAATAGGACAGGTGAGTGGAAAAATCTTTTGTGCATGCATGTGTTGTGTATACGTGTGTGTATGTTTTGTTATGGTTATGAAGGTTGGCTGCAAGGTTAGTAGAAGTATATAGGTTGTATGTATCATAGTACGTATGTAAACATTAAGAACATTAATAAATAATAAACACAACTAACACAAGCACAATGTAAGATTGTCAGCAGAAATATTTAAAATACTCAAAATAAAATACTCAAATAGCATGGGTTTCAGTTTTCAGTTGTAGAACGACGAAGCCGATAGGCGGTGCGGGGAGTAGAAGGGAATTTCAATGTTTACGTACTATGAGGCAACCTATATACTTCTACTAACCTTGGGTTGGCTGGACTGGTGGTAGGTGGTGGTGGGTAAGGTGAAGTTTTTTTCTTGTTATTTTCAGGTTAAGCAACACCTGGAAACAAAACATCATAAATCTAAATCAGAAATGAAAAAAACATCTGGACTGCTTGAGAAATTTCTGGACTCTGCTTCTGCTTCCACATCTAAAAGTTCATCTTGCAGTGATCAAGAAAATGTCACTGCAGCTGAACTAGCCTTAACATATCACACTGTAAAACATAATTTGTCCTATAACAGTATGGACTGTAATTTTTTATTATTTATTGATAAAGCTTTAGAGTACCTAAATAAATGGTTTGATTTTAGTGACACAAACTGGTTATTTACACTAAACAATATAAATTTACAAAGCAGTGTTGAATTTGACCATTTTGTTAACATAGTTGAAAATTTAAAGCTGCAAAAACTCAATTTAAATATAGATGATCTTTATGGGGAAATTGCATTATTAAACAAATTATATGATCAAATATATACTTCTGAAGGTTTTGCAGAATTATCCACTGCACAAAAATGGCAACAAATATTTAATAAGACAAATGATGATTTTACAAACTTGTACAAATTAATTTCATTTCTATTGTCAATTCCCGCCACTTCAGCATTCACAGAGAGAGTTTTTTCTGTGATGAATATTAAGTGGCGGGACGAAAGAAACAAAGCGTCTCTGAATTTGATAAAAAATGAATTATTTATTTATCTTAACTTAAATATAGACTGCCAAGATGCTGTGAAGCTGTTTAGCAGTGACAATTATTTGTAAAATATTGCTAAAAGCAATAAAAAATATATTTTTAAACAAAATAATTAAGAAAAATAAATAATACTTTATTTTGATACAATGTACTTTTTTTTCCTACCTTTAACAACCAATATACTTTATTTGCTCAAAAAAAAGGTGGCAACCCTAACTACAGAGTAGTTTATGTGTATAATTTCAACCTTTAAAACAGGCATTTGGTATTTAAAATAATTTTTTTTTTTACTATACCAAATTTGTCAAAGTTCGTAAAATCTACTTAAAAATACATATTTTCAACTCTTTTGCGGCACCTCTAAATATATTATATTTGTGAGCATACTTTAACACTTTGTTAATTGTCTTAACAAAGGCAATAGACAACTTTTTATCACTATTACATATCGAAATTAATAAAACTATTTTTTCATTCCACCTTAGTGTACAACTTCTTTGAAGTTTTAGCAAAAACTTTAAAAGAACTGAATCTTGATGGAAAACCGGAGAGGATCTTCAATTGTGACGAAACCTCGTTTTGTCATGACCAGTGGCGACGTTACATGGAGGCAATTGAGGCAATGCCTACCCTAAAAAATTCTGTAGAATAAAAATTATAAATACGTATGAACTACATAACGTAAAGATTATACATTGTTACCGCGACTGTCGAACTTATTAGGCTGAAACGTGCTTTACTGAGCGACCGCTAGATGGTGACAGGTGAGACTCGGCATAGCTCGTTTAAAGCGAATGAGGCAACCTGAACTTGCCTCAGCGTTTTCTGTATACATCGTATGTAAGCAATGTGCCGGAGCGATAGGGAAGTGAAGGGAGGGGGGATTGTCCCGTGCTGTACACATAGAGCGTTGAGGCATGCCTCACTTCTGTGGTCCAAACATTCAAGTTAAAGCACGCTGTGTTGTTTATAACTGTGTTTATTTTATGCGGTTATTAAAAGTGTCCCTGTTATTCCGCTGAACTAACAGATGATCAAGATTGTTATTTGAATTATTTGTAACATTAAACATATATATAGAAACTAATCAAGTTTAAAAATTTGAAGTTCAATCAGTTGTATTATTGTGTATGACTAATACAAGGATTGTTCAATAGAAACACGTATAGAGCTGTAAAGCATTTTTTATTCAACGATTTTAAAAAAAGTCTCCATTAACATTAAGACATGAGTTCCACTGTTGCACCAACCTGTAGATTCCCTGCTAGTAAAATTCTTACGGCTGTTTGTGGAACCATTTACTTATAGCAAACTCTACCTCAGCGTCCGATTTGAACCACCGTCCTTTTAGTGATTCCTTAAAAAAAATTTAAGATAAGATTTTTGCCTACCCATTCATTAACTACTAGCTTCGCCACTGGTCATGACCCCTCGAAAACCAGAGTTGTTGGGGCCATTGGTGCAAAAAGTAAGTGCTAAACGAGTACATCTGGGCGTGAAAACACATCAGTGCTGTTATGCTGTTCTGCGGGAGGACAAATGCTTCCACTACTGTGTGTATTTAAAGGGAAATATGTGATGGAGAATTGGATTGATCAAGATGTTGCATCACAAACTGCAGTTTCAGCAAGTTCACGGGGATGGATGGAAACAACTTTATTCTTCAATTGGTTTAGTGATGTGTTTTTACCGAATACAGGTGAAGAAAGACCAGTACTGTTAATCTATGATGGTCATACTACTCATATTTCAACTCAATTGATTAGATTAGCCCAGCAAAATCAAGTCACCATTATGAAGCTATCTCCCCATACCACACACCTATTGCAGCCTCTGGATGTGGCAGTTTTCAAAAGCCTCAAGACCAAGTGGGACAGCGAATTGTGTAAATGGCAAAGAGCAAATCCACGCAAAAAAATCCCTAAACAGGAATTTGTCTCACTTTTAACCAGACTGGCCCAAGATGTGCCCAGAACAAATATTATCAATGGATTTAAGACTACTAGAATTTATGATTGGGAAGTACAGGGGGTCAACAAAGAACCAATCCCAGATTCAGTATTCAAGACAACTGATCTGGAGAGGTACAAAAAAAATTGCCCAAACCCTAATGCTGTGCCGCCAGAAGTAGCCACAGTGCCACAAGAAATAGACTCTCACTCAACAGACACAGTGCCTTCGGAAATAGCTGCTAACCCTACAGACACAGCGCCACTGGAAGTAGTTGCTACCCCTAAAGCCAAAGTGCCACAAGAAGTAGTCTCTTGCTTAACAGACGCAATGCCACCAGAAGTAGCTGTTCCCCCAGGCGGAGTTCCGCTGCAAGTAGAGCAAGCTAGTACATCCACAGTTGCAAACCCACCGGGAGTACATCCACAGGAGTATGTCGCAAAAGTTTTGAAGAACTGTTATTAGACATGCTTAAGAAAGAAAAATATCGGTATGGAGAACCATACATGACTTCCATATTCTAAGATTTATATTTAAAATCATTTTCAGCCAAACAGCCAGGGAAGGAATTTTAACAAAAAAATACTTCTTTCTTGCCAATAACGTAGTACACATATAAAAAATATTATCCCCTCCCCCTTCAACTATAATTTTGATTTATAGAAAATTACCCCCAGCCCGTTCAACTAGCCTCTTCATTTATAGATATTTCATCTACGTTTCTACAGTGGATTATTAAGATCTTATCAGGATACTTTATCAAAATTAAGTACTTTACTCATGTTACAACAAAAAATGTTTCAGGTAAACTGCCCTTTCCCCGTAACCGATCTTCACCAAAATCAACAGACATTGAGTTCTCTATAGCTCAGGCACATATGTAAAAAATTATTTGATTCTGTTTGAATTTACGGCAGTTATGGTTCGTCATATAAAAAATTACCCATGTTAAAACATAAAACATGAGATTTATAAAACATATCTAAGATTTATATTTAAAATCATTTTTGAAATAAAATATTTTCATAGAACCTACTAACGCTGGGGAAATCTGAGGAGCCAATCAGAGTTGGGCCTACCTGTCACTCTGCTGAATTTGGTGGAAAGCCCTGTCACTGTCGTCAAAGTATCAGCCTTGACAGGGTCCTCTTTTTCTGCAAAATGGGAGAGGAGGCTTGAGATGGAGTGAGTGACATGGTCCCCACCTCAATGAAGAACCCATTGTTTTATAAAAATATATTTAAATTTTGAAAACTGAAAATTCTTTTCTTGTTGTAAATATTTATATTTTATAATCAAAATGACTTTATCAAAAAACAAACATTATTTTTTTATAATAAGTACTCACATATGTTTCTTAATATGCTTACTTTTTCTTCAATGTTGATGATCATTTCCAAACATTCTGACAAAATTGTATCTACAGAACAGTTAACATTCCCCAGGTTTCCATTTCTGCTAATTTCTCATTACACCTTCCACTGACGTATTATTAACCATTTCATAAACTATCGTATAATCTTTTCAGATTTTGTGGTACAAAATCTGAAATTTTCAGATTGCCTGGCAACAAAATTATTTTATTTTCAACAATTACCATTGTTTGAAAAAGTTTAAATGAATTTTCAAGTACTTTACTCTTGTTAAAACGTAAAAGGTTGCAGGTAAACTACCCCTTCCCCTTAACCGATCTTCACCAAAATCTAAAGGCCTTGAGTCCTCTACAATTCACTGACGTATGCAAAACATTATTTGATTCTGTTTGAATTTGCGGCAGTTATCGTTTGCCATAGAAAATACGCTTGATAAAAAACGTTGCAGGTAAACTACCCCTTCCCCTCAACCGATCTTCACCAAAAACAATAGGTCTTGAGTACTCTACAAATAAGGGCTGTATGCAGACAACTATTTGATTCTGTTTGAATTTGCGGCTGTTATCGTTTGCCATAGAAAATACCCTTGTTAAAAAAACGTTGTAGGTAAACTACCCCTTTCCCTTAACCGATCGTCACCAAAAACAATAGATCTTGAGAACTCTACAATTCAGGGCTGTATGCGAAACATCATTTGATTCTGTTTGAATTTGCGGCTGTTATCGTTTGCCAAAAAAAAAATTTTCCCTTGATAAAAAAAAACCGTTACAGGTAAACTACCCCTTCCCCTCAACCGATCTTCACCAAAAACAATAGGTCGCGAGTACTCTACTAATCAGGGCTGTATGCAAAAAATTATTTGATTCTGTTTGAATTTGCGGCTGTTATCGTTTGCCATAGAAAATACGCTTGATAAAAAACGTTGCAGGTAAACTACCCCTTTCCCTTAACCGATCTTCACCAAAAACAAAAGGTCTTGAGTACTCTACAAATCAGGACTGTATGCAAAACATTATTTGATTCTGTTTGAATTTGCGGCTGTTATCGTTTGCCATAGAAAATACCCTTGTTAAAAAAACGTTGTAGGTAAACTACCCCTTTCCCTCAACCGATCTTCACCAAAAACAACAGGTCTTGAGAACTCTACAATTTAGGGGCGTATGCAAATAATCTTTTGATTCTGTTTGAATTTGCGGCAGTTATCGTTTGCCATAGAAAAAAAATCTACAGACAGACAGACACACACATAGACACACAGACAGACACACACACACACACACTTTTCGGAAAACGACTTTTTTTCATGTTTTGAGTGTAGTAGAATCAGAATCTGCAATAATCTCGAACACGATTTTTTTTGCCATCACCATACTTCCATTCCTTAAGGAATATGGAAGTAAAAAACCTGAAACAGCTGATAAAAAGCATAAAAGACTTGTGACCAACTGTGAGATTATTACATCAAAAGAATATCTATTAATGAAAGAAAATGAAGAAAAAGAAAAGCAGGAGGAAGCGAACAGAAAGAAACTCAAACAGGCAGCAAAAGAAAAAAAGAAAGAGTTGGAAAAGGTGAACATTTCTAAGCCCAACCCCAGGAACAAAATTAAAAAGAAGAAACTTAATAATACTGATGACGAGACAAGTGAAGAAAGTGATCAGTTATCTGTATGTGACAGTGACGATGATTACGATTTTATGAGTCATAAATATTTCACCTGCTTAAATATTATTAATAACATTAATTACTGGTACACGTGAATTATTACTACTAAAATTTGCAGAGAATTTAACTCGCATTAAAATTTACATTGAATCAGGTAATATTTTTAACATTTTTACAGACTTAATTTTTGTTGAATATGCTATGTATAATGTGCTTCCATCTAGTTTAAGATATTGTAATCTTTACTAATATCTGTTTTGCCTTAGCTTAATAATATAAGCACTACATTTTCTTACACCTATGAATATCCTATGTCTAACTGGCAAAGTATTTAATACGCTTAAAAAGTGGAACAGAATTATTTATATGATACTTCAGCAGCCTTGTCAACTTTCTTTCATAATTCAGAAATTCTATATTAAAGCTTCACCTAAACCAAAGATCCAGCAAAATTTATATGTTCATTTGGAAGGAGGGATTTACACAATATTTGTGTTTACAGTTTCAGTGATGGTGCCAAAGAGAAATACTTGTCTTACTTCTTGACATACGGTTATCACTTGTACATTATTTCATTTTCAATATTTATAATGACTTTATTCAGTAGATACTATTATTGTTTTAATTACTTTGAAATGTTACCCACGTCAGTCATGAAACAGTGCATCGATTTCTTCACTATAGTCTAATACATAAAGCAGTTGTGTGTGTTACCAAGGGACCACTTTTGTTTTATCTTCTCTTGTCTTTAAGTTATTTTAATGACGTATCATATTTTAACCTTCAGATAAAAGTTGTATTATTAAAGCAACGTATCAAAAATCAAACAAGAGGTAAGTAACCAATTTTTAATAGTAGATGATTGGTTAGCAGATGATTAGTAGCTATTGTATTAAATTGTTCCTCATATTCTGTGCAGCTAGCTCAATGATAGTACCTTCTTTACTTCCTAAGTTCCTAATGATGTAGCTAAAATAAAACACAATGTACAACTTTGCTGGGGTCCAAAAGGGGTGTGATGCGAACATATGCTTTCATAGAAGAGAAATGCACCAGCCTCTCCACCCCAACTCCACTCTCACCTACACGTCGGTGGGCCCTGTTACGCTGAGCAATCCACTCCAAGGTTGTGGTAACCAATCCCTTTGGCAGAGTGGATCGGTAAGCAAACAAGATATGGGGGTTCTGTCAGGACCTGGGGGTATCCTGGGTCCTGGCCGGGCAGGATGGTGCACATTGGCAGCAGGGTGTGCATCTAGTGTGGAGGCGGAGGAGGCTATAGTAGCCCAATGGCTGCACACATGGGCTTAGTCAGTTAGCCTACTGCGACCGGGCAGAGAGAGCTCATCAGCTGAGATGAAAGCAACTCTCTAGGGAAAGAGCACCCCGAAATCAAAGTTCCTGGTCCTCCAGGTTGGGGGTTGGATTGGAGAATTCACATAGCCCATCTGTAAAAGTTTTATGTGCAGAAACCTGTCAGTTTCTTTCGCCAGCCAGTTTTTATAAATATGAATGTGACGACTAAAAATTGTCTCCCCATAGGGGCCCGATCGGATCCGGGGGGCCCCAGTCCTCACAACTTCATGTTACTACCAAACAAAGAACTTGCAGAAATAATCAGGTTAATTTTAATATTGGACTATGGAATACACTCAGTTTATACCGACTCAGAGCTCTCAGAGTGCTCCTAGACCAACTTGATGCTTTTGCAGGAATAGCATAGCTGCATGCATAGCTGTGATACAGGAAATCTGGTGGACAGGCCAGGGAATTCTTGCGAAGCGGAACCACACTGTCTATTACAGCTGTCATGACAGGCTACATCATTATGGAACAGGATTCATCATCCAAAAGCGGTTCAGACAAAGGGTGATTGACTTTAAACCCGTGAGTCCATGAATCTGTTGTTTAAGAATTAAGGGAAAATTTAAGAATTACTCCCTCATTAGAGATCACGCGCCAACTGAAGCATCCCCAGAAATGGAGAAAGAAGAATTTTATGATCTCCTTGATGAGACTTTTGATCAATGCCCTAGTCATGACATCAAAGTGATTGCTGGAGACATGAATGTGAAAGTAGGTAGAGAAACAATCTACTCTCCAACAATTGGATGGCATAGCCCGCACGAATTAACTAATGATAACAGGCAGAGGTTGATTAATTTTGCCGCATCAAGGGACCTTGTCATTGGTGGAACACTCTTCCCTCACAAAGATATACATAAGGGAGCATGGACTTCACCATTAACCAAGTAGACCACTTCCTCATTAGCTCACAAAGTAGATCTAATCTACTGGATGTGAGGACACGAAGGAGAGCCAATATTGACTCTGATCATTACCTAGTGGTTGCACGACTGAGAGACTGTATGTCAATGATTAAGACACAACGTGTTCCAAGAAGAAAACAGTACAACATATCCAAACTAAAGGAGGAGGACAACCGCTTAGGATTCACTGCACTAGTCGGAAATAAAATCACCAAAACGACTACAGGAAATACAAGTATAGACATTGTTTGGGAAGAAATCTCTTCACCAATTGCCGGTGCTGCAGAGGAAACTCTGGGCCTCAAAGAAAGGGAATCTTCAAATCTGGGGTTTGATGAAGAATGCAGAGTTGCTACAGACCTTAAAAATGAAGCCTATACAACAATGATACAGAGGCATACAAAAAGAAGTGCAGAGGAGTACAGGAAGTGGAGGAGAGCGGAGAAGCGGGTACATCGGCAGAAGAACCGCCATTGGAAGAGTCAACAGCTGGTAGAGATCCAAGATATTAAGGATGCAAATGAAATCAGAAAATTCTCCAATCAGGTAAATCAAGGTAGGAAACCCTTTAAACCCAGGACAACAGCTTGTCGTGACACTGACGGCACCCTACTTACAGAAAAGGGGAAAATCCTCGAAAGGTGGTGCAAGCACTTTGAAGCTCTTCTTTCTAAGAATGACGAGGTGGACAACTATGTACCACCTGTGCTAGAGGAACATGAACACATCAAGCCTCCAGATGAACATGGTGTGATAGCTGCAATAGAAAGCCTTAAAAACAACAAAGCTCCCGGTTCCGATGAACTTCCTGCGGAGCTTTTCAAAAACGGTGGCCCAGAGCTGGTTAAAACCCTTCATCACCTTGTCATTGATATATGGATAGAAGAGAAACTGCCAACAGCCTGGCAGAAGGCAGTTATATGTCCGGTTTATAAAAAAGGAGATCAACTAGACTGTAATAATTACAGAGGCATTTCTCTTCTCCCTGTGGCGTATAAAATAGTGTCCCATATATTGTACCAAAAACTGCTTCCACATTCTGATCGGGTGATTGGTCGATATCAGTGCGGATTTAGAAGAGGAAAATAGACAATAGACCAGGTTTTCAACAAATTCTAGAGAAAGGTAGGGAACATAAGCTACAAACCCATCACCTCTTCATAGATTTCAGAAATGCATACAACAGCATTGACAGAAAAGAACTTTACACTGCTCTTGAAGACCTGGGCATACCAAAGAAATTAATAAGATTGTGTAGGATGACAATGCTGACAGTGAAGGGCATGGCGAGGATTCAGACTGACTTATCAGGAGAGTTTGACTATGGAAAGGGAGTCCTCCAGGGTGATGCTCTTGCTTGTCTCCTCTTCAATCTTGCCTTAGAAAAAGCTATGAGAGATGCTGGAATAGATTCCTCTGGGACTGTATTCAACAGGTTGGTGCAGGTCCTAGGATACGCTGATGACCTAGATATAATCGGTAGGTCCCTTCGAGCAGTCACTGAAGCCTTTCTTGCTCTTGAAGGTCCCACAAGGAGACTGGGTCTCATAATAAATGAAACCAAGACAAAATACATGGCCACAGGACAGGAGGCTAGAGAAGGAGAGCACATCCAAATCGGCATCTATTCCTTCGAAAAAATCAACAACTTCGTTTATTTAGGATGCCAAGTTAACGCTGATGGGGAAACAACAGAGGAAATAAAGCGAAGAATCACCTCAGCTAATAGGTGCTTCATTGGTCTGACAATTAGCGGAGGCTGTTAAAGGAGGCCTTGACTCAGTAATGGGTTGTTGCGCCGCTGATGATGATGATGATGATGATGATGATGATGATGATGATGATGATGATGATGATGATGATGGTACAACTTTGCTACTTATAATATATTTACAAATTATTCATATTCTGTTTTAGAAATAATAATTATCATTTATGGTTTACTATTTCTTCTATTGCTTTCTTATTAAACTAGGATAATATTTACTGGTACTGCTAATTATGCACACATCTATAACTTGAAATGCCACATAGTTTTTACGTATAGTTTTTAATTTTTGTAACTACTTTAGTTTTCTCTATTGTATGATGCTGATGTCAATTTTAAATGTTTTTTTCTTTTCTTATCAGTTCCTTTTATAAAACAATTAGAATATTTTCTAATATTATTACTCAGGATCGCTGCAATTACCCACTGGAGTACAGAACAATACTAGTGTTGTATAAACTGTAATAACTAGATGACCAGTGTTTATTCTAACTTATTTCCAGTCATTTCGGCAAATAATTATTAATTTTGAAAGGTGATGAAATTTTATTGACATATGTTTAATACAAATGTTCAATAAATGTTCCTGCAGTTTAAATAAGAATTATTAGGTTGCGTTTACATGTTCTGTATATAAGTCTGTTGTTTCTTATTTTCTTATATAACTTTCTTAATGGTGATCAATGGTCAATAATAGGCAAGATCTACTACTTATACCAGTCCTTCTTGCAGTTCCTTCATATTTGGAATGTTCGTTTTGGTAGTTAGTGTTTCTTTTTTTCTTTATTCTAGTATTAGATGATGTTACTTTGTTTTGTCTGTACTTATAAACCATCTTTTGAGCATACTCTCTTCCACTCTTTTACTTTCAATTTATATTCCAACATTTATTTAGGTAGTCTTTTATACTTTTATTGTGCTGTATAAAAGGTCAATGTTTACTCTATTTCACTTTATATTCTTCAAAATAAAATATGTTTACCTCTTTTTTTTTATTAAAGATCATATCCTGCCTTTTTCTGGCAGGTCCTTATATGACAGTCATCCATGCCTTCTAGTTATGCACCAGCCTCTTAATGTCTTCTTATTGTCCTTCAAACTTAATTGAATCCACCTCCCTTTCCACGAGAGAAACCCTTTTTACATAGTACACATGTTTTAGAGTCACATAAGAAAAAAGGCTATGTAAATTTTACATGAGTTTGCTTTCCGTATTTCTCTAAAGGACATTTAATAATTCCATAAAAGCTTTGAAACATCTTTAACTTTCTAATAAAATCTTTTCCACTTCCTGTGCCCTACAAACTTCTTCCAGCTTACTCACCTACAAATTTTGGTTTTCCCTATATTTCCATATTATATTTAATTTCATACGCAAGGGATACAATTAGAGTATGGTCTAAAGACATGACTACTTGCAATTTTTATGGTATTTCAATGCCTCTCCTGTACAAATAATTAATCTTATCCTGTAAAATGGAGTATCGTATTATTTCTTTTGAAAATAATGTAGTAAGCTTTGTACCTTTTATTCCTACTGTACAAGATACCTGAGACTAAAATTGGGATATTTTGTATTATATTATTGACAATTATTTTATATCTAACAGAATATTTACTTAAGAAGGCCATTACTTGTGTTACAATACTGCAATCAAAACTTTTCAGAGATACAGAGGTCTAATGTAGTCTTTTCATGTAGTTCTGATGTAATAGTAATTTCATTACGTTTTACAACCATGGACAACGAATTGGTAGATGCAGATAAAGTATTAAATGAGTTTTATCTGCTAAGGGAAAAAATGAAAATCATAAATGAAGTGCATACCGAAAATATGGCTTTCTGCCGAAAGTGTGGCAAAATTATAAGATCAAGAATAAATAGTATTGCAGAACAGATACGTAAGAACTTTTTGAATTAATTAGTATTATGCAGAAGTAAGTTTGAATGAAGAATATGAGTGAGATATATAAAAATATTTGTGTAAGTAATGGCAGCAGTAAGAGTATATTAAAAATTCTATAGTTGTCATAAATGTGTGTATAATTTACCATACATTTTGTACTCACTTTTTCTAAAAGTAGATCTTGTCACACCTATTTAGTCTTTAAAAATTATTTTTCAACACATTTATGTAGTCTTTAAAAATTACAGATCATGTATTCCACATGTTCCTTATCACCTTATCATGCATAAAGTGTAGATAACATAAGCTTTTCTAGTGGTATACCCATTATTGAACAATATGTAACTGACTACCCATATATAAATATGAGTTTGTGTAAATGAATATAAAAATAATACATGCGTACTTACAAACGTCTCTATTTATATTATAAAATACATTAACTGTTATAAAAAACTTCATTTACAAGAAATAAACACAATTGTACAAAATTTAATCTTTATACTGGATTTCTGTGATGCGGTGAATATTTTTTTTCGAAGGCTGTTACAGAGTATTGATTCCCATAACAGTAGCAGGCCTGTATAAAATTTCTGTTTTACAACTTCACTGTTGTTATCAGAACTTCTTATCACGATAGAGTACTCAAAACATTATAAAAATGTAGCACCGTTATTACATTCTCCAATTAAAACTGTTTTGACTAATGTTTTTGTTTCGCAGAAGCTTCATAAAATGAATTACTTTCTTTTGTTTCAGAGGCCAACAAGCAGCTTTTGAACCAAGTAAGTATAATTACTATAAACTTTGCTTCATGTCTGTCTGTCTTTCCATGTCTCTATATACGCGCGCGCGCGCGTGTGTGTGTGTGTGTGTATTGTAAATGTTATCCAAGATGTTTCTTACTTATATTGCAATATAATGTTTATTATGTTTATTACTTATCATAATAATAATTAAATCATTTATTAATATTAATTAAATAAACAAATAATTAAATTGTTTTATCAAGTGTACAGTTATCTTCTGCCTAATGCATCTTTTCTTTTAAAGAGAAAGAATGTAACATTCTGTTTGTTGTTCCACTTAGTCCATAAATTAATAATATTTTAAAAGTACTAATGTTTTTCTTACCAGTACTTGAGATATGTTTGAGTATTATTCTTGGCTCTCATTGTCTCATACAATGCATGCGTGTGTTTGTGTGTATAAAACTTAAAAACTCAAGCCAAACTGTACGTATATCAAATAAAATACCGATAAAAAAGGGAATAAGGCAGGGAGAGAGTAAGCATGCTCCATACTGATAGATACTGTCAAAGATCTTCACCATGATTGTAAGGTATTTTCAAGTGATTGTAAAATAGAAAATTAATTAAAGAGAATATAATGTGAAATATTGTAAAGACAATTCAGATTATCAGATGCTGAGAATGTCTGGTGTTTTTTAAATTCTGGTACACTTACATTTTTATTACATATTACTCTTTTATATTCCAAACCAAACGATTTTCTTTCATAATCTTAAGTAATCTTTTCAACATTATCAAATGCTCTTCTAGCTCTATGAATATGTGTTTACTTATGCCTAGTTTTCTTTTAAGTACAATGTTAAGAATGTTAAGTGTATTCACTTCCTTGTACATATGCTTAACATATCCAGAGTTCTTGTGACATAATTGTAGCAGATAAAGTGGTATAAAAATAATGACAAGTTAAACAGATGATTCCTATTTTAATTTTTTGTCACCTTCTTAAGTAAACTGTATGAAAATAATTATTACACATTTATCAACTAAATAGCAACACGTATTTATTTTTTATCTGAAATAGACCAGTCAGGTTGGGTAAGATAACATCTTGCTCATTATCAAATAAACCATTTGTGGTGTACTAACACAGAGCTGCTCGTATAACCATTTGGTTTTTAATATGAATTATTCAGTTTTCAGTTTAAATGTGATCTTTCTAATGTTGATTTTAAGTCTTGGAGGTTAGAATCAATCTGAAACCTGTCACCATCCATATCAATGTGCACGTCTTCACCATATATGCCATCTTCCAAGATGTCTTTGTCTGGCTTTTAGCATAAATGGGGTTTATTTATTATGCTAATCTATTATTTAATATATTAATTAAATAGTTAAGGAATCAGCATACTTCGTGATGCCTACTCTTAAAGTTATAAAACAATCGTCCATTTTGAATTATTAATTACATAAACAAGTTATTCGAGTCTCTACATTTTAACAAGTTATTATTCATAATTATTAACGTCTTTGGTGTCCTGTGTCATAGTATTACACTGTCCTTCTGACACATGGTACATTTCACAAATCACTTTCTGTATATGTTGATATTTATATGTCTAATTAACATAACGAATGACAATTATGTGATGAGCACAAACACAGTTAGCATTGAAATACAGACTAAACACAACAAGTAAAATGCATATCATTATTTGGTTAGCTGGACTGGCCGCGCGAGCAAATTACCTGAACTATGTCTTCTGCTGGTCGCCGGGAGTCGTCGCTACCACTCGTGTTATCTATACTTCCGTTCGCTGGCTCATGATACATTTAATGCACTTTGATTTGCCGTATGTTCTACAAGCTCATACGTGGCTTTGTTTTAATTTCATTCATTAATCTTCTACTCTTCATTCATCAATATTCATCTTTAATTACTTTCTTTGGTTTATGTATTCCCATACAACCAATGTATTTAATGTATTTTATTCAGTACTATCTAATTTCATCATTACATTTTCAAACATTCTTAAAATCGTCTTCTTAATACGTTTTCATTATTCATTCTTAATTTACATTTGTGATGACATATTTTTATGTCCCGTCACTATCGTGCTGTTACTAACGCACGCGTTTTTGTTGGTAAACAGTAAGGTGTTTGACCTTGGGTTTTGTGTAACATATTTTTTCCAATGGCTGGTTGGCCGTCCCCGTTATTCCGCTACAATGTGCTGCACTTGCGCGCCTAAGATTTATGACCATTCTCCGTCTCGTTCTATGTGAGTGAGTGAGAGGTGTGTCCCACTTTCCTTTTTGTCGGTCTTCCTCAGGCCAGCGCGCTTTAAACTGCCTTCCTTGGCTTAGACAACCCTTCGCAACCGTACTTTCATTGCTCACATATACAGTGAGTAGTTTTTGCCACCGTTTCCAAGCCTGTATACAATTCCGTTGTTCGACAGTCAGTTTACTACTCATGTGCTTACATAACAAAATTTTGTTTCTTAGGTTCCTAAGAGATCTTACCCCGAGTGCTTGGTCTCTTCCTCCAGTACTATCACGATCTTTTACAACATTTTTAAGTCGTCCAGTGGAGATTCTTCTTCTCCTCTTCCTCATGACGTTTCTTGTCCATGATGAACATGCATACGGATCTTGTAGGTCCTTCCGTTTCATGTCATCCATGGCTTGTGTAAATTTGCTTTTAGCCTTATAACATGCGGTATTTGTTTCAACTTTAAACTTTCCCTTCATGCTTCTTATTGATGCAGCTCGACTACTCCGCCGATCTATGCTTATTTCACAAGCTGGATACTTCATCATAGAATTCACTGATGCCGTATCTATTCTCGCGTTTCTTAATTTGTACCTTTTATGCGTTCTACCTGGTAGTAGTAAAATTTTACTATCTTTATCCACGTCTGGATACTCCTCTTCCCACTTCCTCATATACAAAGGAACAAAGTCATTTTTCTTCTTAATCCATTTGTTTCTTGAACTTACGTTAGATCGAATAGTTGATAATTTCTTAGTAGCTGATACATCCGTAAAATCAACAGTGTTATCAGTGTCTTGTACTTTCCGTACGTCTTCGTAATTCTCATTCATCGCTTCTTCTTGCTTCTTCTGGACTTCGTTTCCATCCACTTTCCAGGTATCCTTGTATTCACGTATTTCTGTGCGAAACAGCTTGAACTGCTCATTCATATGTTGCGTAATTTCTTCTTTATAATTATTAAAATTTTCATTAATTTTATCGAACTTCAGGTTGATTTCTTCTTTATGCTGATCGAATTTCTGATTCATCATCTTGAAGCTTTCATTATTCGTGCGCATGAAGTCCATCAACAATGAACGTAGTGATGCCTCTTCATGTGATTGCTGGGACTCTTGTGGTTGCTGTGACTCCTGTCCCCGCGCTCTGACCTCTGACGTCTCCTCAGACATATTTGGTTCGACGACTGATGAGTTTTCTTCGTTGGTGTCGGGTGCGCCTAACTGGTTGTTAGCGTCAAAGTCCATGCTATCAGAACTACCGCTAGCCATTTTCGCCTTGCTTCGCGTTATCATTTACCAGTCAAGCTAACCTTACAGTTATTTAATATCTTACGTACTATGTTATTTAACTAATCTAAATAATCTAAATACTACTGTCTGCTCTCTTTTGCCCCACGTTGGGCGCCATTTATATTTAGCATAAATGGGGTTTATTTATTATGCTAATCGTGATTGAATTAATTAATGTGTAATTGCCGAGCCCCACGTTCTTTGGGAGCCATTTATATTTAGCATAAATGGGGTTTATTTATTATGCTAATCGTGATTGAATTAATTAATGTGTAATTGCCGAGCCCCACGTTCTTTGGGAGCCATTTATATTTAGCGATATAAATGATTTACATTTAGTAAATGGGATTAGTGGTATTTTATGTGAGTTTATTACTTTCTCATATGTATCTCGCCCTAAAGCTGGACGCCATTTACATTTAATGCCACGCGTTATGCAGCCATTTACATTTAATGGTGTAAATGTAATTTACATCTGCGGTAATTAATTGTGTAAACCATTTACATCTAGTGAATATTAATCTGTGCTAATTATCTGCGCGGATTAATTACTCAACAATTATGAATCATATTAATTAAAGATTTATGTAATACGTTAAAATTGATATATCTAAAATTATTTCTATTCGTCAGATTTGACTCAACACAGTGTCTGATTAAATACGATTTTATGAGTCTATTAATCAGACGTTTCAATGGTCGAGTTTATTGTATCCATTGATGTTTAGCATAAGTTATGAGATTTTTAGTGTAATACTTAGAATGAAATACATCAATAACAAAGGTGAAATTTCAATAATGAACGCATGAATACTGTAAATTAACTACTTATTTATTACACATGTTACTGAAGCAAGTAACTATATTCTGCAAATTACATACATATTAAAACACATGATATAAATACAATTATTCAATTTATACGATGTTTCCTGAAACATAAACACATGGTACATTCAAATGCAGTAAATAATGCACATATATAAAACATACACGAATAATAAACAATCAACAATTATACTTATTCCTACCTAAAATGCGTTCATTATTTCTCAGATAACGAATTACGTTAGTGTTATTTTATAGATTTTATGATTCATATGACTCATATGTAATTATTCTCTTGGGGTTAGTTCTTTGAAAAGAGGCAACAGAACAGTAGTATATACTACTAAGATTAAGTAGACATAAAGCTTATCTTTGAGAGTGTTTATCCAATTCCGTCGTCGTGAGAAGACACTTTCTAGATGATTCGTCGAAGATCATAATCACTGTTACGAAGAGCACTGATAACTTCACTTCACTCCACTAAATCTCCACTCCCATCATGTGTATGGTGTTGTGGTAACCCGCTGATGTCGAGTGTCCGGAGTTCAAATAGTGAGGTGTTAATGTTGTCATTACACTGAATTGTTCTGAAAGTTTTCCATATTTGTGTACTTGGTTAACTGTGCCGTCTATCTGGGTGTATCGCGTACTGCGTGCTTAATTGTTTGGTATAGTTTATTCAACTAATTGTTCAACATGGTGATACGTTATGATGTGAGAATGTTTGAAGTGTCACTCACTGTTCTACTTTAAGTGTTAATTAGTATGTTACTATGTGCGCGTCAGTTGAGATTTCAAGTCCCGTGCGCATTTATAGTTTATGTTTCCGCACAGAATTGTGTATAAGTGTGACTATACCGATGTCTTTGTTCACTTGTGAATTTACAAATTAGTGAATCCTGTCGGTCGCACAAACTGTTTCTATCACGAACCGTATTACTGTTCCGACATAATCAATCGTCTGTCTATCTTACGCACTAACTTCTGACTATTAATTGCGACTATCAACTGCTACTATTAACTACATACTCTTGACTACCGACTGACTGTTAACTGCGACTAACTGTTCGATTGAATACTTGACTACTCGATTGAATACTTGACTATCCGATTGAAAACTACTGACTGCCTCCTCCGCGTCTTCGACAAACAGTTTTATTGGAACATCTTACCCATAAGTCTAAGTTTTGGATTTCTACACCTCCTCGTACTCCTGATTGGTCGTACAAATTCCTACTCTTCTGTAGATCTCATCCTCTGTTTCACGATTCGTCGGCCGAACCCTTCCTACACTCTCCACGAGCTCTCTTAGAAGATGCTTGACGCTGGTTGGCTGTCGTCATCCCCGGAGTGTTTCATGTGACGAGCGTAGCACAGATTCTAAGAAATTAGGGCAATTTCATGGCCTTCTGTTATCCTTTGTTTAGACTTTCCCTAAGGTTCTGACTGAGCTTTTGTTAACAGACTCCAAAGTCTTGGTTAATTGTCTAAGTTCCACGACGTTCGTTCCGCCGATTATCAACCCTTCGTTGGCGTCATTTCGGTGAAACTCTACTTTCCAGTCGTAAATTTCAGAAAACTGTCAAGGGTTTGTTTTCACGCTGTGCAGGATGCACTGGCAGTATTCACTGAGTTACGTCTATTGTCTATCTCCCCGTTAAAATTGCTCTGTACTCCTTTTGTAACATAGTAAAGCCTTTCATAATTGCGCAGTTACGCCTCGCCTCCACAGCAGGCGTTCCATCTCGATTCCGTGTAACTCGGCAGCTGTACGAAGCCTTTGTTTCAGATTGTTGGGTGCTGTAAATTGTGACAAACGGCTAGCTGTCAGTGACGCCTTGAAATACTCATTGTGTGCAGTGCTCAGACATTTTTCCTTTGTCTTCGCACTGTCGTCGGGTTTGACGTGCCCTCGATTCGTCATTATTTACGACCTGGGCTTGTGTCCGTCGACTTGAGTGTGGGAACGTGTCACTTGATCGAGGAATTAAAAATTTTTTTAAAATTTCGATCATTACAGGCTCTTTGTCAATAATGTCACACTCCGGTACTTGTTTCGTTGATTTTTAGTCTTTGAAGCTAGACTCAATCTGAAACCTGTCACTCCCCATATCAACATGCACGTCTTCACCATATATGCCATCTTTTGAGATGTCTTTGTCTGCCTCTACATCAATAATGTCACACTCCGTTACTTGTTAGTTGATTTTAAATCTTTGAGGTCAGACTCAATCTGAAACCAAATAATTCAAATTAAAAACAAAACAGCTATATAAATAAGACTGTGTTTTCACACTATAAATTATTTAAATGTTAATTATTATCATCATATCTTTCCTTTGTTTCTTGTACTGATTCGTTTGAATCTATTTCAGTTCCAGTGTCCACCTCTGGCACATTGTCAGCAAAATCTATTTCTGTTCCAGTGTCTGCCTCGCCATCAATAATTTCACATTTGAATTCCAGTACTTGTTCTTTGACATAATTTAGAGATAGTTACAATAATTTTAGTCTCAGAAACTGAACCAGCAACCAGAAACACAACCCAACACTACAGCCAAACACTACACTACAAGTACCAGAAAACCAACTCAAAACTATTAATATTAAGGAAACCACTGGTAAAAAATTAATCTTTGGTGACGTGCTGCATTACCGTTAGACCCCCTATTATCCTAGTATTACCATCAAATGTGAAATTATTGACATAAAGGTGGACACTGGAACTAAAATAGACTCAAATGAACCAGTACCGTAAGCAAAGGTAAGATAACATGATAATAATTAACATACAAACCATCTGTAGTGTAAAAACAGTTAGTGATATAGCTGTTTTCTTTTTAATTTGAATTATTTCGTTTCAGACTGAATCTAACATTGTAGGCCCAGAGGCCTTCTTAAACAAAATACATGGTATCTACCTCATCACGAGAGTGAATTGGCAGACACTGTGCTAATTGTGCACTACTCGTTATCTACGCTGACGATGGCCTCTGATGGTGAGGCCGAAACATCTGTCAACATAAACACCAGACCAGGGCCTAACAGCCCAGCTACTACTGTTTCCAACTATTTGGTTTTTAATTTTAATTATTTGCTTTTCAGATTGAACATGACCTTAGTGACTCAGGCACTGCCAAACCATCAATACCTGAATTCCAAACCAAAATTAACCTCAAAGACTTAACATCAAGTACAAAAGTACCAGAGTATGACATTATTGATGTTGAGGCAGAGAAAGACAATTTGGGCGATGCCACGTATGGCAAACCATCAATACCTGAATTGCAATGCAAAATGAACTTCGAAGACTTACCATCAATTACACAAGTACCAGAGTATGACATTATTGAGGTTGAGGCAGAGAAAGACAATTTGGACGATGCCATGTATGGCAAACCATCAATACCTCAATTGCAATGCGAAATGAGCCTCGAAGACTTAACATCAAGTACACAAGTACCAGAGTATGACATTATTGAGGTTGAGGCAGAGAAAGACAATTTGGACGGTGCCATGTATGGCAAACCATCAATACCTGAATTGCAATGCAAAATGAACCTCGAAGACTTACCATCAAGTACACAAATACCAGAGTATGACATTATTGAGGCTGAGGCAGAGAAAGACAATTTGGACGATGCCATGTATGGTGAAGACATGCACGTTGATACGGACAGTGTCTGTGACCCGTATTACAAGTACCATCATCAGAAATTAGTGACTCGGAAACCAAAAACCAAAAGGAAAATTCGCTTGTTTGTGCAAATGTCTTTCCCATCCTTTCCAAAAATTAATAAACAAATTCACAAATTCAAGCAGAAATAGACAGTTCACATAGGTAAGATAACATAATAATAATAAGCAAATAAATCATTTAAAGTGTACACATATTTTTGTAAGCCCATTTGGTTTTTAATTTCAATCATTTGGTTTCAGATCAAACGCCACCTCAATGGACTCACACACTACAACACCACAAAAATTCAATCAGAAACAGATGATTCACATTGGTAAGATACATAATAATAATAATAATAATAATAATAAAACAAATAAATCATTTAAAGAGTACATATATTTTTGTAAGACTATTTGGTTTTTAATTTCAATTATTTGGTTTCAGATCAAACGCCACCTCAACAACCCACACACTACACCACCACAAAGTGACAAATTCAATCAGAAACAGATGATTCACATACGTAAGATAACATAATAATAATAAACAAATATATCATTTAAAGTGTACACATATTTTTGTAAGACTATTTGGTTTTTAATTTCAATTATTTGGTTTCAGATCAAATGCCACCTCAATGACTCACACAGTACAACACCAAGAAATCAGAAACAATCCAAGACTACAAGTATCAGAAACCCAATGCAAAATTATTAATATTAAGGAGACCACTGGTACAAAAATTATCTTTGGTGATGCCCTCTGTTATAATTATTGTGACCCCTAATTTTCTTGACATTACCATCTAAATTATGTCCCAAGGAAACCAAAAGACACATTTGCCTGTTTTTGAAACCATCTTTTAGGCTGTTTCCAAAAATGGAAACACAATGACAAATTCCTGTGTGGAGTCTGCTATACAGTGGCTTCATGATTGTTTTGTACGTTTTGTTCTATGGAAACTGTACTGAAAGTACTAAGTTTCTAACAAAATTCTAATTAAAAAATTTAAGTAAATTTTAATTGAAATTTTAAATTTTATCCATTAAAAATTTAATAGTACGTTACTCTCATTATTTTTTTTATAAATCTACATTCATTTCAAAATTAGTAAATGATATTTCCTTATTGCTGCATCCTGTGGCAATGCCCAGCAGTGCTGATAGTGCTGCTCGGTGCAATAAGGAAAACAAATTACAAGTACATTCTGGACTTCCATTATTATGTAATATTAATTACTAACACAATGCTTTAATCTCTTGGAATTATTTATGGTTGTCTTCATGTGTTTAACAACACACCCTGAACTGTAAACTAAAATATCTTGTTCAGATTAACAAAGGATAAAGCGAAATGCCTAAAAACCCGACTTACCAATAATGTCTCAAGCCTTGAGGATATCTGTGAGAATATCCACTTCCCGTAAGTGGGAACTCTCACATATAACCTCCAGGCTAAGAATATTATTGGTAAGTTGTATTTTGAGTATCTTTTATTTCATTTCACTTTATTCTTTGTTTAGTTTCAACAAGTTATTTTGTTTACAGATCAGGTTTTTGGAAGACAATCACTGATTCTGTGGTTGAATCATTGTGTTTGTAATTAGTATCTCATGATGGTCCAAGATATCACTCGTATTCAAGAGTCAAAAAATTGTTAGTTTCACTGACCTCCGCCATTGGGAGGGGTGAATTTTTAATTTGGTTTCAAAAATATAAAACAATTTTTTTTAAATGATTAAATTAAAAATATAAAATTAATTTAATTGATAAACTATTTTTATATTTGTCTAAATGAGAAATTATTAGTTTCATTATAATGTAGGCTGTTATAATGAATATCATAAGGCAGGCATTTTTGGCTTTGGTTTCTAAACAAAATTTTACACTTCACACATTTACAAACATGTGTGAAACATTCGGCTGAAATGTTAGTATTAATATAGATTTCTCCAAAATATTATGAATCTTGCAATGGGTTCTGTACAAGTAAACAATGGACAATTAAACAAAGGTGAGTGCTTAACTCAGGACTCATTTAGTCTATATGTTATAATAATATGTGAGCATAAGTGAAGTGTAGACATCTTTTACTAATACAGAACCTTCAATTTATTATCTTCACATAGCTTGTAACGGTGACAAATTGTACAGCGGATCAGCTTAGTTGAAGGGCAGTCAGGAGTCATAACTGTTCACTATTAACATTTCCTATACATTACTGGCACTTCTCAAATGCTAGTCTGTTACAGTTTGACAATCTGCATTTCTCCTCTGTCATGATGTGTGATATTAAAACGTTTTTGGAGTATAGTTATTTCCAGTTCAAGCACTGGTATTAAGCAAAACTGCACACATCTGACATCATTTGAACGTGAAATCACACTCAAACAATTCGTGTAAATGGCTTAAATTTGATTTTCCTCTTTACAATATACTTTACTCACACAGACTTTTCATCGTGGTAAATTACTTTCATGAAATTTCAAGAGCGCTTTAATGTCATAGAGTTCTGAAGCTTTGCATTTTACTTATATAACCTTCTAATATTCTATTTCCTGAATATTTATATTTTAATGGAATTTGTTTTCCTGTAGTATGTTTTCTAGAAATGTTTAATTCTCTTTCTGAAGTATCTGTAATTTTAATAATCAGATTCCAATTTTGACCATCTAAATGACACCCACTTTCACCTATGAAAAGTACAAAACACCAACACCAGCGCATATAATGCGCTGCTAGCACGAATACAGTTTATTAATGTCTAGTAAACTTAACCTACACTAATTTTTAGTTTATCATTTAGTAATAGTCAAAATTTTAATTTGTTTGTAAGAATTTAGTAATTAACATATTAATATAGTTGTTACTATATATTTCCTATTTGTACATATGTTGATTACAAACATTTTTCCATGTTTTTGGGGGTCTAACCCCCCCCCCCCCGGTGCACCACTGAGTACGATAAAGTAGTATGTTTGGTATATGTACTTGTGAATATCAATGGCAGGTCATAACCTGTATGTGTGTGTGGAATAAATTGCGAGACTGATAAATATTGAATTATTGGTTATGTGATGTGGAAAGACAATTGACAACTTGCCCTGACAAGCACTCCAAGAATTATCTAGAGTTATTATTATCATCTAAGAATTGTGTATGATAATTTCCAAATTTTAGTGGGTGTGATAATGAACAATTTTAGTGGGTCCTTTCTCTAACTGAAGTCCTGAAATGATATAATTGCACAGAATGCGTAATTGTCACTAAACCAAGCTGTAACAATGTGGAGATTGGTGGCTTTATGAAGACACTGCTCCAGCCCATGTTATCACAACTCATTCAGACCTTTCTCACAAAACTCAGCTTTACACAGGTTCAGCAGTCCTACTTGTCAGACAAGGTTCTGTGCAACTTCTGGCTCTTTCCAACACTCATGACGCCACTCACAGGAATAGATTTCAGTAGAGAAGAGATCAAAATAAATGCAACAAAGCCCCTGCTGAGTATTCCATAAACACTACAAAAAAAAATGTTTTCAACAGTGGAAGAATGCTGGGATGCTGGGAGAAGTGTGTCAATACAGAAGGGGACTACTTTGAAGAGAACGAGCTTTCAACTTATTCAGGTGACATACGTTTTTTGTGGTGTACGATGCGATACTTTTTGATACATGTTTCTAGTATGTTTACACATAGGCCTAAATGTAAACTTGTAAACATTAAACTATGACTACTAAGTATTTTGAAACAGAAGTTTATAGTGAATACAGTAAATTCAATACTGACAGTACACACAAAACCTGATTATAGTCATTATGCAATAATGAAAGGTACAAATGAAAATACAAGTTTAGTGTAAAGAATTAATTTTTTTATTGTCAAATCAATTACAATACACAAACACAGTAGCATATAACATTATTTAACTGTATATTGAACAGCACCATATATAAAATACAACCCTGGTATTACAAATACAAATCAGCTGACAAACTGATAGCTACGTGATGTGGCTCTGGACAAATCTTGAGACTGGAACAGTTGTCTGGATTCATTGTTTCATTGTTCTTCCACTAGAGGGCGTTAGGATACAATATATCTGTTGGTAAAATTAAATTTCCAAATTTGCAAAATTGAAATACTGACTGAGAAAGTTCCTTATAGGGATAGGTGGATCTCGGGAACAAGATTTTGAACCGTCAACATCAGTAGTCACATCTTCCTAGTTCTCACATATTATTGAAGTTGTGCTAGGAGAGAGTTACATATGAAACTGCTGAAAAAAAAACAAAAGTTGAATACAGTTAGCGAGTGCAATTACAAAATTAAAGCAAAACGTAGATGTTGTATTGATGGAGCGGAAGGTTAGGTTATGTTTCACGTACGTAATCACCTAATTTCACATTATTTGTTTCTAATATAATATTAAACCAATAATAAGGTTTTCTTACTAATCTAGTACTTTAAGAAGTTACACTGAAACAACACGAGAGACTGCTGATCTTACGAAAAACGCAGGATTAGTGAAGTTATATTGTACACAGCCTAAGCTAACAACAGCTGGCCAACAATGGTTGTTTTTCTCACCGCTAGTAAACTTTATACCTGACTAATTAAACTAACTGTACTAGTTAGTAAATTTAAGACTAGTGTACTCGTTTTGTTACATAATTAGTTGGTGTAATGTATTTGCTCTCCACACACACACACACACACACACACACACACACACACACACACACATCTGTTTAAAGTAGAACATATTTAAATTACAAATTTCTATATATTATTATTATGTGTTTAAGATATACAAAACTAATTGGAAACAGCATGGTGTTGAAGGCGGAGATACGAGAGTTGTTGAAAGAAAGGTGTGAAAAAACAGCGACAGTGATGGAAACCTGCTATGGAACCATGACAAGATTTACAGACTAATCCTGGAAAGAACAAAAAGAAAATGATTTATATGTGTTTCACTCTGTCATCTCTATTTTGTTTCAATACATTTTATACATGTTTTAAGTTGAACTGAAATAAACATAATTATAAACTTTTTTGTCTATTTTATTTTATTCAGTCCTTGAGTTAAAGAAAAATTAAATTTCTGGATTTCGTTGTCTCTGAAGAAGCTTTTTAAAAGCGAAAACCGGTTCAGGTTATAAAGTAAAAATTTTACGTTTTTACCCATACAAAACTTTGTTCCGAGTCGGTAGTGAAATAATTATATTTAGAAAAATTAAGTTATGTGCCACCTGCATACAATTTAGTTCCAAGTTTTATTTATACAAGTAAATTAAATAAATTTTATGCACACACACACACACACACACAATGATTTGTGTGTTTTACTTACTTGTTGGACAGTATGATACTGTGTAGTTTACACATATTGTGGGACTGACTGTATCAAGAGATGGCAAAACTAATATTGCACAGCCATCTAAATTGTTGAATGGATATGTACTGAACAGTAAACTAAAGACAGAAATATACTCAAAATTATTAAATACCAGGCTGGTAAGTTGTGGTCGGTTGCTGTATAATCTCGACATCATCAGCAACGTTTCATATCCCACCCTTGAGGATCTTCTTCGGGCCGCAAAAGGTGACAGAGTGTTAAGAAACAGTTACGGCAGATCTTGGCCAAACAATACTTGACATCTTTTTGCAAGTAAGAGCAACAGCAGCCGGTAACACAAGGTTGGTCACCAGGTCTCAGCCAATCAAAGGGCCTCGATCTGATTGCGTCTCAATAAGCTCATTCAATACACTGTACCATATCATACTGTAACGAGAACCCTATCGAACAGCCTCCCTCCCCCTGCTAGTCAAAGAGGTGTAGCCTCAGCAAGGTCATGCTCAAGTAGGTTCCCAAGTCCTCTTGGGAGAACACTTGAATTACGCTTTAAGTGGCGTGCAGTTAACGTTGGAAAGATTCTAGAATACATGCGCTACGTATGTAAGGGACAGAGGTTGGCTTTCTGGATCAGTTGACAGTGAGCGATTTCCTTAGTAGTGAGCTATCGAGTGTTTGTAGAAGTAGCGTAGCGAAGTGTTGTTGTTATAATTGGTGCGGAATTCTTTATAATTGATATTATTATTGCTTGTGAACAAATTTAAGTTGAATTATTGTACAAGTTGATTATGAATTGTAATTTGTGATAAATTAAAGCTGGTGATTAGTGACTTCATTGGTGTCAGTATTTGTTTTTCACTCTACCTTACGATGATCAGTTACACAGTCATAACAGTGGGTCAAAAGTGGGACAGAACCATTAACAGTGGAAACAGTGGACACCTTGTACAAGACTAGTGCAATTTGTAATTAATCTGTAAACAATGGATGCCAGTCAGATGATAGAAGCATTACGAGCAATGCTACGGCACACACAAGAACATCAAAAAGAAGAACAAAGACAGGAAAGAGAAGAAACAGAGAAAAGGCACCAATGGGAAGCAGAAGAAGCAGTAAGTGTGATGAAAAATGTAAGCGTGAAAATGAAACACCAGAGAGAGGCAAAAAGAAGAATTTAGTCGTCAAGCAGACGACGTTACGGCGTTTGTACAAGAGGATAAGACTGAATATAATATTGTAGTTCATGCTAATCGAAGAGCGAATAATACTGAGCACTGGGGCCACTATAACGCTCACACAGTGAATGAAGTTGTGGTAGTTACAGTTAATAAAGTCTATGAAGAAAAGGATATTGTAATCACTCTAGGAATGACAGACTACATTGTATTCCAGAAACAAACTGTGTTTACAATGCTTTGTAATACCCTTTAATGTTATGTTAAGGAGAAGATGAGTATCTAAGGAATAAGAGAGTCTAATACTGGAAGAGAAACAAATAAGAAATTTTAGCTTTACAATTTTATTCGTGTAGGCTCACCGTTAGAAAAGATAAATATAATCATTTGATTTATTTCAAAGAACTGTTGAATCAGTATATTGTAGGCATGTATGCAAAAATAGAAATGGAAAGATTCATATTCTGTTGTACCAAGCAAATAAAGTTAAGAGCTCAAAATTATATACCTTTTCAAGACACGTTAAGAAATAAAGGCATTGAGGACTTAGGCTGTTTGGTTATTTTTCTGTTGAGCTTTACTTGTGGACTGCAATGTACGCATGAACGAACTCAAGATGCTTTTTACTATGTTCATAAGTATTCCTGTCTTGATTTATTTATAATGTTCACTACAAATCCTAAATGGAAAGAGATTTTTCAGGAATTACATCAGTGTCATTCATTTCAAGATCAAAACGACTTAGTAGTATGAGTGTTTCATTTTAAATTGAAAAAAAATTAATGAATCTCTTAGTACTGCTCACTGTGTATTAAATGTAGACATAGACAATTAAAATTATATTCAAATACATATTAAAAATCAAATATTTATGTGCAAAGCCACAGATAACAGCTAGTTAAATAATAAAATATGTGTCATACCAACTCAATTACTTTAAGGAATCCTTCTAATCTTTATAGAGAGCTTTACTAATCTCAGTGATCATTTTACTCAACATCTGCTTGGAAATTATAATTATTAACTCCTAGTCATTATAACTTCTCCCAGTCACAAGGAATTATACCATGACACTCAGTATCTCATCAAACACTTTTCTTGTAGAGGTGTTTTTCTTAATGCCAACAAATTATTATAGGTTTCAGGGCCAATCCTAAAGAATTATGCCAGACTCCTCCTTGTTCATTGCATAGTTCCTTTAACAGCCTGAGAAAATTCATGTTACAACTTTCTCTTTTAAAACTTCTCCCAGTTACAAGGAATTTTAACATGACACTCAGTATCTCATCAAAAACTTTTCTCGTAGAGATGCTTTTCTGTTTCTTTCTTTTTATTCATCATAAAGCATTACTAATATCAACAACAAATTATTATAGATTTCAGGGCACATCCTCAAGAATTATGCCCCCTTGTTCATCACATAGTTCCTCTAACAGCCTGAGAAAATTCATGTGACTTTGTATCTTTAAAGCCATTCCCTGGACCACCTCAATTTTCAACCGCTAAGATCCATTTATTTTGACATTTTAAAAATGAAAACAGCAATTGACCACAGGATTATTAGCTCCATGGCAGGGTGTATGAAGCTGGGGAGGGGGAGTTTTTGAGGGGGTTACACCCCTCCATTTGATAGGACACCTATAAGGCCTTGGTGACCTTATAAAATCTGTAGGCAGGCAATTATAGGCTTATCGCTAACTGCTGTGATATGGTATATATAGTGAGCATTTAACCTGTGAGTTTTCTAGTACTACCTATGTACATCCTCCCCTTTATCATCAATAACCCACCACCATAGAAAAATCTAATCATAACTCCTCCTAATGGAAATATTATGGCTATGATACTGGCTAATTGTAGAAGAGGTGGTTGCATGACAAAATGGCACTATGTGATTACCACAAAACCAGATCTCATCAAGCTAGTTGTACAACTGATTTTTATAGGGTTACCATTATTTTCTCTTTTTCATGCGAGAGGAAATGTCCAGGAAGAATTTTTGTCCAAGTCCTGGATTTAGACCTTTATAGCAATCTTACAAAAAACTTAAAATCCTAAAAACTTTTATTGTTTATTCAATCAATCCTTAAAAAAGAACTGTTAGTAGACTGACTTGAGGCATACTGGCGGAATTAGGCATTAATTACCTACAGGTAGTCAGTTGACAAGAGTTTATATAGTGCTTATTACATTATGACTTTGTGTTTAAATTAGTGCCAGTTTATTTCATTTTTAGTTCTTTCATGTTTATTGATGAGGTAGAAAAAATGTATCGTCACTCAAAAAAAAAAAAAAAAAATTCAGTTCTCAGGGAAGCTGAAAATTGAGATAGATCTTAAAGAGTGGGCATACTACTAAAGTATTGACTGTCCCTTAAGAAAAAAGGAAAAAATTATGTATTACACTTTTTCGTTTACCTTTCTGATTAACGTTTTATTTTTAATAACTATTTTGTATGTAGTTAAAATATCGTTATATTAAAGAAAATGGTATTACTTTATAGAGTAGTGTATTGAACATGAATAGAGTTTTTTTATTCTTGGATTTTGTTGTCCATGGAGTGTCCTATGTTATCACTTAACTACACAGAATAATACTGATGCAGAAAACAAATAATTGTTGATAAAAATTATTAAATTTTTACCTTACTACCTAAACTAGCTTTCGCTCCCTAGCAGGGCCAGCCCAAACCTTTAGGTCTGACCGGGCCGAGACACAATTTTGCACCCCCCCCCCCCCAAATTGTGATGCTTATTTTCTTATTAGTAGTAATTTAATAACATTATACTTTAAAAGTTTTATCATGACTATTTTATACTAGTGGCGGCGGTTAAGCTCTACACATAAAAACTATTCTGTAGGTTGTAACATGACCTATGGTAGCACATGGTTTACAAGTACCAATGAGTGAAGAAAAGCTGTATAATAAAAATTATTAAATAGAAATGATAGAACAACACCACTAACTGAGTTTGACATAGACAAAGACAGTGACGATGACAAGACCCAATAGATTGGAAAAGGTGATCCAGAAAAAATAATTAACATCATGATAAAAATACCCCATTGTCAACAAGAATTATTATATATAAAAGTACAAAATTAAGTAGGGAAATAAATAATATGTAAACAGTAGAAAATGTAAAAGGAAAATTAAATATAAGAACAAGTATAATGATAATATAAAGAAATAGTGTTCATAAATAAACTATCTAAAGACAATATTATAAAATAAACTAAAAGAGTGATAATTAAGTAGGAAAGATGATAATAATTAATGAACCATGATAGGACCCAGTGTTAATCGATGAACTACATAAAAACACTATGTAATAAAGTGAAGTAGAATCGGGAATAAAGAAAGAACATGTGATAATAGCCAATAAGTAATAACAGGACCCAAATATAATGAATAAACTATATAAATTATAAGGGATAGTTATGTGTAGACTTTGGCATAGTTTTTATAAAATAAGAAAATGTTTATATTTAATATAACAGTGTTTGGTAGAAGTAAAATACTGATAACTGTTTTTCAGTATTTTAAGGAAGTATTCTATTATATTATAAGGATGGTAAGGAGTCCATTGTTTTATTTTAATAAATTATGTTTATAAATTTATACTAACAACTATTAAAAATAATAGTAAAAGCCTAATCTATAATGCTGAAAATAGGCAAAGGGAGTTAGACACTGTATTCTATAAGTGAAATTATTAGGGACTACTGGTACACACCTATTGTTCATTTTATTATATTTTGTTTTGGTTTTAATTAACCCAAATGTTATTATGTTTAGTATTACATTTAACAGAACCAGTTAAAATACATGTAAAACATTAGATACTGGCATTGGCCTAAAAGGTTGTTAAGAAATTATGTTATGTTATATGATGATTATAGGTAATCAAATGTTGTAATTTAGTTTAGGGTATTATAGTAATTATGTTTAGAAGCACTTTAAATTAACAAAATTGACATGAACAGTTGTAATGAGTATAGGTGAGGTGAATTATGAACTCTAGGCAGTTAGGCCTATTAACTGGTAACCAGAAATTTGTAAAATTTAAGACAAAACATAACAATTGATGAAATAAGGTATATAATCCTGTTAGGTTTCATAATAATAGTGTAGGAAACAAAACTGGATAGAAAATAATTAGTTTAAAGTTAATTTACAAAAGAAAACCAAATGGTAAATGTATGAATCTGTTATGATTTGAAAGAAGATAGTCTTATGAGATATCAAATTAATGTGTAACCAAAAAGCAAACTAATGGTGTTATTATATTTAGTATTACAGCTAGTATAAAGGAGTTACAATAATTTAATGATTTTTAGTAATTTTGTATAGAAAAATATTAGCCATATATAACAATGTTGTAAATTATCACCCAATGAGAATTAGTGTTTGGAACCTAGCAACCATAGAAACTAGTAAATAAGTTCTATTATTCCATTATTGGCTCTTGATGAGTGCAGATGTAAAAAACCGCAATGTTTAAAGAAAGGAATTAAATATTTAATATATAAAAACAAATAATGATGAAAATAATAAACTAAATTATAGAACTTGTACTAACACTCACATGAACTGAAAATCACAAGAAGAAATTAAATAATCCATGGTGAATTGCTGAGGAATCCCAATTGACTGACTACGAACTATTGGAAGGAAGAAAATACCTAAAACCTATAAATGAGTGATGGAATATTCAACACCAATGATGAACGATGAGAAAAATAAATACCTAAATTAAATACCTAAGAAAACAGAAGAACGGAATTAACGAAAACAAAAAAAGGAAAACCAGCAGTACCTGTAAGAAATACTACCCAGAGAGAAGGACAGAGGAATGCTAAGTATATTTTAAAATACGACCTTAACAATAACACAAAAGAAAACAAAAACAATAAGTGAAAATACACCTTCAACACAATTTATCAAATATCACTATAATATTGACGACTCGAAACACAAAGTTTTTATAAGTAAAAACGTAAAGTTTTACCTTACAGCCTAAACCGGCTTTCACCTATAGAAGGCTTCATCAGAGGCTGTCGTTAGTAGCGCTGCTCGTCTTGTTGTTGGCGACGAGAAAGTGTTTCGAAAGATTGAAGCTGTGTGTGTGTGGTGAGATGTGTTCGAATAATGCGTGCGATTTGAATTGTGTCTGTTCGTTTAGGATGTCGTTTTTATTTGTTTTTGTGTGTTTGTATATTTCTAATTGTTCTAGAGTGTCTAGTTTTCGGCATTTTGTGTGTACGTGTAGTATGTTCATGTTATTGTCGATGTTTTTATATGTGTGGTTTGCTTCAATGAGGTGGTTTGCGAAGGTAGATTCTGTAGTGGTGTGGAGTGCTTTTGTGTGTTCAATGTATCTCTGTTTGAAGCTACGTCCTGTCTGGCCTATGTAGAATTTACTGCAATTTGAACAATTTAGTTTATATACACCGGGTAGATCGAATTTGTATGATTAACACTACACCTACATATCGCCAACACATACGGACACAATTACATGACTGAACTAATACATCACACAAATGAATGGACAAAAAAACAAATACATATCATACAGACAAAACACGACAGAAAAATAAAAAACCTGACACCAATCAAAACAGATATAATTCCCTCGCACAAATTCTACCCACGTACAGTAAACCTCACGAACGTCACACTCACAAAAAACGAACAAACACTCCTTGATAAAGGCCTAAAACATAACATACATTACAAACATAACAACCAAACACTAACAAAGCTCATAATTGACACAGAAACAAATATACAAAACACAGCACCAGAACATCAAGACACATTAAGACATAATATAAACAACATAATAGGAGTACATAAGACACCAGACAACAACAACCACAACTCAGAAATACACACAGCCATCAAACTGAGGGAAAAGGCACACAAACACAACATCACATTTGTAAAAGCTGACAAAGGCAACACGACTGTAATTATCCCCACAGACAACCTACACAAAAAAGTACAAGACTTCATAGAACAGAACAACATCACAGAACTAAAACACGACCCCACCGACAGATACCAAAACTCAGTAAAACAAATAGTCAACAAAGCCAAACACATTATGACACATAAACAAAAGCCCTACATGAAACAAATCCGACCATCAGCACCTACACTCCAAGCGCTTCCCAAAATCCATAAAGAAGACATTCCGATCCGCCCCATTATCAACTACCGTAATGCCCCTGCACACAAACTGGCAAAATATCTAGACAAAATTATTAGACAACACACACAAATAGACAACAACATTGCAGTAAAAAACAACACTGACCTAGTAACAAAAATAAAAGACATACACATCCCCCATAACGCCACATTAGCCTCCTTTGACATTAAAAACCTGTACACAAACATCCCCATCTCTGAAACAATCACCATCCTACAAAACAAACTCAAACAGAACAACACACCAGACGAACTTATCAATGAAATAACAGAAACTCTGAACATTATCACAAAACAAAACTACTTTACTTATAACAATAAATACTACACACAGAACGACGGCCTACCCATGGGCTCCCCCATATCCAGCATTCTAGCAGAAGTCTTCCTCCAACACTTAGAAAAAACAAAAATACTCGCAAACAATGACAGACACTCACATAAAATACTATATTGGCACAGATACGTTGATGACATTCTAATACTATACAGGGGAAACAAAAGACAATGTGAACAGTTACTAACGCACATAAACAAAATACATAAAAACATAACCTTCACTGCCGAATACGAACACAACAATACCATAAACTTCTTAGACCTCTCCATCACAAAACTAGAACACAGGCACAAATTCAGTATATACAGAAAACCAACTACAACTGACACACTAATACACAACACCTCCAATCACCCAATACAACACAAACTAGCTGCTTTTAGAACCATGATACATAGACTTAACAACATCCCCTTAGATGAAATAGGCTACAAAGACGAACTAAACACGATAAAATATCTAGCAGAATCTAACGGTTATGACAGAACAATAGTCAGTAAACTCCTACACAAAACACAAAACAAACAACAGACAAAGACAGAAAACAACAAATTCATAACACTAACATACATCAACAAACAAACAGAAAAAATTGCCCACAAATTCAAAAAAGCAGGATACAGAATCGCTTACAAAACTACTAACAAAACAGAACACACACTATCAAAACGCATGCCCAAAGCACAAAACAAATTCGATCTACCCGGTGTATATAAACTAAATTGTTCAAATTGCAGTAAATTCTACATAGGCCAGACAGGACGTAGCTTCAAACAGAGATACATTGAACACACAAAAGCACTCCACACCACTACAGAATCTACCTTCGCAAACCACCTCATTGAAGCAAACCACACATATAAAAACATCGACAATAACATGAACATACTACACGTACACACAAAATGCCGAAAACTAGACACTCTAGAACAATTAGAAATATACAAACACACAAAAACAAATAAAAACGACATCCTAAACGAACAGACACAATTCAAATCGCACGCATTATTCGAACACATCTCACCACACACACACAGCTTCAATCTTTCGAAACACTTTCTCGTCGCCAACAACAAGACGAGCAGCGCTACTAACGACAGCCTCTGATGAAGCCTTCTATAGGTGAAAGCCGGTTTAGGCTGTAAGGTAAAACTTTACGTTTTTACTTATAAAAACTTTGTGTTCCGAGTAGGGATGTCAACTCTCAGAAAATAACCGGTTTTCGGTTAACCGGTTATTTTATGCCCGGTTATAACTGCTCAGGTTTTAACCGAGCCTCAATAACCGGTTTATTCAATAACCGGACCGGTTATAACCGATTTTGAACACAGAAACAACACTTTATAAGCACTTTGAGTTGGACAACGAGGAGCAGGTGGTATGCAAACAACGAGCCAAGTCAATATAGCAGGCACAGACAGAAACATCAGAACCAGAATCCAGAAGCGGTGCAGAACGTGAACACTAATTACACACACAGCGCCGGCACATTCCTATTATATCTACTCTATTTCGGAAAGATATGCATTGAAGATCTCTGAAGCAAACAACTTTGTTATCACAAATTGTAAACACAGAGATTATGTGAGTCATTACTGCTGCCCACTGTGTCTATTCATAATGATTGCAGTCGTTAGTATTATTGGTGTTGATAACAAAACCATTAGCGATGTCTTTAATGTAATCCAGTCTCTATAGTTTATCTTCGTTTACAATACAGTGCGATCACAATGAAACCGTTTGTTTCACGCCGCCTAACTATATGCAGTAATTCCTGCCTGTCTGTTAATAACTTTGAATGAGTTCACTTTGAAAAACATTGTTGTGGTATTGTAGCCGACATACTCCGATATAAATGAGGAGTACAGTGACGTAGAATGGAAACTGTAAGGAGGAAATTAGAAGTAGGATATCTACGTGTAAGAGAGCTTTTGAAAAGGTGAAAGGATTACAGTCAACAATAAGGATTCGAATTTACATTGTAAAGGGATTTGCTAAATGTTTTATTTGTTTGGACTGTGGTTTTGTTTGACAGTGAAACGTTAACCATCTCAAAGAAAGAAGAAAGATACATACAGAGCCTTCAAATGTGGTTGTGGCAAAGAATGATTAAGGTGAAATGGCCTGGTAGGGTCAGAAACGATGAAGTAGAGTCGAGAACAGGAGAAACAAAACTGCCGAAAGTAATAAGAAAGAGAAAACATCTTGATTGGGATACATTGTGTAGAAACTGGCTGCAGCTAAGTATCATAGAGGGAAAGGTGGACGGGTAAGAAGTAGGGATGTCAATAACCGCTCGATTATAACCGTAGCCGGTTTTTTCTTTCGGTTAACCGGTAATTTTCGTTTTATTCTCTTAAGTTACAACCGGTTACTTGTTCAAAACTCCAATAACCGTCCGAAATTGAACGAAATCACTATTTAGTGAATCAAACGAATCACTAGTTGGTTGGATATTTGGCTATTTATGGTGACGAGTGACGTCTACAGAGTAGGCCTACAGTCTACTATCATCGATAGTCAATCGAGTTTGTTTTTTGTAAATAAAGTTAATAGAGGTTGTAAATAGAGTTAAAAATTTTGTTTTTCTTTAATTTATGTACCATTTTCCGGACTGTTATAATTTTCCAGAATAGTACGATTGATTAATATCATTACCTTTTTTTGAAAATAACTGAGTATATTATTGTATAATGTATTGCCAGTTTATTGTATAATACTTAAGAGTTACATTATTTTTGCGAATTAAACTTAAAAAAAATCAAAAAACCCATTCTGGCGGTTATTTGAATAACCGATTTAACGGATAACCGTTTTTTATTAATAACTGACACGCCTAGTGAACAGTGAACAGTCACTCCCACGCCCACCCCAGTTGTTACTTGATCTTGATAGTTGATACTCGATTTACACCAAGTGGTAAACTCGATTATAACTTATCGAAGTCAGTAACCTCTACCAGTTATTTTGAACGATTTAACCGGTTATTTTTACTTTAAATTAAAATTACCTATAAGTTTTTTTCCGCTTTCTATTTAGAGCCGGTTTTTTTATCGGTTATTGGATGTAACAAAAAATAACCGGTTAAAAACCTACGGGAAAAATAACCGATTTTAACCGGTTAAACCGTTCAGAATAACCGGTTATTCGGTTTAACCGACCGGTTTATGACAACCCTAGTTCCGAGTCGTCAATATTATAGTGATATTTAGTTAAGTAACGGACACGTCATGGACAACGAAATCCCACAATTTATCACTTTTTTAACAGACATTTGAACTTTCTTTGATTAAATGAAAACCTAAAATTGAAGAATAAACTCTATCTAACATTGATTTCTTAACTGAATATATTTTAGCCGTAAAAATTTAGTAAACTCAGTTAACCTCCAAATGCTAATTCCAGTAGCTATAGGTTACAACTGTAATTATAAGTGTATCACAATTTACATGTTATTTATATGGTATTTGTAAAATTTTGTACTTTTATTAGTCCATTTGACAATATTTTCTGTAGTCCGAAGAACTTCGACCTGAGATTAAAATTAAACGAAATTATCAACATCAGCACACGAGTCTTTCTATGCAGCGGCTGGACAGAATAGCCAACCGCTAATAATTAAACATGCCGGCGCAAAATTTAATTACATAATTTGGAAGAAATTGTAAGAAAATAATCAACCTAATAACTGTTAATAAAACCATAATTGAAGCATTGAACTGTATGTTTGATTTTATTTAAATCTTTCTTAAAAATTTAGTATTCATTTATCATTCACTAAACCTTGCACTTTTGGTTTAACGAGAAGAGTTGGCAACCCCTAGTTTGAGGCAGAAAATACGAATGCGAATGTCTGGACGGGTGAGTAGACAATCTATAGGTATAATTATTATAACAAGCTTGAGTGACACGTTATAAGGTCTACAAGAAATTATTTAAAAAATTTAAAGTTTACACTATATAACTTTTCAAATGTTAACAGATTTTTTTTTTTCTTGAAACCCATTAACTATCATTAAGGCCTGGTTCTAAAATTTAACTTAAAGCTGTTACTTGACTAACCTATATAAGTGTTTCACATGGACGCTCAATGCCAGTGGAAAACATCAAATAAAAAGAATCAATTTCAAACAGTTTCCTATAATTTTAATTCAGTCAGTGTACATTTCTTCTTATTATAAGTATATGTACAGATATTATCAAAACACAAACGTCTTTTCTTTTCACATGTAAAGTTTATTTTTACTAAAAATGTCGTACCAAGATTTATTGCATTAGTTTTTCTTTAAAAATAAAAAAAACATATATTTTGGTTTTTGAAAGTTTAGTTAAATTTCTTTCTTCTTGCTTTTGCTTCAGCAAACCTTTAAACAATTTTCGTTAAATCTAACTGATTTGCAATGTCATTTTTAATAGAAATTGTTGCTAAAGATGATAGGTGGTCTTGCGCCATTGTAGAGCGTAAGTTTTAATTAATTTGACCTTACTGAAACTGCGTTCTCCACTAGCAACCGTGACAGGAATTGTTAAAAGAACCCTCAATGTAATCCATATATCAATATGTTACATTTTGAAATAAGTTGCAAAGTTTGAACAGGAGTTTTTATCTCAGAGTTCTTCAGAAATACATTCAGATGTTTAAGCTCCTCAAAAAGGTGGTTGCCATCGATGTCACTTTCACCTGATTTGTCTTCATCTTGAAGAACTTTTTGAAGATTCAAACATTTTTGTTTCAAGATTTTGGATTCTGGAAGAGTTTGCATGTTATACAAAAAACCTCAATGCTGGTTATGAGTCTCAATTTGTGTAAAACGCTGTTCGATGGATGTCAGAGCCTGATCTATAAGCAGGTAAAAGACAACTGTTTTAAACAACTGCTCTGGACCTGTTGGGGCTTCGTCTCGGGACTCATAATCAAATTGCCGTTTTTTTCTTTCTCTCAGGCTGCTTCTTGTAAACAGCTTCAATTTCCAAGTCTTCAGCTATGTCTTTGGCTGTTGCTACAGCACCTGCGTACCCAGTTTCACGATATTCTTTTTAAAATGTTTGGCACTTTCCAAGAAGATGTGTAACTGTTGATAAGTCACTGTTCGCGTTTTGCATGGTATTGCTGACCAAGTTTACTTGAACCCAACATATCATGCCAAACAACAAGGGAGACAATGAAGTCAAAAATGTTAAATTGTTTTCCAATGATTTGACTTCAGATGTCACTTTTGGATCAATGAGTTCCTCTTGCATTGCCTGTAGCGCTTCACAAACTTCAACTGTTTGATACCTGATTGCCTTTAGGCTGTTAATTCTACACTCCCATCTAGTTTCACAGACTTCTTTGACAGTAAGAGCCAACTGACTTTCCTTGAGTATTTTCCATCTTTTAGTAGATGATGAAAATAGGACGTACAGACGTTGTAAAACTCCAAACTAAGAAATATTTTTTACAGATGAAGCAACAGCATCTCCAATTACTAGGTTAAGTGAATGAAATCCACAAGGATTGAAAAAGCTTTAGGAAACATTGACAAAAATCTTGACTGCACTCCTTTATATTTTCCAGTCATGTTGCCTGCATTATCGTAACCTTGCTCCCTACGATTTTTCATATGTGAATGTCAAAACACATCAAATAATACCGCTTTGTGAGGATTTATATTATTGTCTTATTATGTACCAAACAGTGGCATTCATTGATAATAGAGTAAACTGTTTAACCTGCTCAAGAGAACAACTTCATTTAGTAACAATCATAAAGGAAAGAAAAACTTGATTTTCTTATCCATTATTTTGGCGCCCTCTAAAGATCTGCACCGGGCCATGGCCCGGTTGGCCCGTCCTTAAGGCCGGCCCTGCTCCTTAGAGGTTTGTAAGAGGCTGCTGTTTTGGCTACGTACAGTCAGAGGTCTTGGCTACTTTTTTTAATTAATAAATGTTAAGTGTATATTATATACTAAAAATAGAGGTTTTCAAATGAAAAGGTCATTTATAAAATCAGTTTTATTTATTTTTTGACAATATAATAACTTTTTGTCCTTGTTTTTGAACCTTATTGTCAACGATTTCATTTTAGCAGATGGCAACTCGGTTTTATGGTAAGATAAGTTATTGAATACAATTATTTCACTAACGACTCGGAACACAAAGTTTTTTATGGGTAAAAACGTAAAGGTTTACCTTAAAAGCTTCTTCAGAGGCTTTTTAAAAGGCAAAAACCGGTTCAGGTTATAAGGTAAAACTTTACGTTTTTACCCATAAAAAACTTTGTGTTCTGAGTCGTTAGTGAAATAATTATATTTAGTTGAGTAACAGACACGTCATGGACAACGAAATCCATAAGTTATTGCTTGTGGACCTAGCATTACACAAATCGTTCTTAATACAGTGATGGACAATGATCGGATGTTGCCATATTGACCATCTTTGTTGATAAATTCTAAATACAGAAATAGTCAACTAGTCAACTTCCGGTAAACACTAAGTACATAGGAGGGCAGTGTGGTTGTCCATCTCTGTAGAAAAGCCCGCCAATGAATTTTGTCCGAGCCGACCTCGCTGTCTGCGGTGAGCAGAGGAGTAGTTCCAAAATGTATATTTCGCTATAAAAATAATTTAAAATAATAACTGTATGAAACAGATTAGTACATTTTTAAAGGCAAAGAATAAACATCTGATGCTTAAGGCCTTTTATAGACTATATATATTAACTAGTTATTTTCAAAAATTTGTGGGGGTTATGTGTAAGATGTACAAATATCGTAATAGTTTTTATATGGTTGTAATGGATTTAAAAAATAAATGATTAGTTGGTACTAGAAGAAACCTACGTTTTAACAAAAATTTCCATAATTAGTGTACAAAAAACGACTGTACTTTTGAACCTGAGACCATGCTGAATCATGATTCCCTATCACCATTCTCTTCCAGTACCGTATAATTCTTATGTAGTTTCCATTATTTTGTAAGAAATAAAGTTGATGTGTTCAATGGCGATTTTCCTGTTCACCTTTTAAAAGCATAATTGTTATTCAGTTTCCTTTCTTGTTCTGAATTTATTGGACCGAAATTATAACCTAGTTCTCATTTACAGCACATTATTACCTTACAAAGACGAATTTAAGTAAATCTAATTTATAACGAAGGAAGTACATTAAAATCCTCACTTCAACCTAATGCAATAAAAACCAATGTGCAAGTTTCTATCAATATGCAAATAATTAATTATTAGCAATTGGTTATTGTGGAATTTTATGTTAGTCTAAGTTAATGAAAAAAAAAAATTGGAAGAACCACTTGAAACCGATGTAAAATGACTAGCCTATATTGCATTAAAAGATGTCAAAGAGTGTATTTTGCATAAAACTGATTACAGTAAGGACCTTTGTTTATGAATAGAAACAAATAAAGACCATACTTAATTTGTACCATTAAAATTCACAAACTGATAGATATTATTTGATAATGTCTATTGTTATTAAAACAATTGAAATAAGAAATGTATAAACAAAGTTTTGTATATTCCGAATAAAAAAATTAAATATTTGAAATTTATAGCCTTTTACAAAGTGTATAGAAACTTGTTTTATGTGGTGTAATGATTTGTTTTATATAGCAACTTCTCAGGTTTGAATAACAATACACACTCACGACCCAACAGTTCCATGATTATTTTTACACATCATAATAAAAAACATATTTTCATACTCTTAACATAAAAATCAGTAGCAACATACGTTTATTATGAGAAAATATGATTAAATATTGTAACCTGCCATTACTTGTATGTGAAGAAAATTGGTAAGCTTACCTGTTACAGGTAAGGGAAATGAGGGTAATATGGAATACCATTTACATTTTCAATAATATTAAAGTATATTAATTTATATCAGCTTCCTATGATTTGCAAACTAATTTAACGATTGGTATGTTTTTAACTATTTCGGACATTTAAAATAAAATTAAACCTTCACAATGTTGAAATGGCTCTCTTTAATGACATTTTGGGAAATTGAGGGTAATACGGAATATGGAGGGGAATATAGAATACTACACTTTCACACAGAAACTTGAGGTTACTAACAAAATTTGTCAATAACATGTAAAAAACAACAATTTTTATGTGTGACAGTAATGTTGAATAATATAATGTTAAATCGGGAATCAGAATTTCCCATTTCTTTAGTCAGAAATTATATTTTGCGTTGAAAATTACATGTTAACAAGGAAAGTGAAAAGATAATTTAGATATTACATAGTCTTGAGATATTACACTACTTACCCAAAAGTTGAAAACTAAACACAGCAGAACAATATGAAATATACAAACACTACACAACACAACCAAACAGCATACTTAACGACCACTATAAATCACACACACTTTTTGACACAATTATACATAAAACAAACAATAATTCGGATCCCCGCGCCAATCCCCTTCCACCACACACCACCCCCACTGAACCTACCAAATAAAACCGTTACGAGTTACTGGCAGTCTGTCTCAATCCGCTGATGAAGGCGCACATCATGCCGAAACGCGTACGGGAGAAAACAAGTAAGTTTCACAAGTGAAAGTTCAATATTCTATATTAATTAAGATAATTTAGTATATTAACAAATGTAACATCTTTGTATATTTATATTTTTAGTATATTAACATCTTTGGTGAAATTAGAATCAGATGACAAAAGAAGAAGAGGCTTCGGAAACAAAAGGCTTAGATCCCATATCTGTGGAAGAGCAGGAAGAAGCGTTATGTAAAACAAAAAAATAGAAAACTATCTGGTTCAGAAGGAATAGCTGCGGAATTATTTTATTTTTGTAATATGATTATGAATTTTTTTAATAAATTTCTCAGAAAAGTAAATTTGATATTTATTTTTGTTTTAAGTTTTATCTTGATTACCATTAATTAAAAAAGATTAATTTTTTATTACCTGATACATTTTATTTTTATCATTTTGTAACAATTTTTTTTTAATTAAATTATTATTATAATTATAATTAATTTATTTTACATTATTACTGTAATTTAGATGAATATCATAATTAGTTGAAAAAAATGAAAGAAATTGAAGAATGATCTGTTCTTAAATCTAGTAGCCTACTCAATTCCTTTTGAAAACGGACGACTGACTCAAGGTATGTTTCAAAAACGGACATCTACCCGAGACCATTTTAAAAGTGGACAACTGTATTTTTTTTAAACACATTTTTAACATTAATGTAGTCAGAAAATGATGTTAAAGTGAAGTCATTTTGATTTCTTACCACAAGAACTGATTTTACATTTTAAAATAAGGAGTTTTGCTGTATCAACAGTAAAATATAGGGTAATAATAGTGGCATACTAGAAAATCATGCCAATGACAGATGTACGCTTTTGATAGTAACCTACTCTTTTTAGGCATATATGTAATGTATCTGTAGGCTACGATAAAAAAACCATACCTTGTGCCTCAAAATGGAAGGTCACCCCGGGCTTTGGTTTTCCGCCGCTGAGGCGCACTGACGTCTTGGATTTCGCAAAAATTGTTGATAGCAGTGTTAGTACTAGCGTCTACCAGCGAGCCATAACATCGTGCTGTGCCTGTAATCTGGCCTTGGTGGGACGAGAACCGAGCTTAGCTGATTATGGTACGAATTTTAACGAAGACGTCCGAACATTTTACCGCGCTTATAATTCTCGTCTTAGTGTTTATGCTTAGCATAGCCTAAACTACTGTGCGAAGTGCGAAAACCACTGTAGGCGCTTAAAGGTAAGAATTGTATTGTTTTATTTTATTAGCACAAAATAAGTAATATTAAAAAGTAGGTAGACTTTCTAAATTTCTGTAGGTAAAAAACGGAGCTTGAGTGTTTTACGGCAGCCAATACAATTCCGTATTTTTACTTCTTTAATATCAGGCTAGGCGATCGATTTTGAAATTCCAGTAGAAATAATTGTTTTGATGTATCATAGTTTTGTTTTAACATAATCATATGTACAGGTGTGTAGCAAACGCGCGCTCGCCTCTCTCCCTCTCACCGCTCTCTCTCTCTCTCTCTCTCTCTCGCACGCACACGCACACGCACACATTCTTTCATACGCGCGCACGCGTACTATAATAAATGTAATTTAGTAAGTGGCTTAGCAGTATAGTATAGTAAAAATTAGTGAATTAAACATTAAATGTAATATAAAAATAAAAAGCAATTAAAAGTAACAAAACAATTTAAAGTTATAAGAATAATTTGTTCATAAAAACTTTAAAAGTTAGTTAAGTCAGCTCAGAGGTAAGGTTTATATATATGCTGTGTGTGTGTATGTGTGTGTGTGTGTGTGTGGAGGGGGTACACAATTTAATTTGATAAATGTACTTAGTAATCTAGTTAAAAAATATAGCGAATGAAATATATGAAATGAGTTAGGTTAAGTAAATAAAATTTTATAAGCACTGTTTATTTTACTCAGCTGTCATTACAACTGGTATTAATTTTTAAATCTGAGTACTTTACATGTAAAAATGTAAATTTTACTTTTTCCATGTGTCTTTGATAAATGTAGCATAGCACGTCAGGTATAAAAAGTACCCTCTTACATCAACAAATATTAATTATCTTATTTATCTAAGTGTCTGCAAGTGAAATTGGTGCAAATGCCGCTGTTCACAACTAGCAGAACAGTGTACTGTGTGTGTGCGCGCGCGCGCGCGTGCGCCTGTAGGTAAAAAACGGATCTTGAGTGTTTTACGGCATCCAATACAATTCCGTATTTTTACTTCTTTAATATCAGGCGAAGCGATCCTTACAAAAATCGATTTTGAAATCCCAGTAGAAATAATTGTTTTGATGTACCGTATTGATATAGTTTTGTTTTAGCATATGTACAGGTGTGTAGCAGACGCGCACTCGCCTCTCTCCCCCTCCCCCTCCCACACTCTCTCTCTCGCACGCGCACGCGCGCATACACACACAAACATTCTTTCATACGCGCGCACGCGTACTATAATAAATGTAATTTAGTAAGTGGCTTAGCAGTACAGTATAGTACAAATTAGTGAATTAAACATTAAATGTAATATAAAAATAAAAAGCAATTAAAAGTAACAAAACAATTTAAAGTTATAAGAATAATTTGTTCATAAAAACTTTAAAAGTTAGTTAAGTCAGATCAGAGGTAAGGTTTATATACATGTTGTGTGTGTGTGTGTGTGTGTGTGTGTGTGTGTGTGTGTGTGCGTGCGTGCGTGCGTGCGTGCGTGCGTGCGTTCGCTCGCCCACATGACAAAGATTGAGAAAGATTTTTGCATTTGAGAAAGATTTTGCCAGGCTCCTCGTACTACTTATTATAGTGCACTATTTACTATCATTTATGCATTGTACCGATACCCTATTATAGACATTTCACAATTACTCTTGTCAAACACTGTCACTATTCTAAGATCTTTCAAGCAAAGATACACATGTCCATCCAAGTTGTGAATAACTCATTAACCAGTATACAATTGACAAACTGTTCCGAGTAATTATGTTTTAAATTAAAATCAACAGAGACAAACTGATATTTTAATTCGGCTTGAGTTAGCCCTTAGTCACTTAAAAGTAAATTAAATGCCTGGCATTTAGAAACAGTAAAACTGTTTGGATACACAAGCTAAGTCAGATAGTAAAAATCTGTTGCAAAGTTTCTGAAATTGCCTCTTACAAACTCATAAAGTAAGAAAACTTACAACCTTTCTCCATTTACAATACTATTAGAGATATTAAAAGGAAAACAAAATGAGCAGAGAAGAAAAGTACAAATCAGTATAAGCAGTATGCCTTTATACGGTATAACATATAGGTCTATATATAGATCCCATGTTACTTTATATGGAATATAAATTGTGATTGTTAAATAAAGTTTAGTTGTTACCGTTTCATCTGAAATTTGCTTATTAAATTTAAATTCTATGAAAACAATGCTATGTTTATTTTCAGATCCAGGAAATCAAATTACAAGGTACTACATGAAAATTGAAATTTTTATTATTAAATAGAATAATATAATAAATGTTAAAATATGATTACGTTAAGGTAATATTTATTATTAAGAAAAATCGTTACAAGAAAAATCGCTGCATGTGCCAATCAACTACTAATTTCTTATAAAACCGCCAACTAAATTTCTTACAAACACGCCAATATCTCGAAAACGAAAAAGCCGATTTTATTGAAACAAAACCAAAATAAAATTTGGAATTTTCTATAATTTTCACTCGCTGACACCATATAGCTATCTCTCATAAAACGAAAGTTTGTCGCATGCCGAAAATTTCACTACATGAAAATTAAAAAAGAAACTTCATGACGTGGAACCGTCTGAAGACTCTGTTTTTGAAAATTGTTAAAACTATCGGTTAAAATTTATGCCTAAAACCATCCTCAAACTTCAATAAACACGGTGGTGAAAGAATTTTAAAAATCAGAATCAGCTGTTACTGAACTTATGTCGGGCCATATATTCTATTATTCTAGTTACATTGATGTCGGGCAATGAAACACATTATCTTTCTCCCGGGCTCTCCGCCCATCCGTGCGGCTCGGTTCTCGCCCCACCAAGCGCCAGATTACAGGCACAGCACGATGTTATGGCTCGCTGGCAGACGCTTGTGCAGTAAACAGTTATTACAAACTGATATGCTATATAGAAGAGGTACAAGAGACTAACGACCTCTCTGTCATAAACAAATAAAAAGAAACAAAAATTTATGTGTGTAATGATTACTAAAAATGGAATAAAAGTTTTTACTCCCATTCCATACACCCAAAATTAATTGAATCCAGTTAATTATTGTTTCTTTATAACTTGGTAAATAAAGAGTAAAACATCGGTAACCCAACTTTTCAGTATCACTGAAATCAGACACGTCTGTACTTTTCCTAGATGTTACATTTTTCTTTATAAGCTATCGTTCCTACCCTTCCTTCCTTCGTTCATACGCTACTCTTCCTTTTTCCGTAACTCTAATTAAATTATTATCCAGTTTAAAAAGCTCTCTGTAACGAAAGAGGGGACTGTAATATAACAATCGAGTAATGTTATAGAACTGTTCAGATGCTGAATTTAAATTGAAAACAAAATGATAAAATTAAATGAGTTTTATTTTGTAACGAAATCGACAAAAATAGTTATTTTATAGTTAATCGATTACTCAATGAAGTATTGATTAATAGCGCAATCTAAAGATTCATAGCGTAACTAAATGAGAACGTCGTTAACAAAATATCCGTTAGAGTATAATTTAAACGAATGAATTCAACGTTGATGGCGCTGTTTGTTCATATTTCGTCCAATCAAAAAGCCACTATTTAAAATTGTTGGTTACTTTATAACTTTGCAAAGAACCGTATGAAACTTGTTTAGTGTTTACATTTGTAAAAGTTTAATACGAACCTTTAATCGGATATTGTTTTGTCTGCGTAAGTAACATATTCTTATTTATTATTTGTTAACTTTCAGTTATTATATAAACTGCAAGTTTGAATACGGTTGTGCACTTAATAAGATTTCGAATACGACTGAATTATAACTGTTATGGTATTATCTCATCAAAAAATTATTAGGTATTAATATTATTATTTATAAACAAAATTTATGAACACAGGTTCTTATTCTTTGTTCAGTAAAATTTATTTATATTTCTGAACATATCCATTTACTGGAAAAATTAATATTTGGAATTGTGTAAACATAATTTTAAAAATAATACTGTAACGCTTTGTAATTTGTAAAACAATATATTTGCAGAATAATTATCACTGTGAGATGCACACACACCGACATATAAAACAACCACCCCGTTCAACATAATGACTACCTACCGGTATAGAATGTATAAAATGTAACAGTTTAAAAGTTGTGCTGTACCAGGAGTACCGTACTAGTATTTGTTACAATATAATATATCTGTTACTGGCAAAGTATGAAATTCGGGCATGTGTAAATACCAAGACATTTGATAGAATGCATTGGCGGTTTTTTGCAAAGTATTGAATTTTCTTCTTTCAATGTTTTTTTATACTTTTCCTGTACATTGCCTGAGCTTTTTTGTCATTGGTGCTCCAGCTGAAATATGAAATTTGTCCACTTAATATTTCTTTTACTTTATTCCAGTAATCAGTTTTAATACAAAAATCTTTTGTTACAAAGATTTATTTAATTTTATAAGAAAAATCCCATTTATTTATTACAAATGTGCCCTTTATTTCACACAAAAATCTGCTTTACTGTATTAAAAAATCCCTATTACAAATAGCTTCTATTACTTGTTGCAACATGAAAAGAAGTTGTGAGACTTAAACTTTCTCTCATTTATCAACATTGACATTTTTTGGTGTAACACATACACTTTACAAAACCTTGTCCATTTCCTAACAGTTGGGAGACAGCAGCAGAACAAAGAACATTTCTTGTTGAACATTTTCTATTCGCTTGAAGCTTCTCGGACACAGTCAACTGCAATCTCACATACAGTTCTGTTTTTAACACTCTGTAGGTGGTCCCCAGTTTATAAAAATGTATTCTTGGATTTTTTTGTCCATGACGTGGCTGTTGATAAACTAATTATATAATTATATCACTACTGACTCGGAACACTCATTTTTTACTGGTAAAAATATAAAACTTTTATCTTGTAGCCTGAACTAGTTTTCGCTTATTAGCAGCCTCTGACGAAGCTTGTAATAAGTGAAAACTAGTTCAGGCTACAAGTAAAAGTTTTACATTTTTACCAATAAAAAATTAGTATTCAGAGTCAGTAGTGATAGGCCTATAATTATAATTAGATAAAAATCCATCTTGTGTCATGCTCATTATGAGTGTTAGGATGTCCTGCAAGTCATTTTCATCCCTTATAACACCTCAGGAATTGGAATACAAATAGTCACTCTCACTGAGATGGAGGAAACCATTTGTCTGAATCAGATTTGATTTTCCAGGCTTTATTTTAACCTTTCCCTCTTGTCAACAGCAGTTTTGGTTTTGAAGCAGAGAGTACACAGCATCTTGTTTTCATCACATTCATCTTCACTGCATTCAATGCCAATACATGATAAAAGAATACCTGTACATAATATACCTGATTCTGCAGCAGTCTTCACACTTGTGATCGCCAGAAACCCTGTTTGAACAAGTATTGCATGTTATTGCCATTGTATTTGTGTTATCTTCATCAACAAGTTGAGCTGGGCCTTTTTTTTTTTCAGGATCTTCTGTTGTTTGGATATTGTTTATGACTCAGTGAAAATCTTGTTCGCTTTGAAGACTTCCCAAAACTGCCCAGTGGGAAGCAAAAATGTTGAGGCTAACTTGTATCTTACAGCCAAAGAGAACTAAATATGATGTTCTCTTGACCTACTATGCAGGGGCTTGTTTTTCATTAATTGTACAAATGATAGACCTTCATTCCACTGGTCAAATTTTTCATCTTGCATCCAAGTTGCAATCATGTTTTCAATGTTTTGATTTGCTTGTTCAACAGTACCTTGACTCTGAGAATGACCGTGTTTACAATAAACAATTTTTAGTGATGGACAGTACTCTACTAAACTATTAATGAGTGCTGTTATTTGCAAATTCCCTCCTGTTGTATGATTGTAAAGTATATGGTACAGTAGAACCTCGTTAACCCGGATCAACTGGGGCCGGGGCCGATCCGAGTTAACGAAAATCCGGGTTATCCAGAGAATGAGGGAAAAACGATAAAAAAGAACATGTACTTACCAAAAATATTTTTAATGGAGTTTAAAAATTATTATCGGCACACTTTCACCTAAAAACACATAATATGTATTTACACTGTACACAATATAGGTACAAACTAGTCGGTAGTAAAAAAGGCAGTGAGCTTTTGCTGCCTCAGTTTTGCGTATCGCTTACGAGCAGCGCGATCTCGCATCCGCTTTAGCATTAGAAGCTCGTTTGGCGATTTTCGGCTTGACTCTCGAAATAAACTATCAATTTATCTATGTTTGCTACTGCTTCTGCGTGGGTCATAACCACAGCTGGTTCATCAGCACTGTCTGAATCCTCTTCATTTTCATTTTCTGTAACACTGCATGATGCAATAATTTCTTCCTCTGTGATCGCTTTATAACCTCCGTTATTGTCAATTTGCAACCAATTGTCTATGTCTTCTTCATCAACATCGGAACAGCCATCGATATTTTTAAAAATGTCTATAAAATCTTCTTCCACACTTGTTTTTTCTTCTTCTTCAATTGTATTGTTTTCTGGCAAGTCACACACACCAGGCCACCACTTTTTCCATGACTTTATCAAAGTTTCTCTTCCAACCTGGTCCCAAGCTTCCACAATCATATAAATAACAGTCTTTACAATAAAAGATTTCAGCACCTCTACCACACCATGCTCTCCTTCGTCCTCTACCAGTTGACTTAGCATTTGCCTTTTGTACACTTTTTTTATTTTTACTAGAACTCCTTGGTCCATCGGTTGAACGAGAGAAGTTACATTAGGTGGTAAAAACTTCACTGAAATTCATCTTTGACTAGTTCATTGACAGACGGATGCGAAGGCGCATTGTCAATCAGCAAAACCGCCTTGTTGGGAAGGCCACAGTTCTTCAAATATTTTTTTACTGACGGCACAAAATTCTCAAAAAACCATTGTTTGAAAATGTCACTAACCATCCAAGCACTTTTTTGTGAGCTGTAAACGACAGGCAATGAGCCTCGTTTCACATTTTTCAATGCACGGGGGTTTTTAGACTTCCCTATTATAAGGAGAGGAATTTTGTGCTTTCCTGACGCATTACTGCAAGCCATTATGGTGAGGCGGTCTTTCCCTTTTTTATACCCTTTCGCTGAATCTCCTAATTTTGAGGCTAGCGTTTTACTCTGCAACATCCGGTAAAATAAACCGGATTCATCGGCATTGTAAACTTGATCTGCAGTCAGTTCTTCCTTTTTAATAAAGTCTTCAAACTCTTTTTTAAATTTTTCTGCCACTTCAACATCACCTGACAAGCTTTCTCCAGTGATTGTAAGTTGACGCACTCCATGCCGTTTTTTCCATCTGTCCAACCACCCCTGGCTAGCTGTAAAACTCGGGTCTCCATGGGGCAACTGTTTGTTCAAACTCAATGCTTTCTGTTGGATGATGGGTCCAGAAATCGGCAAACCACGTTCTCTTTCAGCACAAAACCAGACAAACAATGCTTCATCCAGAGTTTCTAGTTTAGCAGTTTTTGCTTTACACCGATTATCCAAACTGTCCTTAGAAATCATTTTGAAACAAAAGTCGTCAATGCGTTTTCTGTTCTTTTTCCAATCAGATACGGTCGATGTTCCTACTCCAAACTCAGCAGCAATGTTCTTTAACGATTCTCCCTTATCAATTCTTGTCAATGCTTCCATCCTTTTTTTCATAGTCACAACAATGTTTTACGTTTCGTCGCCATCGCGAACAACGCGCTAACGAAACAGCACAACGATACTGTACCTCAACAGTGACACTAGGACAACACGCGAACACTACCGAGATTGCAGCGCAAGTGAGGAATGTTGTTTCTAGGTCGATGTCAAGTGCGAGGCATGGGGAGGGGAAGGAGAGGGTTGGCAAGTGGGGTGAGTGCAATGAACTCGCCCACTGACAAGTGAATTCGAGTAATGTACCTACTGAGAATAGCGATTTATCATCTGTAAAACAAGTCTTCATTTACTACGCTAAACAACATAATTTTTTTTTTCCGAAACTGGTCCGGGATATCCGGACGTCCGGGTTAACGAGGTTCTACTGTACTCCAAACAATGTAGAAATGTCAACGAGGCTGTTGGAAACTTCTTCAGCCATTTTCATTTTAAGGACTATAAATTTCAACAAATGGTCTGAGTAGACCATTATTAATTTGAAGTATTTGGGACTGAAACTCAATAAGAGTGACCTGGCAGCGAGAATTGAATTAAGAAAAGTCATAGGTATTTTGAACAGTTTTTGAGCCTTTTTTTGTTTCTAACAAGAGATATAGTTCAGTATCACAACAGCTTATAATTTTGTTCTTGCTAAGTCATTTCAACGTTCTGTCTTTTATTCCACGGTCATTAAATGCGCTTCATAGAGCATGTCAAACACATAAGAATCCATGACTTAAGACTGAATAACACTAACCCCTTGTTTGACAGGAAAAATTAGTTTATTTTTAGTTTCAACAAATATAACATTATACCTATGTAGCAGCCAATGAACCTGTGGTTTCTTCCATGTATTCTTTGCAGTGTACACATATAACACAAGTTTGTTGATAGCTTCACTGAGAAAAACAGTATTTTTAGTACTAGCATTTCAGTGTTGTGCAATTTCAGTCAAACCTACTGACTTTAATTTCTTATTAAAGCTACATAGTTAATAGTGTCAGACATGTCCATGGATGAGACATCTCGAATTCTACTGATGATCAGATCAGATCAAGGGCAACGAGGAACAGAAAGAGAGGTGTCAGCAAGCAGGTGTCGTTTGCAGGTGAAAACATGAAAACTGTGGTGTTAACCAGCCTCTGTCACATGTTAGGCAGTCTATATAATTCTTAGGTAGTGTGTAAAATATGTACTTTTTGACACTTTGGCAGCGTATGTTGGGCAGTTTATGAAATGCCCAGGTATTCTATACAACATCAGATTTAGTTCTTTCCTGGTCTCCACTAGAAACGAAATAATGACATCATTAACTTAGACAAATGCTTATTTTTTAAAAGAATGTACATCTATCATTTAGTACAAGTTTGCTTATAAATCCTGCTTAAATTAATATGTTAAAAATATCACCTCTCAATATTAGCTTTATAGTATAATATGTTTTGTAAAGTTTTATTTAATAAAATATATTTGCTTAATTTGTAGGCTTGTAATGGCAACACCAGCTGATTTAAAACACATGGATTGTGAAGCCTCTGCTGTGAGAAGATCTTCAAGAAGAAAATTAAAATCAAATGCTGAAAATAACGATGAGTCTAGTAGGAGAGAAAAAGTAGGGTTTTTATTACCGACTTCAGATAATCTAAATGAAGACTCCTTTGTTTTGACAAGATCAAGGTCACGAAATCTAAAATCGCTTACTGGAGATTGTGTAACACCAAGCAGCTACAGAGAAAGAAAAAACATTCGTAGGAAAAAAAATACATTAGTTGTATCCGATCTATCAGAATATAGTACCATTCCTGTAAGCAATGGAGAACTTGAGCCAAAAGGGTCAAAAATAGAAGCAACATGTTCCATTCCCAGCCTATCATTAAAAAATTGTAAGTTAAACATGTGTGTGTATGTGTGTGTGCGTGTGTCCGTGCGCGCCCACATACGTGAATCTCTGTACTTATATGGAGAACTTTTTTATTTTTAGGCAACTACTGGTAACAAATTTATAAAAATGGTCGTCAAAGTTACATTTTTCATGTCAGTCAACTTGGAACCTGATCATAAAGCGTAACATATATCTGAAAGTGGGATGGATACTGTTTGTTTTAAAATTTCTATTGCTGGGCATGTTACATTATAAACACATCAACCGCATTCTTTTCTGTTGTCAAATAATAATTAAAAACTTACAGTTTTGTTCATCTCACAAAAAATGACTCTTCTTCATTATGAATTTTGATTGCACAGTAGTGTTAAAAATATTTGTACTCGCACAGCAGCAGATCTAAACAAGACAAAAATTCTGTAAATTACAACTAGTTAAAATCTAGGTGTAAATTCTACAAGTTACAACTGTAAGCTCCCTCAATTCATAATCAGTAAGGTCCCTGAGCTGCAGAACTCGCTGCTGAATAAAACATTTATCATTAGATAAATTTCAATATCACAATGTTTCAATTACCAGCATTATAATAAATAAAAATTATCTATTATAATTTTATTGTAATATGAAAAATATATTTTTTCATGTTATATTGATGTTTATAATAGTTTATGTAATTCTGAAAATTGGAAAATTATAAAGTTCTATTACTTTTTTAATAATAAAATAATAATTGTATAACCAACAGTCATATAGTAAACACTAAAAATTCAAGACTACTGTATCAGTTTATTAATTAAATTTATAACAATAATGTCTAAGTAACAAACAATGTAGTCCTAACTTATAGTATGTCTGTGGGCATATATGTAATACTTTTCATAAATATACATAATTAATAACAATATACAAAGTATTTTGCAAACAGTTTACAAACCTTTTGAAGGCAGTCCAAAATTCGCAGGGGATGCTCAGAGATGTTAATTTTGTAAAATTATGAAAGTTGCCAAGTTCATATTTTGTTTAAAAGTTCTTATAATCTTATAACATGATGCCCCACAGACTTGTACAATTTTTCTTAAATTTTGATTTACACACACAGCAATTTTGATCTATATTTACACACACAGTTATGTAAGTAATCATTGTATGCTTCGAATCAGAGGCACACCCAGGATTTTGGGGGGGGGGGTTGAAATCTTGGGAACAAGGTACACAATTTCGGTACACCTTTTTGTCTACAAGCAGGGCTTTTGTCTAGAGAAACGATGATACACAACTTTTAAGGAATCAGTGTTGCATGACAGGTAAAAACAAAAGCTTCATAGAATTTCACTCACATACTTTCCACCTACAATGTCAAAAAGAGCCCTTCGTACATGTATTGCACAAGTCCAATCTTCATAAGTATCATGACTAAAACTCATGTAACCACATGCTTACTAATTTGCGTATGCTTACTGAATAATTTAAATTACATAATCAGTAGATACTGACTTTATCAAGATGATAATTCAAAAATAAACAATAATATAGTTAAAAGTAATCAGACATGAAGCATTTGTGCAGGTTGTAGTGGGGATTATAATGCGGCAACAGTAATACACATGAGTGGAAAAAGCTACAGTTGAAAATATTGTCCTGCTCCCTGAACAAGTCTATGTACATAAGTTTTGATTTTGATTTCTATATTACCAAACAGTATATATATATTTCAATCACTTTCTGTTACAGTCCGTTTCTTGATGTATATAATACTATAATACTTATAACTAATTTACCTCAAGATATATTTTTTCCTTTAGGAACATGTTTCGGGAGATCCTGTTCTCCCATCTTCAGCCTTCGCCATCTTGCTTCTGGTGCAGTATTTGTGTGTTGGCTTCATGTATATCACATGCAATAAACACAGGACATGAATTCCCAGACATAACCAATGTAACACTAATAAAACATATACCACACAAAGGCACCATAATGAACATTTGGGAAAATTTACAAACATAAAACACAAAACAAATTAATACCAGAACAAATACAAATCAATACAAAACATGACACAATATTCAAAGCACTCAACATCGAAAATACACAAAATACAAAAACAGATACCACAACCACACACAATAATGCAACATTGAAGGACCAAAGACCAACAAACCACCTTAATAACATCCAGAAGCCAACACACAAATACTGCACCAGAAGCAAGATGGCGAAGGCTGAAGATGGGAGAACAGGATCTCCCGAAACATGTTCCTAAAGGAAAAAATATATCTTGAGGTAAATTAGTTATAAGTATTATAGTAATATATATATATATTACATTTAATATTTATAACTAAATTTACCTCAAGATGTTATTTTTCTTTATTTAGAACATGTTTCGAGAGTTCCCGTGCTCTCATCTTCAGCCTTCGCGAATATATATATATATATGGACGTTTTGTGAGACAAAACTAGCATTAGACACAACAGAGGGACTATACAAAGATTTCACAAAATTACAAAATGTTTAGTACCGTACTGCAGTTATTTTGTAAACAGTGACTTGGCATGTTATAACTTTTACTATCACTAGTGCTCAAATTGTCTTCACTGCTGCTATCCTGTCATCTACCAATTTTGAAACGATCTGTTACATTATCCACTGTTTGGTCCGATCTCACATAATAATCTTTCCAATTTTCATCTCATCACATCTTGATGTCCAGTCTGTGGGAGAAATACACTCAAATTCCTTTTTTGTTAAGTTAACAGAAACAAGGTCTACAGAAAAATGCACTTTTTTTCTGTTAACGTGCTCCTACATACACAATGGCCCAAATCATTTCTAGGTGATAGGGTAGAAGTCGTAAAACGCATGTTCATGGTTTGCCAAAATAGCGGCTATTTTAAAAGTTTTGTAAGTTAGTTCATTTTGTTTAATTAGTCCATAGAGCCCAGGTTCTAAAGTAGATGGATTGAAGGAATGCCATGGTTCAATAATCAATTAGGTAATTATGCCTGCATTTTTGTTAATGATGATGGAGATGGAGTTATTTGTACATTATGTAGGAGGTATTATATGTTCCTATTACACTGTTTTTATTCAAGTTCAGACAAAAATTTCAGTCCTCCCCTTTTCATTATTTTCATAGTTCATTTCATTATGATAATCGCCATTTTTGGAACCCAATTTAAACATTAAGAGTGCATGAGGACGATCATTGTCACCACCAACATGAACTACAACAGACCACTGACCTTTGTTTATTGCACTGTTCAGCCACTTTTTTCATTGTCTGTCCACATTTTTGTAACTGACGTTGAACTGTCAAAATAAGTCTCATCTGTGTATAGTATGGGCCGGCATTCTTCTCTGTATTGCAATAATTTTCTTATACGTCTGTATAATTAACTTTTAAATTTCTAATATCATGTTTTTGTGTTAAAAGTTTCCTATTGCTTTTGGCACGTTTCCACAAAATTTTGAGGAATAAATGTGTCAGACTAGATACACCACCATTATAATTAATTTGTTCTTTAAAATTTTTTTATAACTGAATGGTGGAGTGACATTTGTGAATAATTTGTCAAATAGTACACTTGTCAAAATTGTCTAAATCGATTTGTATTTCTTTGTTGAACTTTTTTTATGGGAAATGCTGAAAGAGTTGAAAAAGCTTTTTAATCTTCAAAATTTTATAAATTTTTACACATGATAAATTATTTTCCGACTCTAATGCATTTTGAAATATCTGTAGGCTTCTATAACTATGTATGACTTTTGTTTGCACTGAAGTAAATGGCGATCCAGACTGATCCATCTCACTCCCCAACCGGAAAATATAGCAATAAATTAAACGCTATGCTTTTGATGAAAACTGGTGTTTTTCAAGTACTGTCTCAGAGTCTTGGAGAAAACTGAGCTACGTTCCTATTCTGATGCATGTGCATTACATATCTTAGCACAAAAACAGTTGATTCATGTCTGGTAAACTTAAGTATACCGACTTTTAGTTATCTTTTGTACTAGTAAATGTGTTCATTTGTTTGTGAGAATATAGTAACTACTATGTTCGTACGATTTTTACAAACATTGATTACAACATTTGTTTTCCATATTTTCAGGGGGGGGGGAGTCTAATCCTCATCAAACACCCTGGGTGCACCACTGCTTCGAATACACACAATATGAAGTGAGAGTTATGTAAGGCTAAATTTAAACTACATTGTTACAGTATATTTACCTAATACAGTATTACTCCAGTTCAGTGATCCCTTCCATCTCTTCACCACTGATTCTTGCTACTACTTCCTGATGCACCACTCGTTAGTTGCAGGTCTACATCGTCCTGCAGCGGGGTGTTACACATGCTTTCTTCTTCAGTTTCAAAGTGATGACAATAGTTAGAGCTAAATTAGTGATGAATTCTTCTTTAGCACTTCACGTTGTTGCGCCAAATATGTAAATAAAAATCTGAGTGTTTATTAGTTTATTTTTAATTATTTGATTTAAATTTGATTTGTTCTTATTAATAACTCTCGTTAGAGCACCAAGTTTTGAATGCAATGATTTTTAATTGATGTAACTGGTGTAGAGGTAATTATGTATTTTATATTCAATATAAAAATAATTAGTTAGGTATTTGCTTCTTGATTTGTATTAATTCAAAAATTGATTGAAATTAATAATAATTTAAAATTAAAATATTGTTGCTCACCTTGATACCCAAATTTTCGCCTCGATTTTTGTCAGCGTAAGCACTTGTATTTTCGATAATTTACTAATTATTCGAAATAATTACACCAGCTCTTATACAGTTTATTTCAATATTCTTTTATTGATTTCTTAAACCTTTCCTTTAATATAAAACAAGTAAATACTTTCTGAACATTAGTTACCCTAGCTAATCAGTTAATTGCTCAGAGGTTGGCACTATTAAAAAATCTCAGGCAATATGTTTATTAATTTTTTTAGGTTAATTTGAATTAAATATTATAAAGTGTGTTCTTTTGACTACAATAAGTTTTTCGAAAATGTCCTCAGTGAAGTACAAAACATCACAATTCTTCGATATAATATTATATAAAATAAATAATTGCTTACAACTAAGGAACGAAAGTTTTGTTAGTGTCTATCAGCGTCAGTTACTTTCTGGGTTAACAACAAATTCACTTCTTAATTCTACATACAAAAATAAATAATTATATTACAACTAATAAATCACAACAGTGTTAGTGTTTCAGTGTTTGTTTAAATAATTATTAAATAGTGTATATTCAGTGTCATAGTTGGGTTATTATGTTGAAATAGTAATTTGGATTAATCTCACAGATTTTTTTTTAATACACTTTCCAATTTCTGGTATGATATTTCCACAGTTTAATATGTATTATAACGTTACAAATTTTCAGTGGGTGTAATCGTAATAATAACAACGTAAAATTGTTTAAAATAATTAAAACATTTATTTATTAAAATTTCAAAATAAATTTCGAATTAAAACTTCATTATTATTGCATGTGTATGGGTATTCGCAGTACCCATACTTATTGATTACAAACACGTAATATCGCATATTGCATACAAACATAAAATACTCTTATACTTATAAATACATTTGATTATTAATAATATGGCTTTCAACTTGCTCAGTATATTATGAGTGATTTATTATATTCTGAAATCTTTCTTTTTTTTTTAAATAAATCTTATTGTTATTGCATATGTATTTGTCATTTATATTAATTACTTTAGTAACTTTCTATTCTTTCTAAATTACATTTAAATATTTTCAATAAATTATTACTCCAAGAATTATGCTTTCATAATTCAACAATTTAAATTTAAATATTTTCCATAAATTATCAATTCAAAAATTATGCTTTCATAATTACTATACAATTTAAATTTAAATATTTTCAATAAATTATTGATTCAAAAATTATGATATAATTACTATACAAGACATTTACATTTACAAGTTATAAATTACACTTTTAGAAATTATTGTCTTTCTTTTGACAATGTTTATCTGTCTTTGATTCAGTCTTTTGTTATGAGGAATACATGGCTTTCTTTCACCTTAATTGTAGTGGTTCCTCAGCGTGCCCTCTCCTGGTCCTGAGTCCTTGATGTTGGGAATCCTGCGTAGTCGTGAAGTCCTGGATCTTTTCCTCGTCCTCTACATCTGGAATTTATGCCATGTAGTGTGCTGCTCCCTCGTCCTCCATAATGGTCTCTGGCTTCAATGGTGGTGTCACGAAAGTGATGATGTTGTCAAGCATCTCCGGCTGCCACTGTAGTCGAAAAAGAGTTGTTGTGGTTAGGCAGAGCCTCCGACTGCCACTATGGTCTGACAAGAAAGAGTTGAAGTCGGGCAGAGTCTCCAGCTGCCTCTGTGGTTGAATGAGAAAGAGAACAAGGCTGATGTGCCTCGCGTATTTATAGTCTAGGGTGCAAAATTCATGTTTCGACAATTCTCTGCATATTTGGTTTTGTGATATTTCATATACACTTAACACCATTTAAATAATTCATATAATTAATAGCATTTATTTAGGGGTGACACTTTACAGGAATCAACTGGTCTCACACACACACACGTAAGATACACGTGTACACACAGACGCAGCTGTGTGGCGTGACCAACCTGTTCGAGCATACAAATTTTGTTGTTCACTTTACAGCAGTTCAGACTGAAAGCTGAATTATTATTATTATTACTAACAATATGGATTATTTATTTAAATTATATTAATTATCTTAACTAATTGTGCAATGCACAGTACCCTATACATTTGTACTGTTGCACACACACACAGTGCAACACTATGTCACACTATTTTAATGCGATTATACTAATTATTATGAATTATTAAATTATCCATTTATAAATTAATTAATTGGGTCTAATTAAATTCGTATGCCATTTATGTGTAACTGAATGGGGTTGTAATTGACATTTGTAGAGCCCCACATTCCTTGGGTATCATTTATATTTAATATACATATAGAAAAGTAAATTATATTTATCGGATTTGACTCAATATAGTTATCAAATCAATATGATTTACGTGATCATGTTAATCTGACATTTCAATGGGCGATTTGGGTGTGTCCACTGATAATTAGAATAACTCTTGAGACTCTGTAGGTAACAAGATAAAATCACTTGGAACGTGATAAATTAATTGTCAAGGTTAATCGCAATAATGAACGCAAGATATATGTAATAATTACTTATTTATTATCACTGATTAAGTAAATTATTGAACCACAAATGAAATTATGTCCTGTAAATACTTAACAAAACACATAATAACATAAATCCCAATAATATTCGTTCGTTGTTTCCTGAAAAACAAGACATATAGTACAATCAAATACAACACAATAATATACATATACAAACAATAAGCAATCAAATATATTTTATCCCTAGCCAAATGCGTTCATTATGCTCAGATGAATGACTTTAATATTAACATTATTAGATTTCTGATTTATATAGATTTACAGAGATTTACAGAAATCTCTCGGAAGTAGCTCTTTGAAAAGAAGAGACAGTGCAGTAGTATGTATCAACTAGCATTTAAGAAACATAAAAACTTATCTTGCAAAAGGCTTATCCACAAATTCCATCGGTGTAAGATTACATCCGTTGGTGGGTTCCTTGTACATGGTAATCACTATTGATCGAAGAACACTTCACTTTCACTCACTGAATTTCCCACTCGCGTTATATATAGTGTGGTGTTGGACTCTCCACTGGCGTTAAGTGTTTCATGGCTTCATGTGTTAAGATGCAATCATCATCATTGAAGTGGTTTGCTTTTAGAGTTTGCTGTGTGCGTGTTCATGTAGCTAACTATTCTGTCTACCTTGGACGTAATGTATGCAATGTGCGTATTAGTGTTCGTGTTAATTCACTCAGTTCAGATGCCCAAAATTGAGAATCTTTATGGTTGAATAGTGTCTGAAGTCGTCACCCACTGTTTTACTCTCGGATTGTTACTCACTCGTATTGCATTATGTTGCATGTCGGTCGTAGTCTAGAGTCACGTTGTAACAATACAAGATATAGTATAGTATAGTATTTAGTATTTAAGTATGTTTTGATTGTATGTGTTACTTGTAGATACGCTCCGGTATCCACAATAATGTTGTATAATAAAATATCCAAAGTTATAATTATTATTATCAGTCTGATTGTGATTATTAAATGTGTGGGTATCGCTGGTTAAATCTTTTAATTTAAAAGTATTTTTCGCACTCCGCTGGTAACCTCCCCACTTACCATATGTGGATATTGCTGTTCTGTTCGGTGACTGCTCAGCTGTAACATATACGCTACACATACAAGTAGATATTCTGTTTGAATATCAAACGTGATTAGCATGCACAATAATAATAATATAACAACTGAATAATGTTTTGAATTATCAGGAATATTTGAATTCTTCCGCCACCTTTTGATAGAACTGGCTATGAAAAAATAAACTATTTTAAGTCTGAAATTAAACACTTTTTCCACTGGTAACAAAATATTGAGGTTTATTAACAGTTAGGAATGCTATTAAATCTTTAAAAAAAATTAACAATCAGTCACTAATAATTCTATAGAAAATAATTACAATGAACAAATTTAAAATGAAACTCTTCTTAGCCTCAGGGCTGGTAACTCTGTAGGTTATACAATAGTTTTTATTTAGAGAGGTTATGTCCTCTTACATAAGTTAATTACCAAGTTCGTGTGATTCTTTTAAGTGACATGATGCCAGATACAAGATGTGGCGTTTTATAATGATATTTAATAAACAATTAATAGAAAACAAACAAACAAATATTAAAATTGAAAATTGGTACCATATAATAGATAATTATGGTATTATCGTACGCGGGAATTCGTACCCAGTATAGAGTAGTTACTTTGACAATAAACAAGTGCGTTGATTTGCACTGCTAAAATGTACTATTATATTTTAATAGTTAACTATAGGAATTATTTATTCACAAGAGAAAAAGTTATAATAAAAAAAACTCTTGTTATAGCTTTCATCTGGTTTGTATTATTTGAGAACAGACTTATGACAAAAAGGTGACAAATTGTGGTTATGATTTTTAGGTTATCTCATAACGTGAATAGTTATTAGAGTTAGTTATATTAAGCATTGATTTCTTCTTAATCTAAACATACATATATTATTTATAATATTTCTGATGCATAACTATCAGTAGAATAGAATATTCTTTCGCATATAAATTAAAATATTTATCTTCAATAGTAAAATCAAAAACAACATGAGTCAATTGAGCGACTATTTGCTGCGCTCGTATTTTGTAATAAGTACATTAATCGTGACTCTTTTAATTATGAAAAATAATTAAAACATTTATTTATCAAGTTAAAAATTGCGAAATAATTCTTTCGTCAATTCTGATAAATTTCATCAGCATCATTATACTTCGCTATTATTGATTAGCGTAGTATCTAAACAATCGGTTTTTACAGAAATTTTTATTTCTGTTTTATTGTTAATTAATGAAAAATATTGTACTCCCTGGTTTATTTTCAACACAACACTCGAAAATACGACCGATATTATACACTGGTCGTATTTAATTCTTATTCACTCCGCACTGTACACACGTTAATGCTTTGTGGTATATAGGTTAGGTGTATGTAGTTTTACTGATGTTTGCGTGTCGCGCACAATTCAAAAATAAACTTCTTCATTAATTTGGTCCGTAGAGTGATAAGTCTTGTCTCGTTGATGATTGATAGATGACTGTCACGCTCCGTCGGAACGTCTGCGGCTTGTCTGCCGGTTTTCATTCATTTGATTGGTTGAATTCTTTGAACTCTCCGACCCAAAGTACCTTGACTTAGTAAAATTTTTAATTTATTACCAATTTTGCGTTTGGGTTTGAGATTAGAATGACGTAAGCACTGGTGCACAGAATAATTAAAAAGTTTATAAACGTTATAACTTTCTTATTATTTGTCTAATCGTTGAATGGTTGGTGCCAATAAATCGTGGACATCCTGAGCTTTAAATAAAGTCCAAACAAGATTATAATCCGTCCATTATTTAAATCACTATATCGATTTCACAAATTTTTATGGTGCATCTTATATTTAATAAGTTTATTACACCAAAACTTAACTAATTACACTAAAACACTTTTGATTAAACGATCTGAGTCTATTTCTCAACTGTTTAATACAAAATTTGGGAATAATTGTTACCCAAACAATGTTTGATCATGGCGTCTTTAGCGTCCATATTCGATTATTCACAATTGTCCTTAATACTATTTTTCCTTATCTAATAACATTGGTATTGTAATCTAACAATAATATAAATGTTTATTTACATGGATTTGTACTTTAGTATATGCACAAGGTTGTGTTTCATATACTAGTAGTATTATTTAACTACCTTCCTATCTCTTTTCTTCAAATTGTCACATTGTTTATGGTTTTTCTATATAAGGTATATTATGTTGTAAATGCAACTAGTGTACAACTATAGTACCTAATTCATTTAATATATTTGTTAGCTTTTAGCTATCTGATAACCCTTCAATTTCTAGTAATGGGTTTGTTTACATTAGGTCATGGCATGGTAGTCAGTTATTTTTTGATAAATCAATAACTAAATTGTTATTATTATATTTGACATAGATTCTCAAAGTAGTATCAGACATCCTTCTGATCATTGATAACATTTTTATCTACTTTTGAACAAGTTTGTATGTTGCATTTTGCATAAACAACTTGCTATATATTGTTTGTTTACATTCTGATTCCACCATCATGGTCATTTAGTTTTTAATAATTTATCTATAAAATTACTATTCTTATGGTTATGGTCTGTTCTCATAGTAGTATTAGGTGTCCTTCTCACTACTGGTAACACTTTCATTAATCTCTGTTTAAGTTTTAATAATATTATTTTGCTTAACTATTTTGTTACATTGCCTCTGCTCACTTCTGGCTATGCATTCATAGTCAGCTAGTTTACAATATTTTGATTATAAAACTATTATCATTATACTTATAATCTGTTCTCATAGTAGTACCAGATGTTCATCTAACTACTGGTAATACTTTCATCAATCTTTGTACATGTTTTAACAATGTATTTTGTTTAACTAATTTGGCATATTAGGTTGTATTTCATCTAGGTTTGTGCTATCATATTTGGTCTACTTTATTTGTAGTGTATTTCAATATAATACACTGTTTACTAGGGTGTATCATTACTTATAATGAATCTTTGATTGACACAATTGTTGATGGTTGTTTGGTTAAACTAACATGTATGATTTTTTGTTTAATAGGTGCCTTTCCTATGGGGTTATGTAACAATGTACAACATATTCTAATGCAGCATTTTGCTACTACTATCATGACTTCAGTATGGTATTCTATTACAATAGTTTAATTGTTGATTAATACACATGTTTACACTACTTCTTCTTAAACAATAATACAAATATTCTTGAACTAATGATAATACCTTTCTTGTCATGGTTTGTACCTAATTTCTGTCACATTTGTTTGATATTTAACAAACTACTTTGTTTGCTATTATTTTCTCTGGCCTTTCTTTGTATTGTATTCTGTTTTGCCGTGGCATTCAGTTACATTTCTTTTGAAATTTACAAAGGTTTTTTATTATCATGCTCTATGAACAATAATATAACTGTTCTATCTTACATTGTTTGGTGGTCTTATGATTATCTATTTGGATCACAATCTTCATTAAAGTAGTCACACTAACTGTCTGTGTATTTTTTGACTATTTAATCCTTGAAGTTTCCACTATGAAAGTAACACATTTTCTTCCGCTATAAACCTTATCACTGGAATTGTTTGTGGGGTTTATTAGGTTAAAATTAGTTAACTGGTCACAGGTTCTCACACTTACATTAAGTATTCACTATAACTGTTTGTGATTTCTTAAATATGTTAAACACTGTTTCTTCATAGTTGACAATCACTATTCTTTTGGTTACTAGTATTGTCTCTAGTATACTTGATGAATGATGATTTCTTGTATGGTATATCCATTTTCTTCTCTCTTCATGTCATGTTTCCTTGTCCTTCTTCTTTAGGTTGGAACGTCTTCTTCAATATTTCCATTGTAGTATTCGTTGTTTCATAATATTTATATTTGTAAGTACATCGGTTTGTCTGCCATCATTGTGGTTGCTCTTGAGTTGTCTCTTCCTTTTATTTTACATAGTTATTTTGTTGGTTCCCCTCACTGTTGGAATCTATTGGGCCTGGTTACTAACATTTTATTTTGGCTCATGGTCATTTTCTTTCTCTATTTCGTGTACGATGCTGCTATGTTACACTTTCTTCTTCATAGTTGGAACTTTACACTAATATATCTGTAGATACACACTTTTTTTCACATAGTTTTATTTATCTAGAAATACTTTCATGCTTCCCGTCACTTGACGTTATAATTGCTTAATTTATGTAACTACCAATTTGGTAACGTTACAACGTATACACTGGTATTTAATGATAGTTATGTCTATTCGCACTATTGATTACTGCGGTAAGTTCGGTAACTCATATAAACTATCGAACATGCATTTTGTAGAACTGCGATTGAGTTGAATGTCTAAGTCCGATTAATACCGCGACTTGGTTACAATTTCACTGATTGATTAACCGAGTTAAAAGTTGAGTAAGTCGTGTAAACTATTTCAATTACTACTACTTCTACTATATTACTACTAGCTCCGCGTCCTCGCAAACAGTTTTTATCAATCATTCTCTCCCAGAAGGCAATTTCCTCATCTCTATGCCTACGGCCGTTGTTGATAGGTTCCTAATTTCCTACCACCTTGTAGATTTTTGTCATCGGTTTCCTGATTCGTCGTTCAAGTTGTCACTACTCTATCCACCAGTTCCTTTGGAAGATGCAAAACTCTGGTTGGTCGTCGGGCATCCCCGGAATATCCCAGCGACGAACGTTGTGCTGATTCTCAGAAACTAGAGCAATTCCCCGCCTGTCTATCAACCTTTTGTTTCCACGTTGTCGAGGCACTCCGATATAGCTTTTGTTAAGAGTCTGCAGTGTCTTGGTCAATTGTTCATTTACCCTTCGCTCGTTCCGCCAATTATCAACTCTTCGTTGGGTGTCATCCCTGGATGGGTCCCACGCTTTCTAGTTGTAAATCTGACTGGACGTCAGGGCGTGCTTTCCTGCTGGGCTGTGTATATCTCTAGTATTCATTGAATATCCGTCCTATTGTCCACATATTTGTCAAGATTTCTCTGCACCCTTTGTTACGGGGTGTAGCGTTCATACATGTGCTCGTTACAACTTAACCCCACAGCATGTGTTCCATTTCACTTCTGCGTAACCAGGCTACTGGACTATGCCTTTTTTTTTTTTTTTTTTTTTGGTTTGGCGTTGTAAATCGTAGCTAACTTCGTGCTGTCAACGACGTACCCTATTTTCTATTGTTGCGTGTACTCAGACGTTTCTTCATTGTTTTCCCACTGGCGTCGGGTCTGACGTGTCTCTAATCGTTTTATTTACGACTCGGGCCTGGGTTTGTCAACTCGAGTGTGCGCGCGTGTCACTTGATCATGAAATTACAAATTTTTAAAATTTTGATCACCATACTATGTGTTGCACATTTGTACGTCACTATTCACAGTTCACTTGGTTGATTATTCACTGAATTAAAACCTGTCTTGCGTTCACTGAACTTACCTAACCTGTGTTACGTTCGAGACTTACTAATAATTTACTGCCCACAAGTGTTACAGGGATCTCGTTCTTAACTCTTCAAGGTTCAACAATCAACTAACTAACGTGTGCCAATTTTTCTGGCTTCTTGGTGCAAAATTCCGATTGGTCGAAGCCTTAGGCATTGTCATTTTATGACGTTGGTTTTTCTAGTTCAAATATACCTCCAAATACTAATTTCAAAACTGCCATCTTATGCTAGATACAATGTTAATGATATTGTCATCAATGAAATCCCCTTTTTTCACTGATCATTTTGATACCTCACAAGATAGGTTTTTGTTCAGTATCTATATATGTCACATTTTTGAATTTTGACCCAAATTTATGTTTTATGCTTAAAATTACCTCTTCTGTACCCTTAATGTTATAAAACAATTTCTATCTACTTTAAATATAATATTAACAGTTAAATAAATTGATATCAGTACTGGTCATGACAAATGTTAACATCATTGTTTTATAAAACCTATTGACTGTGGTACAAACATAATATTGTCTTATGTACACTTTAACATCATTAATTTCTTAACACACATTCCTTATTTATAAAATATTATCATACTATGGATCTACTCTCTACCTTAATACAGTTATTTTAAAACTTACCCTAATACAAATAAAGTTCTATAGAATAACATTGAAGAGTAACATTAAAAGAGACCAAGTAGAAGATGGTAAGTAGCAAGGTAAAGTTGCACTCACCGTTGGGGAGTATGTAATCCAACGTGTCGAAAGAAGTAAATACCTAAGATCCAGATTGGCACTACACAGATTAGTACGGAATTTTGCCCATCACTTTCACGATAGTAAATTCACCAGTAAAACACTAGGGGTTAAAAATATGGAAGAAACGTTAACTTCACTCGGACAGTCCGAACACAGGTTTCGCACCGAGTACAGAAATAAAACTAATTTTATACTGAGAGAAGAGAAAAAGAACAGCTGTTATGATTGTATAAGTAAGGGTGGATTTCACCGTAAGCGATGGAAAATAAGGAAGTATAGTAGGGGAATAACGTTACACAAACATAACACTGCAGGACATTTATTGTCTATTATGACGAGAACAGGGAAATGGAGAGTAAGAAAATTAATCCGACTAAACTGGATAGTGAACAAGTGTGTTGGTAAACACAATAGCAGGATGTAAACTGCTGCGATGTTTATATAGGGGAGAAAGAATTTTTGTCACACACGGCAAAGTAATGTTTTGTACGTCCGATAAAAATATTTACTTTTATAAAGAGTTATAAAGTTAAAACCCAATTGTAATTTAGTTAATAAGATGTAATTATAAGTTACACATGTACTAACAGTCAAATTTTATTTAAACCAACCTGGGGAATATATGCAACAATACATATATTTGCCCAGGGCGGTATGTTTAATATGTAATTAGCATAGAAAGTATAAGGAACAGTTTTGTGCAAGAAAATGCAGGAATTGACAAAATCTGACCTATCGAGAGAACACCTGCTGTGCCAGTGTAAGATACTGTGTGTGTGTGACCAGCTGTGACACGATAACGGGGTGATGTGCTACGAATTGTTTGTTCCAATTATTCAGGTCTTAACAGGATTATAATAAACTAATTACTTGTGTTAAACCTGTACGCAAAGACTTACGCCAATTATAAAGACACCATTACATTAAGGGATTTTTAACGAGTGTGGTAATGTAAAATTTATTTCCAGATGTGCAATATTAATGATGCTATTTAATTAATATTAATTATTAGTGTAATTAATATGTGTGGTATATGTGAGTGACCAGAGAAAAATTACACAGACAATGAGATCGCTCATGTGACGAATATGGTCATAAGTTCACGATAATTAACCAAAAAGTGAGTGTAATAAAAAGGACGCTCTGGAGCGAACTGACCATCTCTAACCTGTCAAAAGCAGGACTGTTCCTGTCAAATCGCCACCAGTATAAATACCACTGGCAATTTTGGGCGATCACACACTCGGACTCAACAAATCTACAGGACGTTACGCTGCCCGTTTGCCGATCGACTTCTGGACACACACTCACACCAAGACGTAAGAAGGAATTCTGAAGCATCACCAACAACCACATTTAAAGACAACACACACCGCATCAGCATAGTCATCATCATACTCTCAGGATTCTGGACACACACGCAACAGTAACGGCGATATACGCAGGTGATACAAAAACAATTATATTTTTATTGTGAAGAGAGCTCTCAAAAAAGAACTTCAATATGAATATAATAATTAGAGTTTTAAGATTAAATAATACTTAGATAAGAGAGTAAGTTAACAAGCAAATCTAGTAAAGAAATAATAATCTTTTGTAGTATTTTTTGGGTGTGTCACTATAAGTCTATAATAGATTGGAAGTAAATGGTAGATTAATTTATTTTTGTTTATAGCAACAATAAATTCATTCTTGAAACTTAATCTTATGTTGTTTGTAACTGAGTTGCTATCAGTATTCAGTATTTCAGACACACAGAAATAAAAAGAATTTAAATAACTTGTTTAACATGTTGTTTAGTGAATAAGATTATATGGGTGTTTATTTTTTGTGGTATGTTATGAATAACATTGCAGGTTACACTATATTTTGTAACACTAATAAAGGTAAATATTTATGTGTCTAATGTTTGAAATTTTAATATTGAAATATTTTTTTCTGTTAATTAATAAATCTTAGAATGATTATTTGAAACAATTTTAAATGATTTATTTCATGTCAACAACATCTCACTCCTCTTTAAAGACTATTTAATTATTGTGCAACTACATAGACTTGACGCAACGAGAGAAACAAATCCTGCGACCTAGCTGGTGTAATACATATTTAGTTGCGTTGAGTACATGGTAATATATTTGTAGAATTGTAACGTTGCACTATATATATATAGCTCATGTCAAATGCCTGCTTCCTGGCCAAGGCTATGTTTCACAATTTAATGTTACCCTTTCCCTTCCTCACCGTGCAAATTTATGGGCACAAAGTCCCTTCCCTGAAATTCCTAACACTCTCTTACAGAACCATCTATCACCATGAATACAACACAACTGACAATAGGATTTGCCACTGTGTCCTTCTGCTTGAAGAAACGAAAACATGACACATCTCACAGCTGGCTGGGGAGGGAATGGCTGTCTGTGTTTCCTCGTCATTACTGGAACAGAAATAAGCAAAAAGAATCAGTGATTGAATTGTTACAATATAAAAAGGTTACTGTTCACTACTCTGTTTTTTATGGCAGCCAGTCTGCATGCTAGCCAATTGAAGGTTAATTTTGTGACACCCCTTGATTTTATAAAATATGCTTCTCTCTACATTTCTAAGGCAAACATCTTAAAATTTGTAGGCACTAGTTAGCAGCAGTTATGCACTAGTAAATTGATAATTTGTTTTGTTTGAAAAGCTCAGCTGATTATATCTTTTCAGTGATGTTGATTATTATTTATTTCAGCACAAGACAGCCAGTGTGTAGAGGGTAAAGTGGGAAAGGCTTCATGTTCTCCACATGTCTTCCACTGTGAAACTGAAATGCTGTGTTCCACAACAGTTACTGAGAGTGGTTGGTATTCATTATATTTGTGCATATGTAGTAAAGAAATATGCATAATATAGTATTTTGAACATGTTGCATTTAACGTATGTATGTGAAAAGGCCAATTTAATAGTACATTAACAAAATTCAATTGAATATGTACTTACAAGTCAGTACATACAGTAGAGTCCCGGTTATCCGCCATAAACGGGCTGGCGGAAGGGCGGATAAGCTGGAATGGCGGATAATGGGGAGAGTTAAATAAAACGCAAATTTATCATAAAATTACGTTGTAATTTTCTAAATGTAATTAATAAACATCACGTTTTACAACAAATCAATAGAGAAAACAATACAGTACTGTACAATTATAGTAAAACATTTTAGAGAACAAGCAACAATATTAAAGTTATACACTTACAAAAAAAGAGAAAACAATTATGCCTACTTTAGTACTTCACGCTTCAAGTTTAAGAATTCAGTAAATTTTAACAAGAAAAATTTACTAAAAATAAATATAGAATCAGACTAATGTGTACGTAATAAAATTGACTTACACTGTCAGAAATGTTGGAAGTGAGAGTTCAGTTCATGATGAGTGAAAAAAATTAGTGATCTTCGACTGCCTCCCTGATGATTCCCGCTTCTTTGCTGCCAAGTCTCGCCATCTTTGGAGCATCATTATGTCGACAACCCTGGCTTCCTCTTGCTGCTCAACGTACTGAATGGCTGCTTCAAGAGCTTTAACCCTTTCTTTGTGTGTGATCTTTTGGGGCTCAACAGTTTCAGAGTCTTGATCTTCAACAACATCATCGCTATTAACAAGTGTTACAATTTCTTCGTCAGTTATTTCATATTGGTCGTCTCCTGAAAGCCAGTTCCTTTTTCATACAACGATGCATCCTCACATCTAGGGATACGTTGCACCAAGGGCAAAATACTTTCATGAAGTTCAGCCATATTTTCGTACTTGCCCAACAGCTTATGCTACGACTTCGCAATTGTTTGTGCCCCAACGTCGGCCCAGGCCCTTGCGACCCAATAAGCGACATACTTTAAATTTATACTTTTCAACTTCTTAATCAAGTTTTGCCCATCTTCAATTTCTTGTATGACTGTTGACAGAAGCTTTCTTCGATAGTTTCGTTTAAGTGTTTCCAAAACACCCTGGTCCATAGGCTAACAAAATGGAGTCACATTTGGTGGCAAAAACATAGCCTTTATGTCCCCATCTCTAAGTTCGTCTGGATCAGGGTGAGTTGGGGCATTGTCTAGCAGTAAAACTGCTTTTCTGGGTAGGTTGTTGTCTTTTAAAAACTTCTCTGTAGAAGGAACAAACTCTTTAAAAAACCATTCCTTAAAAATTTCACTAGTCATCCATGCACTTTTTTGATTGAAATATTTTACTGGAAGAGCATGTTTTGAAATGGTTTTAAAAGCCCTAGGGTTTTTGGACTTTCCAATCATTGCCAGGTCCATTTTATGGTTTACTGTGCCATTACTGCATGCTAAAATAGTCACTCTCTCTTTACTACGTTTATAGCCAGGGGCTGCAGCTTCAGTTCTAGCTGCAAGGCTCTTACTCAGTAACATTTTGAAATTAAGGCCTGTTTCATCACAATTAAATACTTGATCTCCTGTTAAGCTTTCAGTTTCAACAAAGTCTTGAAATTTGTTCTTAAACTGCTCCATTTCTTTAAAGTTTGATGACAGTTTCTCGCCGCAAATATTCAACTGACGGATTCCATAACGTTCTTCCATCTATCAAGCCAGCCAACGCTTGCTGTAAAATCTCCATCACCTTCATTAAATTCTTTTTGAAACTGCAACGCCTTTTCTTTTAAGATAGGTCCCGAAATAGGCACCCCTTTCTCCCTGAACTGTGTAAACCAAATGTACAACGCTTCGCTAACTTTTTCATAATCACTATTTTTCATAGTTTTTCTATCTTTAAAAGCAGTCTCAGTAACTCGTGAGGAACACCATTTTTCTAATTCTAATCGTCTCTTCTTCCAATTTCCAACTGTGCGATGACCGACGCCGTAGTGGTCAGCCACCTTCTGCAGCGTTTCCCCTTTATCCAGTCTTTTTAATGCCTCAAGCTTGTCTTTTATTGATAAAACAATTTTCTTCCTTTTCGTAGCCATAATTGCAACACTATTAACAAGACTACACTACGACACTTTCACCAAAACTGCACTAGTCACTCACGGACACACCGCGTAAAAATAGCCTCACTGCTCACTACAGCACACAACAAGTAACTGCAATCAAATGTATTGGAACTTACCATCTGCGGCTTTCCAGAAACAGCGTCTTTATAAATTTACATGTTTCGGGACCCTTGTCCCATCATCAGAATTTAAAAGTAATTGTGTATCATTTAAATATGATACACTTGTCAAACACTTAAAATATTAAAATCCAATATAAAATAACTTAATATAACATAATAATATAATATTTACATAATATTACACAATTACTTTTAAATTCTGACGATGGGACAAGGGTCCCGAAACATGTAAATTTATAAAGACGCTGTTTCTGGAAAGCCGCAGACGGTAAGTTCCAATATATTTGATTGAACAACACGTGGCTTGGTACTAAACATTTGGGATTTATTCCTTTTAAACAAGAAACTGCAGTCTACTAAGCGATGAGCATGTGAGCGATAGCGTTGGGTGTGGGGTGGGGTGAATGACACGAGTCACAGCTAGGCTATAATAGGCGATGGGCAGTAGGCCAAATTCCTGTGGTATAGTCAGGAGCAATCACAAAGAGAGCACGTACACTCACGCCCGCAAACTATTGGCACACTATTTTCGTTGCATTAATTAAAGAAAATATTTTTTACGTTTACGTTTTTTTACGCCGCTTGGGCGGCGATAACATGGAACGGCGGATAACCGAGACTCTACTGTATTTAGAGGTCTAAATGAGTTGTGGATTTTATATAACAGTTCTTCTTCTAGCTGGAAAACATAAGAAATCACATACATTGGTGGCCATGTAGATCTAAACCCTACTTGTAAAGCACTTCACTGAGAAATCAATTCCCAAAATGTTTATTTGACTCACACTGTGTCTGTCTAATAGTAAGTTAAATATAATATATTTTATTACATATAGGACATTCTTATCTATGTTTAAATATATGTATATAATAAGTGATTTGTACAAACATTTAAGGTGTGTGTGTGTGTGTGTGTGTGTGTGTGTGTGTGTGTGTGTGTGTGTGTGTGTGTGTGTGTGTGTGTGTGTGTGTGTGTGTGTGTGAATTGTAACTCAAAACTGTTGAACACATGTTAGTTAAAATTTGACAAAATGTTTTGATATAAATACATTTTTCCTTAACAGAACTGTGTTTACAGCTAATGCCTTTTGTAAACTTGTTTGTTTCAACATTTTTTCACACACATTTTTGTACTATACTGAAAACATTTTGGAAACCATTGTTAGCTAATTATAGTATGCTTGTGTTTGCTAGTAAACACTAGCTAAATTGAATCTCAGTTTACCCTTACATGTGTACAACATCCTTGAATAATTTAGTGATTAAATTTGTTTTCTTTAGCTCAAGATGATCCATGCATAGAGATTAAAGCAGAAAAGAACCCGTGTTCTCCAGTCCCCTGTGAATCTGAAGTGCAGTCTTCCACAGCAGTTATTCAGAATGGTTGGTATTCATTCTTTTGTGTGTGTACTTAGTGTACATAGACTCTTTATCATATGGGAAGCTGTCTGGCTCACAGCTAATGACATGGAAGTAGTCATGCAGGTTGCCAATGTTCATCCCTCTCCCTTTCTATCTCATAATAAGGTACTCAGCACAGGTATGCAAAACGAGTATTTGAAAGTGGCAGTTACGAGAGTAACCAATCAAAAAAAAAGTACCTTTTACTGCTACAACCATTACCGATTATCATTACCATTAATGATTGTTATAATATAAGAGTTTAAAAATTGTAATCCTGTAACTTTAATTTTTGGACAACTAAATTTACATGTCAAGCCGGCACATATGAACGAAAAACCCATATGCAGAGTGTATTTATCAACACAATATTGTAATTTAATAAGTTGGTAACTATTATAATTTGTTATTATAATCTGTATTGTGTTTGCATAACACAGGAGAATAAACACAACATTATTGTGATTTTTGTTTATCACTTGTTAATAAATTTTCATCTCATTCTTTATAAATGGTCCGTATCTGATCTCATAGCTTCGTCATCTTACATACATATTTTCTAAATACAGAAGCAAGTACTCAGTAACAATAACTGCTACTTTGTACGTGTTTACTCATTATTGGGGGGGGGGGGGGCAAAACGAGTAACCCAAGCCAGTATTTCAGCTTCACAGTAACTGTTACAAAATATGTCAACACACCTTTAATACTCAGTCCTATTCTGCCTGCTGTGGCATTAACACCCAACCCATTTCACTCACTCAGGAGGTAACCCGTAATGATACTTAATTTGAAGACAGGTGGTAACCCATAATGTCAAAAATCTTACATCAGTGGTGGCCAACCTTGTTTTGACTATGATTATTGGGCATGCCACTAGAGGCAAATTATTTCTTGTAAACAGTATATGTTTATAAAGTATATAGACAAACTTTAAAATTGTATGAAAGTGTGCTTCAAATTTATTATAAATCCAGTAAACGTTTTATAACTACAGTAGTAACAAAATTCAAGGAAACAAATTTTTTGCATGACATATGCCACTAATTATCATTCATGCCACAGGTTAGCCACCATTGTTCTACAATTATATATAAAAGACCCTTTTTAATCACTAGTAAGGAAGGAGAACTAAAAAGAAAAGATCTTTGCATTATTAACATTATTCGTGATATTTATTCTAAAGTTTACAAACTGCATTTCATTTATACAAACAGCATGAAGAATATTTTAAAAGATCAAAAAGTAAGTACATGTAACTTACATTTAGGCTTACTGTCGAAAGTAATCCGTAATTTTCTTTTGAACACTCCTTTCCGAAAAATAAATTCTTTCTGTTGTGCTGTGGAGATGCTGTGCTGCATTGAACGTGTCGTCAGACGTCTCTCTGAAGCAGTAAAATTGTGAAACACTTTCGGCGGCTCTCATTCCTTCCTATACTGTCGGACAAACGATGTCGGCATCCTCCTCTTGCTCAGCATGTTCTTCAACACTATCTTCTGCTTCTATGTTTTTTACTTCCGCAATAATTTCTGCATCACTCAACACTTGGAATGTTTCTACTTGGTCATCCACTGATGCATAGGAATCAAGTTCATTTCCAAATTCATTTACGTTGACTTTCTTAATCCACTCCGAGAGCGGCAAGTCGTCATCTTCATCATCATCGGGTAAATTTTCATGTACGAGTTGTGCTTTACTAAAGCATTTTGCTATCGTCTTCTGTCTTACACTCTTCCAAGAGTCGTCTAGGAATTGTATTGCATCTAAGAGTGAAATTGTGGCAGGTTGCACCGTGTCCATACAGAAAATAATTTTTTTTAAAGTTGCTTGCGGTAGTGACACTTTAGGCTTCTAATGACGCCTTGGTCCTTAGGTTGCAGGACACTCGTACAGTTGGCCGGTAAGAAGACCAGATTAATGTTTGTCAAATTTAGCTTTGGATGGGCTGCACAGTTGTCAACTAGAAGTAGAATTTTTCTGTTTTTCGATGACAGTTCTTTATCCCACTTTCTTAGTTCATCTTCAAAAATACTAGAAGTCATCCACGCTTTTTTTTGGCAGTGTAACTTACAGGAAGTTTTTAAAACATCTAGGATGCAAACTTTTCCCGATAACTAAAAGTTTCCTTTTTTCGGTTCCCGTCATGTTCGCACAAACAAAAACTGTAACTCTTTGTTTAGAGAGCTTCCCACCAACGCACTTTTCATTTTTAAATTTGAAAGTCTTATCTGGAGTTGATTTATAAAACATTCCGGTTTCATCTCCATTAAAGATGTCTTCATCTTTATATGATCGTCTAATTTCTGGCCAAGTGTTATGCACCCAATCGCCTGTAACGTTCAGATCTACGCATTTTGCCTCACCACAAATTTTTGCAAAGGAAATCGAGTGTCGGGCCTTAAATCAACCTAGCCATCCGTTGGAGCACGTAAAATCAATACCAAACAATTTTCCGAATTCTGTAGCTTTCTCTTTCAGAATTGGTCCACTCACAGGAATATCTGAACATCGACACTGTTTGAACCATTTCAATAATGCTGCATCCACATCACCATGTTCGCATTTCCTAATTTTTTTAATTTTTTCTCCATCTTCCTGAAAATTTTTTAAAATTTTGTCCTTGTTTTTTAAAATTGAACCTACAGTAGAATTCGCTAAACCAAACTCACGGCATACGTCAGCTATTTTGCGTCCGCTTTCATATGATCTAATTACACGTACTTTCTCTTGAGTAGACAGAACCTTTCTTTTTGTACTAGAACTTGCCATGATTACTGTATAAAAAAGTAGACTACGTATAAAATTCTATAAACAGTGGCTACCGAAACTTAAGTTATAAAACACACAAAAGAAACTGTCACAGTACGAGCAGATACAGAAACAATAACAACCAAAAACAGAGACGAGACTACGTGTAAACAATACTGTACAGTAAATACTGTAACAGCGTGGCGTGAACAATAGCCTCGAGACGCGCAGTTCTACTGACCCGGTGAGAGTGGTGGGGAAACATGTCAGTCGCCAGACACCGGCTGGCGCCAGCGGTCCTGTTACACTGCTTATCGCTTGCATACAATGTATGTCTGTAGCCATGGGCGTAGCGCGCGCACACATATACGTTTATATGAAATTTAGAGTAAAATATCTGAGAAATTTTTGACGCTATAACAGAGTAGTACAATATTTAGTGACGTTAAAACCGGGAATTTTTATAATATTAAAGATATCAGTTTGACCGGACTTATGACAAAATAACGCTACACCGAGTTGACGTAACAGCTGAGGCCGTAATAACCAAGTTCCACTGTATTCATAATGTTTTCATTATTCTATAAGACATTATCAGTAGCAGTGATTGGTTTCTCATTGGTGCCACTGATATTCTCATACTTCAGAATTTTCACTGCCCTCATTGTGTGAGTTTTTATAGTGACTTTAGTCAGTTTCCTCAAAACAATTCTTTCAACATTGTTCATTTTTAATCCTGTTTGCAAACTTGTGCTTTACTTGTGACCACACTACCTGATTGGGATTGTAGTGGCAGTGACAAGGAGGCAGGCATATTATTTATGTCCTGTTTCATTTGTTGTGAGCAGCTTAAGCTCATATATTTTAGGCATTCTCAATAGGCTAACACATATTGGTAGAGTTCAGTTATAGATGCCAAAAATTAAATAGCTGTTTGTTGCAGTCATTCAGTATGACATTCCAGTGGATTGTTTGGCATTTTTAAAAAATGGCAGAATAATAAAGGACATTATCCATTTCTGTTATTATCTTTCTCTCATCTAAATTTAGGAATCCATGTCCAAAAACTAGAAATACTGGAGCAGTGCTGGAATTGTGCTATATGCGACACAATTGATTTATGTACACCATGAGCTTGTATGGTGAGGCTTCGATACTTAGAAAAGTCAAGTATTTGTCTCACTTCCTCTGATAAATAATGTGTTTTAAAGAATGAAGAAACGCTGTAAATAATAACCCAAGCCAGACTACACACTATTTGTTTTAAAGCATTGCCATCATTTTCCGTGCATGTTCCTTTGTTACTTATTAACATGTTACAAAGCCATCATTACATGTCAATGAATATTCTACATAAATAGCCCATTCGCTATCACAAGAAGTTCAACATTATGATGCCTAGGAAAGGTAATTATCTGTATAGTTTGTAACTGCTAGTGGTTATTCTGAGTTTGATAAAAAAAATTTAGAATGTCTGGGTGCCTCTTTGTTACTTTGTTTCTGTTTAGCAAAAGTGAGGAATGCAAAAAGCACATATCTGAGTAAAGACAGCAGCTGTATATTTGTTTTCAATAGGTTTCAAATATGAGTTGCATAAAAATATAACTGGTAATAAAATACAGAGGCTGCACAGCAAGCTAATATTTAAAAGGCTATGACTTGAAAAGTATTAATGATAAAATAAGCTGTTTGGACATGCAAATGCAGGAATTTGCCGCCTAATAGAGCAGTCAATGCGAAATAAGAATTTAGGCCTAGCACCTAGAATATTCTGCATGCAGTTTGTCATAATATAAATATTACTACCTGACATTGATTTATCCAAAAGAACTGAATCCATTTATTCACTTTTTTTTTACATACTGTCTATATCCAGAGTACTCTGCCTAATATTGATACAAACTGTGTTTTTGTGTAATGTTATATTTGTTCAAACATAATCACTTCTTTTATTCATGAATTCAATCACAGCTTAGAGTAACACTCCAGTAGCAACAATTTGATTACTGTCTATCTCTGCTTTGATTTTACATATGAAATCTAGTATTACTAGTATTATATAAGTGTGTATAATTTATACTTTCATGCATAGACTTGGTCAGAAACTTATTGATTAAATATATCTTTATGTGTAACCATTTAGTTGATAATTATCCATTATTTAGTTTGTTTGATTTCATTAATTCTAAACCATCTCTTTTTTGGCTCTTCAATTCAACTACTGAAACCTTGTTTGAATTTTTACAGTCTTAGTTTCAACATCAAAATAAGTACTATTACTCTTACACATATTTAATAGACTAACTTGTTTTTTAGTATCAGATAGCACATCTGTACAGGATGAAGAAGTAAACACAGTTTCTTCTCCAGTCCACAAACACTCTGAAATGAAGTTTTCTACAGCAGTTAATCAGAATGGTTGGTACTTTCTATTTTGTGTTTTTTATTAAAATGTACAGAAGTATATTTATGAATTAACTTGAATATATTATCTGTGTATTTATTCAACAGAAGTATAAACCAAGTTCATTTTAATATTTCATTAATGTAAAAATTAAAAACTACATATTTCTAGTTTAAGCAAAAAACATAATTTTTTAACCCAGACTGAATAATCTATACGTTTTTTAATGCCTGTATTTATACCCAACAGTAATCACACAACACAACACAGATCCATGTACATTTGTTTATATATGAGGGGTATCCAAAAAGTAAGTTTCCCTAATTTTTATATCCAAGTATGAGCGACTCAGGCAGTTCCCGCGCACAGGGAATTTTAGTTTGGGTGTAGTGGCAGCGCTCGCAGCCGGTCTGGTGGCCATGAACTGCTCAAGTGTCAGTAGCAAGCCAAGCACAATGGAGACTCCACTTCGTTTTGCCGCCAGTTGTGAAATACGTAGTGTTATTCGTTTTTTGACTGCAAAAAATGAATCAGCCGTGGAAATTCATCATCAGTTATGCAGTGTTTATGGTGAAGATGTCATGTCTGTACAAATGGTTCGTCGTTGACGAACAATGTTTAATGAAGGCAGAGAAAATGTTCACGATGATGAGCGCAGCGACCAACCAGCAACTTCACACCAAGCCGACGCCATTGCTGCTGTGCGTGACGTCATTGACTTCGACATGCGGCTCATGCTCGACGAAATCATGACTCTACTGCCACCAAATATTGAAATTAGCCGATCCTCTCTTCACAACATATTGGTTGAAGACCTTCAACTTTCAAAAGTGTGTGCAAGTTGGGTGCCGCGCTTATTGTCTGACGCCCATAAGCAGCGTCGCTTCACAGCTGCACAATCTTTCTTGCAGTTGTTTCAAGATGAGGGTGAGCCCTGTTTACAAGAATAGTCACTGTTGGCAAAACATTGATTCACCATTCAACTCCTGAAAGCAAGCGCCAGAGTATGGTGTGGCAAAAAAAGGAGAGAAAGCTCCCCAAAAAGCCAAAGTGATTGAATCGGCAGGAAAGGTGATGGCCACAGTTTTTTGGGACTGCCATGGAGTATTGCTGATTGATTATCCGCCATGTGCAACGACAATAAATGCAGTGCGGTACTGTGACGTGCTGACCAGATTTCGTTGTGCTATTCAGAAGAAACGGCAAAGTTTTGCTCCGTCACACAATGCCCGACCACATGCTGCTCGTGCAACAAGCGAGCTTCTCGCCAACTTCCGATGGGAGATTTTCGAGCATCCTCCGTACTTTCCAGACCTTGCTCCAAGTGACTTCCATCAGTTTCCGGAGCTCAAACATCATCTAGGCGGTCGGCGCTTCGCCAATGACGACGAAGTGATAAAGGAGGTGGATAACTGGTTTTAGAATTTGGTGGCAGATTGGTATGAAGCTGGAATAAAGAAACTTACCTAGTACCAGAAATGCTTGGAAAGGGATGGGAATTATATAGAAAAATACGTACTTGTGTACGAAGGTAAATAAATATTTTTTGCACTTTTTAAATTATTTTTTTTTATTTTTCCTTGATAAGGGAAACTTACTTTTTGGATACCCCTCGTATTTTGTCCACATAACGTCTCCAGATGTTATATAGATAGGAGACATGTTACAATAAAACATTGAAACTGCCCTTTGGGAGTTACATCCATCTACAACCATTCAGAATAGTTAGTATTAATTTTAAAATATAGCTAGTACATACTGTATTGAAAGTACAGTAGAATCCCAATATAACAGACTAACTGGAGCTGAAGGTTGTCCGTTTTAATGAAAGTCCTGAAGTTTTGTAAGTTTCTACATACTGTAATACAGTACATCAATGAAACTATAGAGATAAGTATAAAATGTGTTTATTTTTATTTTTCATTTACATAGCCTACAATACAAAAGAAAACTTGTAAATTAAAAATTACTGTAACACTGGACTGTATACAAATGTAATTTACTATACTTTACAGTCTTTATACAATCAAAAGTTAAAATGAAGAGTTCATACTTTACTGTATTATTGTCTGGAACAGGGAGGGCCTGGTTCAAGATTATTATTTACATTAACTCCTTTGAAAAAATTATTTTCTATTGTGATTGTTATTTATTTCTTTGATCAATAACTGACAAAGCCGCTGCAAGTGTTCATAACAAGCAAACACAGTTTTATTGGTTGATTGTTCAACATACTGAATAACAAAATTCAAATGGTCTTTCATTTTGCTCACCTTCATTGTGGGCTGAGTATTGTCTACTACCTCTCCCTCCTTTTCCTCTGAAGAATTTGCTGCTCCAGTTACACTATCAAAAATTTCCTCTTCAGTCAAGATTTGGAAGCCAGGGTCATCTTCACCTTCTTCAACCCAGGTCTCCACATTTTCCAAGGAAACTGCTTCCTCCTCTCCTCTTTACAGAGTTTCACATAAGTCTCCTGTCTCACAGTCTTCAATTTCTGGAGTTGTGTCTTCATTTCTCAGACTTTTTTCCACAATTTTGCAGCATCAGTAAAGTTGTGAATCATAGATTGATTGTTGTATACCTTCAAATTTTGAAGAGTTTGTTGGCCTCTTTTACCTTCTTCACCAGCGGATGGCTGGTTCTAAGATTTCATTAACGATTTTTTTTCTATAAAGCGACTTTGTGGTGGAATCACACCTTGGTCCATGGGCTAAAACACGGATGTTGTGTTAGGTGGCAGGAACATACACTTAATCTTCTTGTCTCAACTGCAGAGTTTGTCAATATTAGGGTGGGTTGGTGCGTTATCCAAAAGAACCAAGGCCTTTACTTTATTTTCTGGAATTTTCACCATTTGGTGGTTTGTAATTGCTGGTACGGCTTTAGTATGAACCCAACCACTTGTTATTTCAGTTGTAAATCATGCATTGCAGGAACTATAATAGTGAACTGGTAAATTGTCCATCACATTTTTTAGTGCCCTTGGTTTTTTGCTTTTACCAACGATAACAGTTTTAAGCCATCTGCGTTCACACACAACAAAGCTGACACACGCTCCTTGCTTGTTTTCCTACCAGGCGTAATTTTCTCGGTTTTGAAGCTTGTGTATTGTCAAGTACAGTTCTCCAAAACAAACCCGTCTCATCATAATTGTAAATTTGCCCTAACTGATAACCCTTGTGTTTAATCAAATCATGTAGTTCTCTTCTAAAAGGCTCAACAGTTTCAAAGTCAGCGCTAAGAATTCCCCACAAATCTTCTTGTTTGAAATCTTGTGCCATCGACAAAATCTATATAGCCAACCAGAGTTCACTTTAAACTGTTCAAGCCCCATCTGTTTTGACAGTCTGAAATGACCAAAGCAGACCACCACTTGTAGACAAGAACCACTTGTAGTCCGCATCATCTAGTGTTGCCATCGAAGGGAGACACATACGTTTAAATTAATTCTTCTCCTTTTCTGTATTGGACTTAAGAACAAAGTTACAAGTGTCACTTTTCACTTTTTCTATGTCCGACACGGTTTGTTTTGCGATTCCATACTCAGCACAAATGTTGAACACTGACACTCCTTTCCCTAATTTTTCTGTGACCGATAGATTATCATGGAATTATATATCATTATTCTGTCCTATACTGGGCTTACTTAATGACATCATTTTTTTAAAAATTGTCTACAATAAAATCACTATCAACACTAAGAACTGAACATTAAAATTTGATACAGTACACCACTACTATAACACTACGAACACTAAAAAGAAGCAAAAGAATAATAGGCAGAAGCTTGTAATTATGCGTGATGAATAACTGACCCAAATAGAACCGGATGCACATGTGCCCATTGTCATGATTCGTGGAATTCCAGACAAAGTTGCCCAGCTGGTGGGGGCAACGTGAGTCATGTGGCACAACAACCTTTACAAATATGTACGAGGTGCTATCGGAAAGTTCCCGGACTGTACTTGGCACGGCTGTTGGACGTGACTGTACAACCTGGCGTCCCAGTGTCCGATTCCGTAATACGTAATGAGTCAGTCTGCCGAGTTTCGTTGCATTGTGAGGTTGTGTTCGGTCTACGCGTTGTGTTTTGTAATCGTGTGTTAACGTTCATTTGCTAATTTTATGATGGCTGATAAATTCGAGCAACGCGCGTGCATTAAGTTTTGTTTTAAACGTGGTAAATCGCCTACTGAAACTTTTGCAATGCTTCGAGAAGCTTTTGAAGAACATTCCCTACACAGAACACAGGTTTTTGAGTGGTACGGTCGTTTCAAGGCCTGCAGAATGTCACTTGAAGATGATCACCGTTCAGGATGACCTTCCACAAGCAAAACGGATGAAAATGTTGAAAAAATTCGACAACTCATTCACGAAGACCGTCGTCAAACAATCCATGAGTTGTGTACAAGTGCCGGAATAAGCTATGGAAGCTGTCAAGAAATTCTAACTGAAAATTTAGGCATGCGTCGTGTTGCTGCGAAATTCGTCCCTCAGCTTTTGTCTGTGGATCAGAAACAGCGCCGTGTTGATGTGTGCAGTGAACTCAGAGAAACGTCTGAAAATGACCCTACCTTCATCTCCAGGGTCATAACCGGTGATGAAAGCTGGTTTTATGGTTATGATCCAGAAACAAAACAGCAGTCGTCACAGTGGAAAAGTCCACAATCACTGAGACCAAAAAAAGCATGGCAGGTCAGAAGTGCAACAAAAACCATGCTCATTGTGTTTTTCGACATCAAAGGCATTGTCCATCGTGAGTTCGTGCCAGCTGGTGTTACAGTGAACTCAGATTTTTATTGTGACGTTTTGAGGTGGCTGAGACAAAATGTGGAACGAAAAAGGCCCAAATTGTGGGAAGATCAAAACTGGCTGTTGCATCACGACAATGCACCTGCTCATGCTTCACTGAAAACAACAGAGTTTTTGACCAAAAACAATATGGCCACCGTCCCACACCCTCCATATTCACCAGATTTAGCCCCCTGTGCTTTTTCTCTGTTCCCGAAAATAAAAATTCACATGAAAGGTCACCGTTTTGACACTGTAGAAGACATTAAGAAAAAAACGCAGGAGGTGCTTGACAGCCTTCACCAAAAGACTTTTTTTGACACTTTCCAGGCATGGAAACAACGCTGGATTCGTTGTATCAATTCGCAGGGAGACTACTTTGAAGGAGATGGGAGCCATTAATGGCCTAGGTAAGCAACAAGAATTTATTAGACCTAGTACGGGAACTTTCTGATAGCACCTCGTATATACAACCCAAATACACATCCGTTATAAGCAACACCTCGTTTAATGTGGTCCGTTATGATGTACTGTATACAGTACATTTTTGCTGTACAATCGTTTTATAATGACAATTTGTTCTACAATTGAAAACTGAATTAGTGTTGCATGTTAAAACTAATCAGATTCTGACATGGTTTCATATTTACATATTATAAATAATATTACTTTGATACATTAACCCTTTGAGGAGCATGCACATTACAGAACGGGCATGTTGTGTTACAGTTAGCATAGAGATTTTAAAACATTCTTTTATTTCCTATGCTGTCTGTAGTGTGCTACAATCTTCTGGCAATAATCTGAACTGCTTGGAGTATACTTAACAGCAGTTTTTATCGTTTGTATTAGATATTAATGACCGTATCTTTACAGTCTATTAATTCATAACAATTTATGGTTTTTGTTTCAGTGTTGTTATAAGTGTTATTTTAATGTAGTAAGGTTACATGTAATGATACATCAGGTGTTAAAAATGAGATGATATTTATCTGAAAAAGAAATATGGGAATAATTGCTGGGGAGGACTCTGAATTTGTAGAGAGAGAAGAGAATTTTAGTAATGTGGAAAGTCGACTTGATTGTTATTTATTTAAATTAACTATAAGTTATTTAAATTAATAATATAAGTGAAATCAAATTATTATTTATTTTCTGAAAGAGGCAAAATTGTATAGTAGTTGTTAGGTCGATACATTAGTAAAAACATTTTGCTCCTGGGGGTCAAGCTACTAGTCCAAAACCATTCTCATCAAAGAGTTAATAAGCAAGTAGTGTAATTAAAATTAAACTGTGGAAAACTAGGACAGTTTTTTTTGTGACAATGTAATTTTTTTTTAATCTGAAGAAAGGATACTATAAAAATTTTGGCCAATTCAACCAGTTTCGTACTATAGCTGTTATTACACTCTTGCAAACTAGAAAGGGACAGATCTTACATTATAACTGGTATTTCAAAAACATGTGAAAGTTTTCAAATGTTTTCCCTTACAGAGCAGAAAAATTATTGTTTGTGAAAGAATAAGGAATTCTTCAAATTGTTTTTCTTTGCAAAAAATTGTTTTGTATTCTGCAGTTATAAGGTTATCTTGTTCATTCAAAGATTATGTGTATTCATCTATTCTGGTTCTGTATATAGTCTTCCCAATAACTCTCTTTTCTTTGACAATGTACACACAAACTTTCCTGGAAAATTGGCTTTCATACACATGTACATATGCTCTGTTTGCTTAGTTTACTATGGACAATACAGTCATGGAAAACATACAGATCTGTCTGATGTCCATTTTAAATGTGACATCTGTCTTTCACGACCATTGACATACCAAAGAAACTTTATTTTTACCACCAGAATTTTGGTTACACATCTTTTTTTATCATGGCCCTAGTTTGACCTACATACAAAACCACTGCAAAGTCACCATGGAATTTAAAAATAAAGTTGAAGTAAAAATGCTAGAGGAAAGCCAGGAAATAAGTTTGTGAAACCAGATGCTGAAGAAATGGCATGAAAAGTCAAAATGGGATCTACAGGGTGGACTGACTACTACAGAATGTGATCCACTGATTGAAGTTGCAATAAATAATGACAGAAGTCAGAAGAATGAATTTGGATGTAATTATTGCTTTCAGTGAAACCAAGGAAAAAGGTTAGGAGAAATAATTCTGAATAATTATGATCACCTATGGAATAGTGTATCATAGCAGTTTCAAGAAAAAAGTAAGCTTTTAATATTAAAAAATTTAAATAGGGCAACGATGTGATATGAGTGGTTTAATGAAGTACTAAAAAATGGACCTTGACCTTGACATATGTACGGGATAATGATAATGAACTGTAGAGTGATTCCTTTAGCAAACTGGGTGACTCCATTGGAGGCATACTTGACCAAAACAAGACAATCATTATTATTTATGTAAATAGTAAAATTGGAAACAAAGGCATGTATCCATTAGGAAGTTTTGGAGAAGAACTGATAAGTAATGACAGGTATAGGCATACGCATGCACATGTACGGTTGGGAAGATCCAACAATTAATACTAGGTCTGTTGTTGTTCACAAAAGATTTAAGTGTTGCCCACAAAAGTAGATAATTTACAACAAAAGCCATATACATTTTTTTACAAAAAATTTGCAGGCATTGCACAGAGAAAGGCATTGAAAATGCTTCAATAAATCTAAAATATATATTTTATATATTATAAATAAATAAAAATATATTTATGTTCATTCACCAATCAATGAATTCATTCTTCATTTACCAATGTACAGATTATAAGTTAAATGTAGTCGCATTCATAAGCGAAGTTTTCTATGTGTACTACATTATTGACAACAAAGAAGTAGTTTCTATGGAAACTCACCAGTTCCCATTTTCGATCACGCACCAGCGATCGGCCGCAAATGTGCGACACGTCCTTATAAACATTTTCAATGTTAAAAATCCCCAAATTCTATTTGGCAAGGGAAAATGTAGGCCTACCCACTGAAGACTGTAAGGCTATCAAAGTTACATGTTTTCTATCAAGACAACACAGCAAGATATATCAAAACGTGTTATAAAACAAGAACATTGGACTTCACAAAATATGAACATTGGAACAAAATTTAAGTGCACAATGAAAGTCTTCAGTACCAAACACAATAAAATAGCTTTCAAGAAAAATTCAGCAAGGATTGGAACAATACTACAATGCACTGTACAATGAGAGAGAAAAAGCAAATCATATAGCATGCAGTAAATACAATAAAGGGAGACATCGCAGAGGAGGTATTAGAGAAAGACAATAACTTTTTTTCATTACTCTCTTTTATCTTTAATTCATTTGAAGCACATATTACTTGTTTATTTGTATTATTAATTTTTATTCAATTTGGATAAATAAAGTCCATTCCCCCATTGATTTATGTGCTGGTTTAAAATTTTAAGAAAAATAATCAACAAATTGTTGAAAATAATTTAAGAAGCAATCTTCATTAGACATGAGTCCCCAACAAAGCCAATGGCATTTGACAGTAATTACCACTGTCTGTATGTTTTGAGTTTTAAAGGCTAAAACAAAAAGAGTTTAAAGTATACTTAAATTGCTCTGTGGTGTCATCATGATTGATGATTTACCAAGTAACATTTGGTAACAGTGCAAATTTTTTGTTACCACTAATACATAAATTACCATAATATTTTCAGTAATACATACAGCAAAATTATTCCTTATACTTTTTGTTTTAAAAATGTTTTAGTTCCCCTGGTGACAGTGCTCAAAATCATTTAGTCATGATTGTTACTGACAATATAAAATTAAGAAAAATTATTGATTAGCCAAGTTTAGTTTTACTTCATGTTTTTGAAACACAGGAAATAAGGATTCATCGGAAACTATTTTATGTCAGCTTTTAACCAGTTATCAGCAAGTAACTTCAAGCAAATTAAACAGAACAGAAAGTATATATAAAATTGTATGCCATTAAACTAGCTATTATTTACCCTAAAGAAAGAGTATTATCCTATTAAAGAGTTGTATTTGTTATGTTTTGTCTCTTGTAAGCCTTTCATGGGTGTCAAGATTGTCCTGTGTATCATGTGCATATTAAATTCTAATAAGCCTAAGCAGATTGTTTTTGTAGGCTTAAATTGTGAAACATCAACTAAAGCAGTAAATACAAGTAAAAATGTAACGCCATTTAAACTTCCTGGAGGTTCTTCTTCTAAAGGTAAGTGATCATGTTCAGAATAAGTTAACATATGTTAATTTTTAAAAAGTAAAATGTTTAAGAAGTAGGAACTATTTTTATAGTTGGCTATGTCAAGTTACGGGAAAGTAGTATTTTTGTATGTGTATGAGATCATACTGTAGTATGTATATAATAGAGAGAGATGTGTGTGTGTGTGTGTGTGTGTGTGTGTGTGTGTGTGTGTGTGTGTGTGTGTGGCCTATTGTGATAGTTATGGCCTCAGCCCGTAGAACCAAATTATACAGTAAGTACTGCCTATTAGAATCAGGTTGAAGTTTTAGAAACTGATCAATTTGTATGGTTGATTTTGTAACTCAGAAAATAAAATCTTGGATACAATTATGAAGACTATTACATTATTTGGTTTTTAATTTTGTGATTTTTATTTATTTATTTTTTAAGATAACTTGAAAAAAATAATTTTTGTAATTACTCTGAATTCTGTTGTTTAGATAATTCATGAACATATAAAAAAAGTAAATTATCGTAATGGAACTGTTGTTACTTATTTAATTTTGCCACTTGCTGGGGACATAGCCCCCCATAGATACTAAATGGGGGACATAATACTAAACTGTATACTGAGTTACTAAATAAGTACTGTATACTGAAAAGGATAGATTTGTCCATTTGTACTTAAATATGGCAGTATTTTGCCACTCTAAATTCAGTAATAACAAATTTTAAGGAAGTAAACTTCTGATTTAAGCGCTGGTTGTCAGATATCAAAATAATAATGCAAATATCAGACAGTTCTGGTTTCTTGCTACGTCTAGTTATTTGCAATGCTGGCTATTATCCCAACCAATGCAGAATTTGAAAGATACTTCTGTATTGCTGTCATTATTAAACGCATGTTATAACAGTTTTCTGGTGCATCTGCTAGATGTTACTGAGTGCGCTACTGACCACTGGTGTTATGGGAATGATATGTACTAATTACTGTTTTAATTGTTTTGTTTTATTGGAATTCCACTATGAAACTGTAATTATGTTTGAAAAACATGGAAGACTGACTTCTGGTTCATTTATTAAATCAAACCCGGTATTAAATATGTTAAAACAGATGTAAATGTGACAAAAATGATTGTGAATGTTTTCATAATATTATGTACTGTATTATCTTAGCCTTACTTTTAAAAGTTATTTGTCTAATACTTAGGACAGCTTTTGTGATGATTTTGCATTCTTAGATGACTTCATTTCTCGTCTGGTATGTCTCATCATGAAGAACTACGATTCTCATCACTTTTAGAGAATACGATTGAACTTTGTTTCTTCTCATAATTTCATCTTATCAATTATATAAGTATCTCATTACGGCTATTCTCATTGTTATCAAAGAAATAATTTAAAATTGCACCAACTGTATGTTTGTTTATTCCATAGTGTCATTTCATCCCTTTTACTAATTTCCGTAAATGAGATTCTATGGGAAGAGGCAGTAAATTGTGCTGTAAACAGTATCTATAGCCCTTTGGTGATATACTTTCAAAAGCAAACCACATAAAAGAAATTCATCATCATACCTTACACCTGTTTTTTTTTCATATTTTTTCAGCACGGTCTCAACTATGAGTTTTTGTTTCTTACTCTAACATTATAGCAATCTGGATTTCATAACATCATTTCTCAAAACACTGATTACTTTTCCACTGTATTAATTCTATCCTTGGCTGCTTTTAATTTATTCTGAGTTCTCACCAAATTCCTGTTTTGAGTGTTAATTTTTTTAAGTAGCGACAATTGTCAGTTTCTTGAGCATCTGAAAATTTTTAAAACTTCTTTGGAGCGATTCTTTTGTCATTTTGTCCCTAATGTCCCCTTATTTTGATTAAACTCTTAATTGTTAAAAACTAAATCCCTTACGACTTTATCAAATTTTAGTGACAAATTAGAAGGTCAGTTCTCATCACTGGAAGGTTTCCAATTCTTATTATGTTTTCTGAAGTACTTAGGAAGATTAGGGAATATAGGTGGCACTGCTCCAAACTTCAATTTCCATTTTGATCTAGGTAACTGAACAGTTTCTCCATTAATGTTAATGTTGTCTATTTTACTACGGTATCATTTCTTCCAAAAAGTGACATTAACAAAGGTAGCAGTTTCTAGTGAGCTGTTTAACTTTCCTAGGTACTGTTTGTACCTATTTTTGGAATTCCCTTTTGTCACTAAAACTCACTCAGTATATGTCTAACGACATAATTAACACCAACAAATTGATGAAATAACAAACAGCCTTAACACGTGGAGAGGACCTGTAACAAGTCAGTATTCTGCGTTAATGTAACACCAGCTCAGCGCAGTATTGTTAGAAAATACAAATGCTTTTAATGTATTAATACTCTCTCAACATATATCATAACTCTATGAAACCCACATCAACAAAAACACTGAAAGAAACACAACTTTAAAAACACTACCAGTGCAGATTGGCTGTGGCCTGGTCGGTAGCGAAGGTAACACTGTTAGTTCATACATCCACCACTTCACCAGCCTAGGTGCTATACGTAACATGGGCAAGTAACATGAGTGATCACACTATGTAGTTCTACCCATTATGCATATGTGTTGTGTCTACAAGCCACCACAATTTGTGGTAGTCACTTCATTGCTTCATTTTTTATTTTATTTTTTTTTTTATTTTACTCATTGCAGTCACATCAGCAACAAAACTACCTAACTTTGCTAATATTCATAAGAAACAGTTTAAAAAAATGGAATCAGTCATTGAATGGAAACAGCGAAAACAGATAAGAGCTGAAAGAATGCTTCTCTCCCCTACAGCAAAGGTAAGGTAATTATATAGCATTGGTTTTTTATAATGATTAATTACATCAAGGCTCCTTACACACAGTCCACTCTGTGGCACGACTCGGTCACGCTTGTATGTTTTCCATAGTTTTAAACTGTACACTTTCACATGAACATTAGTGGCATGTGTCTGTGGCAGGCAGAAGCCGATCCTCGCCACAAGTGATAACACTTTGTTGTGTTGAAGCAGACACACAGACCACTTTCAGTCGCACCACAGAGTAGCACTTTCAGTGTTCAAAGTACTGTTGAAAAGGTTATGTGATTGAACTGCTATAGTTAAGTTTTCTTTACTATTTTATGAAATCAAATTTTGATTTGGACCGATTTATAATCGAAGTAAAGTAAAGGCCCTTAATTTGGGACATAAGGTGCTCTGGTTATTCAAGCACTTGCTGTGATTACTTTTAAATTAAAACTTATATTTTTAATTTTAACAGAATTTTAAACATTACATATAAATTTTGGTGTTTACATATGTATGAATAAAAAATAATGAGTAATTTTTAGTACCATACGGACCTTTTAACCTATAAATTAATTAATTGATCTTTTACACCTAGCAATACAGATTTAGATGGTTTGGCATTTTTTATTTGTGTCAACAACACAGTTTTGTTACTTCACACGCATGCACACACACACACACACACAGTCATAAGGCTTACATTCTGGCAACTTTTAGGCCGCCTTCACACGAGGCCACCATGATGGCGCCACCACTGGTGGCGTGATCTTTTTGTTCCTGCCACCAAGAAAGCGATCAAGAGAGCTTCAGTCTTGAAATGGAGTTGGAAGAAATAGCAGCCTCAATATTTTGTGTACACTTACATAAAGTCGCGAAAACAGCGCAAGAGAATAAGACATTTTTGGATTCACCCACTCTTACAGGACCGATCTTCTAAAGGGATATTTTGCCTTTTGTTCAATGATCTTCAAAAGCACGAGGAAAATTTAACTATACAAGAATATCTATAGCATCTTTTGACGAACTGGTTTTCCATTTAAAGGATGGTCTGACTGGTATGGACACTAACATGTCGTCATATCATATTCCTTTTACGTCAGATCCCACACCGCTGGTCTCGATTGTATTTCACATATAAATTTTTCAGTATAAAACGTGTAAGACCTTCTCAGAATCGGAACAACGTTCTCGCCTTGTAAAATATTTTTGAGACTGGTTACAAAAATACAAAATAAAATGCAAAATACAAACAAAATAACTATAGAATAATAATAAAACAAAAATAAAATACAAACAACGTGCGAGAATGACAAAAAATGCTCCTCAAGGAACTGTGAACGTCAATTAATTGTTGACTAGGGATGAGCATCGATAGCCGATGGTCGAAAAACATCAATGCTTAACATTCGATGTTTGATGTTTTTACAATCGATGGTTTCGTTTCTATATTTTTCCTTTGAATATTTTTAACAGATTTGTAATAAAAACTTAGATTTATTGTTAAATTTTGTTTATTTTACATCGACAGATTTTTATTTTAGATATTAATGGTAGATGCTAGGTAGTTGGCTAGTTGGTAAATAGTAAGTACATGTACATGGAGCTACGTGGTAAAACTAAAAATAGAACAAAACCGTTTCATAGGAGACCGTTACATATGTTTTAACAGTTTCAAAGTTAGCTTGCAAACTTACCGAATAACGTTTCCCTTTACGTTAGTAGTATTTGGTTTTCATTCAGATTTAGTTTTGTCTTTTACAGTTATTTTTAATTCTAGTTTCTCTTTTAATTGTGATTGTGTTACAATATAATTCAAATAGTTTATATTTGCATTTTTAATGTCATCGTTCATAATTATCCACCCGTTAATTATGCCACCCAAAAGTAAATTATGGAAACATTTTATCAAAAATAGTGATAATAATAAGAGTGCAGTTTCCAGTATCGGCTTGAAAACGTCGATGTAGTCTGCTCGATATTAAACATCGATGGTTTTTTTGGCGATGCTCATCCTGTGTTGACTTGGTGGCGACGTCTGGTCGCGCCTCGTGTGAAGGAGCTGGTAAGATAGAAGGGAACGACCTGGTGGCACTGTAACGTTTATTACCACATTACAAATCCAGGGAACCCATCTTAATTGACACCTGCCAATTACATGGGCTGCCTATGTTGTAACGAACTGTTATTAAACTCACTGTTATTACTGTTACTGTTACACTGTTATTATTGGGAAAAGATCCCATGACATAATTAATTAGAGTAAAATATTTGAATGGTTTTCAGAAAAACTGGGGATCAAACTGATTATGTATTCTTTTACCTCGGATCCGAGTTTACTTTAAGTATATCTATAGCAAAGACTTCTGAGTATTTTGTGTTCATCTAATGCTTGCAAGACTTCTTTTACCATTTGAAGAATGGTATTATTAACTAAAGTGATTATAATTTACATTTACATATAATGCGTTACAACGTATGATATTGAATATTACAGTAAACTCTTAGTTGGTCTCATTTAAATTTTAAATAAAATTATAGTCTTTGAAAAGTCTCTTTTCTCTGTAAGTTATGTCTCAAATATAATTAACTCTCGATAGGCAAGCTATCGAGTCACCTTTACAATAGGTCGTGGTAACCTCGTGCTGGGGTGTCTCTCTTGGGAATACTTGAAGTCGGCGTTGTCATCTGAGTCCTGTCTTCGGCAAGTACTAGATAGGTGGTTCACTGCAGAGATTGAAGTTTCTCTAGTTTAAGTTGGTGTAGATCCACGTAGGTCCTCGTCAGCGTCTTATGCCTCGTATACGTCTACATGTGAAGTTTATGCAGGTTACATCTTCATGTGTAAAGTTGTACTTGAATTTACCTCTTGAGGGGAGACATCATCTTGCTTACTACTTGTTAGTTTTTTTGTTTTAACTTATTACATTTTTCTTTTTAACACAACTTTCTACAATTCACACATTACACTCGCTCGCCACGTTTAGCAGTGGTAGCTAACATTTAAAATTAAATTTAAACAGTGCATTTTGGTGGAGCTCTCCCTCGTAGTTCTATACGCTCTGACGGCAGCATTGTGACTCTCTACTCGATTCGACTGGCACATTACAACGGAGAGGGGCAAGTACTCCGCGATAATATAGTTCCTATTTTAATTTAAATTGACATCTTATTACAAAAAAACAATACATTAATTCTACATGTATAATTTAAGTGAATTATTTTAACTACTCTTGTGCCTTCAAATTACTAATTACAAAGATTATGATTTTTATATCTTCCTAAGTTACAGACGACTCGCTATGCACGTTGTGTCCGGATTTAACAGGTCACCGCATGATGACTAGCAAAGGGTTAATTGTGATATTAATAACTTTTTACAATTCGAATTTTTTATTAATGCTTTAGTTAGATTTTCCATTTACATCTCATACTTATTCTGAGTTAGGACAGGGGCTTTAGGTTTAATAGTGCGATTTAAAAATACTTAATTGCTAGTAAATTAATTTTTTATTTATTTAAAATTCTATATTCAATTAAATCGTCACATAGTCCACCGCTTAAATTCCACATTACGGAGGTTTTGTGAGCCTAACACAACATTGGGGACTTGGAGTATGCTTGGTGTCAGTGTGTGGGATTTCTCTCACGTAGTTATTGGCAAGCATTATACCCATTTGTTTCTTCTCCACAACACAATATACTTGTATATTTTCTTATAAACTACCTTTTTTTTTACATACTATTCACACTTAATATCTACATTTTAAAACACAATACTCTTTCTTATGTCTACTACTTAAATCTACTACCGGTTTTTTTCTTTGGGTTTTTTATTACTCTCTTCTTAGAGTAATTTTCTAAATATTTTGCTATTTAGAATTCAGTTTAGTTCTCATTGAGTACTCATTTACTTATCTTTCGCTGAACTGGATCTCAGGTTGATCAGGCCTCATTTCCAAATTCTACGATTAACACTTAGCAAGGTTACTGAGGTATAATATACTTCACTACCTAGTATTACCTTTTCTATTTTTGGCTATACTATTTCTTCTTTTCTTCTTATACAATTTTATCTGCGAAATATGTGTTCTCCGCACATATTTTCGAGTCACAGGTTCATACAGGGCTACTGTAACTGGAGTTAAGTTCTTCTGGATTTGGTAAGGGCCACACCATCGGTATGATAGTTTAGAGGTGGTCTTATCAATTGCACTACTAGTCGGGTGAGTCTTGTACATTACTAAGTCACCTACTTGGTACCTAACTGAATTGTTATGAATACTTTTCTCGTGGTATTTTCTGGATTTCTCTAAGTTCGCTCTTAAATTAGAGCGGGCTTTATTCCACATTTGCTTAATCTGCTTATCCTTTATTTGCGGAGGTAGCAGGTCGTGTATTTTCCATTTAGTGGACAAGGGGTGGTTTGGTTTGTATTTATACAGTAACTCAAAGGGGGTCGACTTGTGACCTTCGTGATAAGCTGAATTAAAGGCGTATTGTATCCAGGATAGGTTTTGGTCCCAAGACGTATGATCGTTCGCATGGTAGGCGATTAATGCAGATTTGAGGTTTCGTAGATACCTTTCAGCAATATTGCCTTGCGGTCGATACTCCGTAGTGGTTATATGGTCTATTCCTAACTTGAAACACATATTCTTAAATTCTTTCGCTTTAAACTGTGGTCCATTATCTGACACTATACGTACAGGTGTACCGTAGTCTTTAAATAATCTTTCCTGTAATATTTTTACAGTAGTCGATGCTAATGCTCGTCGCATGGGATACATCCAAACAAATTTGGTGAACGAATCTACACAGATGAGTAACATAGTATTACCTGATTTCGATCGTGGATAAGGACCTGAAAAGTCTAGATAAAGTTTAGAAAAAGGGGTCTTAGGTATTTCTGAAATCAATTGGCTTACCTGATTATTTCTGGCCGGTTTACTGAGAGCACATAATTTACATTTCTTTACGAAACTGGCTATTTCGCTGTTCATATTGTTCCAATGATATTCCTTTCAAACACGATGTATTGTTTTATTGATTCCCATATGGGCTCCAATGGTAGATGAATGGAAGTACTCCATCAGCATGGGCTTAATCACATCGGGGCGATTATTCTTAGTTCCTTTCCGCTTCTTATTTTATGGCATGGTACACTTTTACTCAATACGTATTTCTCGGATTTAATACCTTGCGCAAGTTGTTCTATAATAGGTTTCAGTAAGGGGTCTTGTTGTTGATACAAGGCAATGTTTGTAAAGGCAAGGGGGAACTCAGTAATTACGGCGTTAGCAAATGCTGTTTCCGGATTCTCCTTGCTTCCGGGAGTATTAGTGGGCGACTGGAACATATGGGACAGGGTATCAGCGACTACATTTTGTGTACCTTTAATATGCTGTACTCTGAATTTGTAGCAGTTTAACCTCAATACCCATCTTCCAATACGTCCTAACTGTTTAGGGTGATTCAGTAACCAAGATAATGCTTGATTATCAGTTTCCAAAAGGAAATCTTTATGTTCTAGGAAGGGTTTAAATTTCTCAAATGCAAAAACAATGGCTAAACATTCCAATTCGTATGCGGAATATTTTCTTTCTTGGTCGCTCAAGGTTCGCGATGCATAACTAATAGGTAGTCTACTGTTTTCTATCTCTTGATATATGACTGCACCTAACGCTACACTGGAACTGTCGGTCTGCACTACGAAAGGTTTCGTAAAATCGGCTAGTTGCAAAACTGGGGGAGATATGATACTTTCTTTGAGTTGTTCAAACGCATTTTGATGTTGTGCGCTCCATTCAAACTTCGCTCCCTTCTTTCTTAAGGAATTTAGGGGTGCTGCTACTTCGGCAAGATGGGGAATATACTTGTGGAAATAATTTACCATTCCCAAAAATCGGGCTATACCTTTTGCATCTCGTGGGGGTGAAAATTCTCTAATAGCGCGGGTACGTTTGGGGTCAATGCTTACTTTTCCATTCGCTTTCACGATGTGACCTAAGAATGAAAACTGTGGGGCGGCAAAATTTACCTTTTTTGGGTTAACAGTTAATCCTGCTTTTTGTAACTGAGATAACACTTCACGTAGGTGTTTAAGATGTTGTTCCATTGATTCGCTATATATAACGATGTCGTCCAAATAGTGATACACATATTTAAATTTAATATCGTGAAATATCCTTTCTAATAGTCTACTACATACGGAACTTCCTTGAGATATTCCAAAGGGTACTCTAGTAAATTGGTACAAGTTAAAAGGAACGGCAAACGCGGTTAGACGTTTTGATTCTTCCGAAAGGGGTATTTGGTGAAAAGCTTGATTCAGATCCATTACAGTAAAGACTTTCGCTTTCGTGAAGTAATGGAAAGCACTATGGATGTCTGGAAGAGGAATAGATTCAAATTCTATTCTTTTGTTTAATTTCCGGTAGTCCACAACTAGTCTGTGCTTATCGTGACCTTTCGGTACTAAAAAGGAGGGAGATGAATATGGGGACGTAGAGGGTTCAATTACTCCTTGCTCCAACAACTTGTTGATATGGTTTCTCATCACTTCCATCTTGGGAGGCGACAACTTGTACGGAGGTAGGCGTATTACTTTCTGATCGCTCAGATTAATTTTATATTCTATTAGTTTAGTGAGTCCTAGCTTAGGTGTAAGAACTGAGGAAAATTCTTTTATTAATTTCTGTATTCTCATTCTATCTCTACTTTCTAGATGAGATAAATCAGACTCTTGGTGTATTACGTGTGCAGTAGATGAACTAGTTTTTTCCTGTTTGTCATTATTACAATCAAATCTATATTTCCGTGTACGGTCGAATCGAAAATAATATTTTTGCTCATAGATGTCAAGAATCATTCCCGTTTTACTAATAAAGTCTGCTCCCAATATTAAGTCGGGTCCTAATTCATTACATACTAACATAGTAAAAACCCAGGTTAGGTTCTTGATTTTAACTTTAATGGTAATGCTCAGTTTTATTATTATATTTCGTTTATTGGCAGTAGCACACTTTATATTCACCGCTTGACTCCGTTTTACTAGATGGTGTTTCAATAATTTGTCTGCTAACTCTTGACTGATTAAGGTTCTGCTAGATCCCGAATTAAATTAATGCGATAGTGGAGGTAACACCTAGGTCTACTTGGATTAAGGGTAATAGACTTTTAGTCCAGTTACATTTATTTATCCCGTTACATTTTTCAAGAAACTTTCTCACGTAGGGATCTACTTCTTTAGAATTTCTTTTCCTTCCACTTTCGTTATATAATAACTTTTTTTTTTATACGTTTCTTTAGGTTCACCAGATTTCGAGTTGCTGCAGAAGACACAGGATTTCGGGTCTCCCTGCCTTACATGTTTTTTGGATCGGAGTGTTTACGTTCCAATTGCTTACTCTTACAGTCCTTTCTTATGTGTCCATATTTGCCGCAATTATAACAGATGGGCTTATTACGAGGAGGGTACCTGGTTTCCGTTTAGATGGTGATACACTTAACTTACCAGAACTGCGCACATTGTGAGGTCTATTGAATACTTGCCTTTCATGCAGGGTTGTTACACCGGGCTCTAGGGCTCGCAATTCATTTCCATTTGTTTCTGCTGGTTTCATCGTATGTCTATTTTGATCAGAGTACCTTACATTTGACGAATGGATACTGCATTGTTCTAGATCTGCAATGGTGTTCGGTCTATTTATCAAAGCTAAACGAGATCTTTCCTCTGGTGACAGTCCTACTAAAATGGTGTCGACCGTCTGTGTCTCATTCCAATCTACACGTAGTAGTCGAGATGACTCCCTGATATCGGAGATGTAATGAGCTAATCTCTCGTGATTTCCTTGTACTCGTAGTACGGTCTTTCTTTTAAGTTCTTCATAAATTCCGGTTGGAATAAAGTACTTTATTATTGAGCTATGTAGGTCTTCTACTGGAAGTGTAGAGCTTAATGCTTCTATCACACGATTCTTTAACGGGGGTTTACATTTCGGTAGCAGAACTTGCAAAATTTGCCAATCATTCAGCTGCTGTAGATCTTTTATCTGCAGGAGATATTTAATGAAATTTAGTAGTTTGGAGACATTTAATCCATCGGTGTAAGGGATTTCAGTTAAAAGTTTCTCCACAGGATGAGTGATTTTTCCATATAGGTCTGCGTGTAAAGTTGTACTTGAATTTACCTCTTGAGGGGAGACGTCATCTTGCTTACTACTTGTTAGTTTTTTTGTTTTAACTTATTACGTTTTTCTAGAAACACAACTTTCTACAATTCACACATTACACTCGCTCGCCACGTTTAGCAGTGGTAGCTAACATTTAAAATTAAATTTAAACAGTGCATTTTGGTGGAGCTCTCGCTCGTAGTTCTATACGCTCTGACGGCAGCATTGTGACTCTCTACTCGATTCGACTGGCACATTACAACGGAGAGGGGCAAGTACTCCGCGATAATATAGTTCCTATTTTAATTTAAATTGACATTCTTATTACAAAAAAACAATACATTAATTCTACATGTATAATTTAAGTGAATTATTTTAACTACTCTTGTGCCTTCAAATTACTAATTACAAAGATTATGATTTTTATATCTTCTAAGTTACAGACGACTCGCTATGCACGTTGTGTCCGGAATTAACAGGTCACCGCATGATGACTAGCAAAGGGTTAATTGTGATATTAATAACTTTTTACAATTCGAATTTTTTATTAATGCTTTAGTTAGATTTTCCATTTACATCTCATACTTGTTCTGAGTTAGGACAGGGGCTTTAGGTTTAATAGTGCGATTTAAAAATACTTAATGGCTAGTAAATTAATTTTTTATTTATTTAAAATTCTATATTCAATTAAATCGTCACAGCACCACCAACTTGGTGGCTTGAAAAATCGCAGCATGTCGACTCGCAGTCGGCTGGTGGCGCGGCCTCGAGTGAAAGAGCTCATTTGAACTTACGTGTTCACGCGGTGGCGCGGCCATGGTGGCCTCGTGTGAAGGCACCCTTATATAAGTCGAATGTGATGTAGTTTCATGGAACTTTATCTTATTAGCTGACATATCATTTTCTCTCTTGGTTGACACATTATCAGTAATTTAAACCATAACACATGCAAAGGAAACTACACAATAAAACCTGCTTAAACATGGCATTTCTCTTTGAGTCCATGTGTATTTTTTTAATGACTGTATCTATTAATTCAATTTTTTCTATTTTTTCCCTTATAACTTGCATTTGCATAAGTCAGAGTTGGTGTGTGTGTGTGTGTGTGTGTGTGTGTGTGTGTGTGTGTGTGTGTGTGTGTGTGTGTGTGTGTGTGTGTGTGTGTGTGTGTGTGTGTGTGTGTGTGAATTAATATTGTAAATCTACTCGAAGTGATTGCAGCCCTCTTTTCAGCAGGTATACTTTGTCTCATATTTGAGTTTTTCTTCTGGATAGGAAATTCCAATAAATTAAAAAGCCGATTGAATGTGTTTTGTGACATTCTAGAATGGTTAAGAAACTTCTTATTTTCATAGTTACCGTTGGTCTCCAGATCACTGTATATGATTAAATAAATAATTACCTTATTTTATCCACTAAGTGATCTTCTTTTTCTTTTTAATTACTACATGTTTCAGGGCTTATATCCCCATCTTCAGGTAAAAGCAAATCTACCCTATTATTAGGGTTTCGTTAAAAATTCACAACGACACAAACACATAACACACTTAAATAAATTAACATTGAACATTAAATCTGTATCGGACCACGCTACAAACGAACCAGTGCACTGGCCGAAGTCCGACTTTCAACTGATCCGTACACGCTATTCACGGTTTGTTTTCATAGCTGTGTCATATAGTTTATTTGATTTGAATGATAACTGTTCATTAAGTACCTGATTTTTATTTCTTCTTAAGGCCTTGTATATTTCAAATTCCTCTAAAGCATCCAGTAGTTGACCCTTTTTACCTATATGTAAAGGTTCCAAATTCTCTTTAAATCCAGTGCATGTATGATTTTCGTTTATTAGATGTTGTGCGTAATGCGATACATTATTATTGGGGAACTTCTTAGGTAAATGTTCTTTAAATCTCTCGGAAAATTTTCTCCCCGTCTGGCCTATATAGATTTTATCGCATTCATTACACCGGATTCTATAAACGCCAGAACAATCCTCTAGTAATGCTTTGGTATTAGGCTTAAGTATATTTGTTAATTTGTTCGTGGTCCTGAATGAGACAATAATCCCTAGCTTTTTTAATTCATTATGTAGTGTATTAGGTAGTATGTTTGTATATCTAGCAGAAACATATTGGGTTTTATCTTTAACTTTGTCCAATCGTTTTAATTTATTAGCGTGTTTATATATTATTTTATCAATGATTTTACTATTGTAACCATTCACTATCGCTATATGTTTTATTATATTAATTTCATCGTTATAGTCTTCTATGTCCATCGGTATATTTGTCAATCTATGTGCCAGTGCGTTAAAAGTTGCCATTTTATGTGTATAAGGATGATTGGAACTAGCATGTATGGCTATATCAGTTGTTGTTGGCTTTCTATATATTTTAAAGCTAAGGAGGTTATTACGTTTATATGTGGTTACGTCCAGGAAATTCAACATATTGTTATGTTCTACTTCCATAGTGAATTTAATATTACTGTTTATGCCGTTCAAAAAAGTAAGCAATCCGTCTATCTGTCTAAGAGTACCACCAAAAATTAAAACTATGTCGTCTACGTACCGTGTGTATGAGATGATTTTATTGTATAACTTGTTTTGGTCAGATAGTATATACTTGTTCTCATAATGATTCATGTAAATCTCCGCTAAAATTCCACTCACCGATGCAACAGAATTGAAAATTGTTGTGCAACAGAATTACTTTACACACGACAATAAGTTTTTTATCCAGGAAAATGGGCTGGCCATGGGTTCACCGGTGAGTGGAATTTTAGCGGAGATTTACATGAATCATTATGAGAACAAGTATATACTATCTGACCAAAACAAGTTATACAATAAAATCATCTCATACACACGGTACGTAGACGACACATTTTTAATTTTTGGTGGTACTCTTAGACAGATAGACGGATTGCTTACTTTTTTGAACGGCGTAAACAGTAATATTAAATTCACTATGGAAGTAGAACATAACAATATGTTGAATTTCCTGGACGTAACCACATATGAACGTAATAACCTCCTTAGCTTTAAAATATATAGAAAGCCAACAACAACTGATATAGCCATACATGCTAGTTCCAATCATCCTTATACACATAAAATGGCAACTTTTAACGCACTGGCACATAGATTGACAAATATACCGATGGACATAGAAGACTATAACGATGAAATTAATATAATAAAACATATAGCGATAGTGAATGGTTACAATAGTAAAATCATTGATAAAATAATATATAAACACGCTAATAAATTAAAACGATTGGACAAAGTTAAAGATAAAACCCAATATGTTTCTGCTAGATATACAAACATACTACCTAATACACTACATAATGAATTAAAAAAGCTAGGGATTATTGTCTCATTCAGGACCACGAACAAATTAACAAATATACTTAAGCCTAATACCAAAGCATTACTAGAGGATTGTTCTGGCGTTTATAGAATCCGGTGTAATGAATGCGATAAAATCTATATAGGCCAGACGGGGAGAAAATTTTCCGAGAGATTTAAAGAACATTTACCTAAGAAGTTCCCCAATAATAATGTATCGCATTACGCACAACATCTAATAAACGAAAATCATACATGCACTGGATTTAAAGAGAATTTGGAACCTTTACATATAGGTAAAAAGGGTCAACTACTGGATGCTTTAGAGGAATTTGAAATATACAAGGCCTTAAGAAGAAATAAAAATCAGGTACTTAATGAACAGTTATCATTCAAATCAAATAAACTATATGACACAGCTATGAAAACAAACCGTGAATAGCGTGTACGGATCAGTTGAAAGTCGGACTTCGGCCAGTGCACTGGTTCGTTTGTAGCGTGTTCCGATACAGATTTAATGTTCAATGTTAATTTATTTAAGTGTGTTATGTGTTTGTGTCGTTGTGAATTTTTAACGAAACCCTAATAATAGGGTAGATTTGCTTTTACCTGAAGATGGGGATATAAGCCCTGAAACATGTAGTAATTAAAAAGAAAAAGAAGATCACTTAGTGGATAAAATAAGGTAATTATTTATTTAATTCTTATTTTCTGCTGACAGATACTCATTAATGTATAGAACTGTCCCACTACCAACCGTTCACACATCATCTGATGCATGTTGAATCGATGCTGTCTACAACAGTGACGTCTTTGTACAGGAAGAGCAAGGAGAACAACATCTTCGCCAGAGGTCATGATTAAACTGATATGAAAAGTAAATAAAATTATTGTCCATCATTGAGTGATGCCATTGCGTGGCGCCACAAAGAAGCAGGTACAAGGGACTGAGTAGCGCCACAGAGTGGCCCAGCTATAAGCGGCCAAGTCTGTAATGTAAACATACATTTTGATGCTTAACTGTAATTTGGAAGTAAAAGATTCTAAATATATGTTTTCTAAAGAAATATATACATGTTTTTGCTTGTGCACAAGCATTTTGTACCACTGTTCTACTGTAACCAAAAGCCTCAAATAATGTTGCTTGAGACCTTAAATTTTTAAAAAGACTGAATGTTATATAAATTATTCTGTTTACCCTTACCTGTTTTTAAGTGTTAGGGTTTTTAACAGGCGTTGAGAATCCAGGCTGACTCATGTCTATATTTGCAACACAGTCCTCAGCTCATAACACTCATTATAATCTATGCTCTAATTACACACAAAAAATAAATAAAGAATACACCATAAGTGTACTCAAAAGTATCACGTTACATATGGCGTGAAACTCAACACTAAGTAATGTTTGGCAATGCTGTACACTTCGACAAAATTCTCCAAGCTCATAAATATATAAGTTCTACTCTAATAAAAATGTTTTCTATAGGATGATTCCACTATAGATCTACACTACACCAGTTTGATCACATACAATGTCGGCTTATTGGAAAATAACTTGTTTCTTAAACTGGGATTCACATTTGATTATATGACTAACTGAAGAAGGTTGATACATTTATGTCATATTTATTAAAGATAGGGAAGGAGGGACTGCTTTTTTTTGCTAACTCATACATTTCTTGTCTCTAATAATATATTTTAGATGAGAAACATAATTATGTTCCAAAAACATAATTTTAATTTTTCTGTTTGCAAAAAAGTAAATAATATGCCATGCAAAGATCCTCTGATTCCTAAAAGTAATACTTCAGCAAGCAGTGGAATATTGCCTTGCAGAATTACCACTAATCTGGCAACATTAGGTCTAACAGAAGCCTGACTGTTCATGTGTGTGCGGTAAGGTCTCCAATTGGCTATGCAGTTTCAAGAATATTACATTTGTCAAAATATTCAAAATGGTTGGATATTCTATAGACATACATCATAACGTCAGATAAGTCTGGATGAAGTTGCTCTTCCAATAACATACTGATTGTAGTTGATGAATTGTAACTTTAACCTGTAGCAAAATCATATTTTTCTCGTATTCACATGTTCTGTTTTCAAAAGCCTCTCCTGTTTACTTCCATCAGTATTGTGCATCATACAATGTACAACATAAACTTTCTTTAATATTGTTCAGTGAAATACATGTGTTTAAATGTATTGTGAATTGGCTAACACAGTGATGGAGATTTTTGTAAACAGTTACATCATTTATATGTCGGGTTTCTTGTCAGCAGCTTTGAGAGTAATGAATACTTATAATTAGCATACATATACATCAAACTCAAACATCAATGAGACATTACAAATCTATTCACGTCTAGACCAAATAAGTATGAACGTTTTTACGATATGATTTTGAAATGATACTAGACATGGTATTTTGGAGTTTATCTGAAGTTTCCAGCTGAAATTTCAAACAATAATCCAATCTGATGTATTACATAAATCAAAGTTCATTATTATTAAATGGACTGATAAACTTGCAATAAGTGTGCATTGAATGTGAAATCAACAATTTATAATATTCAGATTATACGGGTAAATTAATAAGAAAAGTTACATATTTCACACCATACTTCTTATTCAAAAATACTGAACTCAGCTGTGAAGTTTCAATCAAACATGTACCAGTACTTATATTACTTCCTGGCTGTATTATTCAAAGATTTTGTAAGAAATTTTATAATAAATACATTTTTTATGATGAGAAATTTTTCAATGATAAATCATTTTGAGATTTGATAGTGATGAATGAAATAGATCAACTTATACTTGGTAGGTTCACAAGATTTAATGAACAAGTTGAGTATAAAACTTCAATATAGCCTACATATTTCTCATCAAACAATTGATTAGATCAGATTGTTTATGAGATCAAGTTCTGAAGTCATGCCAGAACAAATTCTTTAAATCCGTTTAATTTTTTTTTTTCTAAAAGTTTAATGTTTAAAACTTCATACAATTTTCCTGTACAGACTTGTCTGCTGTAAATAAATACAACATAATTTCCATGACTTATTATATACACCTGCTGCCCATTCCAGAGACAAGCAAAATTTGTAAAGACTTAACAGATTTAGTGTTTCATACCGAGAGGAAAGACATCTATACCACAGTTGGCATATATGTGTATGTCGTTTGTGTATTAGTCACCCCTTTATAAGTTAGGTATAAATGTGTGTGTGTGTGGTAAGAACATTGTAAAAAACAACTCTGACGATGACCAACATATGTAGATTCAACAAAATATAGAAATACACAAATATATGTTAGCAAGAAGTAAAAAAATATCCATTTTAAAGAAGAAGATTGTAATGATGAATGTTGTCTAGTTAGATGATAATTTCTATTTGAAAACATGTTTGGATAAATTACCTGACATGTTAAACATTAAGAGTTTTAAGAAGTCTATGATATCAAACAATCCAGATGAAACATAAAGTTCAGAAGATGAAGATAGTGACAAATCTTATAATAATGTACAATACTGGAGTACAAAAATTGCCGTATAAAATGTAGATTTTTAATTTAATTAGCATTGTGTGTGTTGTTTTGTTTTGTCAAAATATGTAAGCACCATACAATAATGTATACACCTTTATGGCTACTTAAATTCAGGTTCTGCACATTATGGAAAGATTCATAATAAATCTGCGCAATTTAATGTTTACTATTATGTTTAAAATGTACAAAATACATGTTTAAATGTAAACTGTGTTTTAAAATCCAGTAAAGTTACTTTTTACTAAGATTATATAATTATTTTTAAACATAAAATTAACAGATTTTATAAAAGCAATCTATTAAAGAAAAAGAAAATCTTATTTATTTGAGCTTTTAACTAACCAGCAAGAAATGTAGATTATGAACCAATTCTCTGATTTAATCTGCTATCTGATCAGATACAGATAAATTGTAAGGGAAACATAATATTTTAGGTATGAATTTAAATGTAGTGGTAAACGCTATAAGTGAAAAAAATAAGTAAAAGTATTGATTTCAGATCAGTTGTGTTGTTCCATTAAGAGTTGTGTATAGCAAAAAAGGAAAAAAGACGTCAGTGAGCAAACTATGATAAGGTGTTGGTGTGTGATTGGTGTTAAGTATAATTAATGGGTATATTTATTTGTATTCTTTTACAAAACGAGACTGCTATTTCAGATTTTGCATTGTTTCCCAAAATAACAATGTTCTCACAAGAGGTAGTATGGTTCGGTTATGACATGAAGACTTGTGTGACATTATTAATAATACTATACTTGAATGTATACATTTTTTTAATTTTATGTGTGAGTGTGTATGTATATATCCATATATAATAAACATAAGATAATTAAATAATTATGCCTGATCTCTATAGATTTCATGATAAATGACATTGTTGTTTCTTTCAGAGTCCATTTTGTTTTATGAAAGCAGAATCTTCTCCATTTACAGAAAATGTTTTCAAGTTTACTGCTACTCAAAAATCATCTAGTAAGTAAATGAATATCTATAGTTTTCAAACTGTACGCATGTGTTGTTTATTATATAATTTTTAACCATTTTATATTGTTCTGATGTAACTACATCTATGTACACATTGTTTATTAAAAAACTAACATCTTCCATAATTTAATTTAAATTGTACAAACTTGTAGGTTGATTGCTGTTGGGTGACTGATTGCTTGCAAATCTTTCAGAAACAACAACAATTATGTAATTAACGTAACAAAATTATTATTATCATTATATAATAGTGAAATTACTTAGCATATACGAGGTGCTATCAGAAAGTTCCCGGACTGTACTTGGCACGGCTGTTGGACGTGACTGTACAACCTGGCGTCCCAGTGTCCGATTCCGTAATACGTAATAAGTCAGTCTGCCGAGTTTCGTTGCATTGTGAGGTTGTGTTCGGTCTACGCGTTGCGTTTTGTAATCGTGTGTTAACGTTCATTTGCTGATTTTATGATGGCTGATAAATTCGAGCAACACGCGTGCATTAAGTTTTATTTTAAACTTGGTAAATCGCCTACTGAAACTTTTGCAATGCTTCGAGAAGCTTTTGAAGAACATTCCCTACACAGAACACAGGTTTTTGAGTGGTACGCTCGTTTCAAGGCCGGCAGAATGTCACTTGAAAATGATCACCATTCATGACGACCTTCCACGAGCAAAACGGATGAAAATGTTGAAAAAATTCGACAACTCATTCACGAAGACCGTCGTCAGACAATCCATGAGTTGTGTACAAGTGCCGGAATAAGCTATGGAAGCTGTCAAGAAATTCTAACTGAAAATTTAAGCATGCGTCGTGTTGCTGCGAAATTCGTCCCTCGGCTTTTGTCTGTGGATCAGAAACAGCGCCGTGTTGATGTGTGCAGTGAACTCAGAGAAACGTCTGAAAATGACCCTACCTTCATCTCCAGGGTCATAACCGGTGATGAAAGCTGGTTTTATGGTTATAATCCAGAAACAAAACAGCAGTCGTCACAGTGGAAAAGTCCACAATCACCGAGACCAAAAAAAGCACGGCAGGTCAGAAGTGCAACAAAAACCATGCTCATTGTGTTTTTCGACATCAAAGGCATTGTCCATCGCGAGTTCGTGCCAGCTGGTGTTACAGTGAACTCAGATTTTTATTGTGACGTTTTGAGGCGGCTGAGACAAAATGTGCGACGAAAAAGGGCCAAATTGTGGGAAGACCAAAACTGGCTGTTGCATCACGACAATGCACCTGCTCACGCTTCACTGAAAACAACAGAGTTTTTGACCAAAAACAATATGGCCACCGTCCCACACCCTCCATATTCACCAGATTTAGCCCCCTGTGATTTTTCTCTGTTCCCGAAAATAAAAATTCACATGAAAGGTCACCGTTTTGACACTGTAGAAGACATTAAGAAAAAAACGCAGGAGGTGCTTGACAGCCTTCAGCAAAAGACTTTTTTGACACTTTCCAGGCATGGAAACAACGCTGGATTTGTTGTATCAATTCGCAGGGAGACTACTTTGAAGCAGATGGGAGCCATTAATGGCCTAGGTAAGCAAAAAGAATTTATTAGACCTAGTCCGGGAACTTTCTGATAGCTGTGGTATACCTAAAACATTTATGTATTTCAGTTATATTCATCAAGACAATATAATTCTACATTTTATTTTCATAGTTGATTTCATATAATTCTCAGTAGTGAGTACTGAAAAAGCAGAAATATAAAAGTGGAAAAGCTGCTTAAGTAAGAAAAATTATAAATATTGTTTTATGAGACTAAAGATATCGTATATATACCAGGACTGGACCCCCCCACCCCGAGGGTAAACACATTGAAACCTTATAAGTATCACACAGTTGTTCTGATTTTGTAAGATAGTGGTAATGTAAGATATTGTTACGACATTACAGAACAATCTATGTGATTCTCAACATGCGTTGCAAGATTGTTCTAAGATTCACCGGTCTGCGCCTGCTGTGTGTAAGGCCGCAACCAATTATGTTCTGGTGTTTTCTAGTTGCCTTCTTGACGTGCAGTTAGCGAATATTCTGGAACATCGGTGGGGTATAAATACAAGTACTCAGAGACGTTCAGTTCCGTTATTGTTGGGCGAAACTGTGAGTTTGAGTTGCGAGTTGTCGGCGATTACTCTGTGCGTTCAAGTGGTTAATACAGTAGAAGCCCGATATAGCGCGGTTGTCGGGTGACATACTTTCCCCCGCGTTATAGGCGTAACCGCGGTATATCGGAAGGTGACCTGTACAGTGACAAATGATGGGGAGGGAGGACCGGGAAAAAGGCTACAGCATAATGCACTGCTATATACTGTATGTAAATTATGTCACCAAATGTAGAAATAAAAAATAATTAGTTCTTGTACAATACAGACTGTGACTGGAAGCCCCATCAAGGTGCTAGGAAAGGTAGACGTACGTGTACGCCTGGGTCTTCTCGAGTTCAGCCACCAAATGCTCGTTGCAGACATTTTCGATGAAGTGATTCTTGGCACGGACATTATGAATGCCTATGGATTCGTTGTGGACTTAAGAGAGAATGTCCTGAGGGTTGGGATTGATTTCAGGATGTTATCACATGTTTTTCAACCACTGGAAAGACAGTAATGTTGATTAGTCTTAACTTGTTTTCTTTTTTTGTACAAAGCCAACTCGACCCCCCTCCCAGGCCATATTCTGGATATGCCACTGAAAATAAAGATGTGTCAGTCTGTATTTACTTACATCTTTCTTACACTGCCTCATCCAAAAAGTCATCAACCCATGACATTTACAAGTCACATAATCTTTTTTTTTTAAATCATACCATACCTAAGAAGAATGTTTTGGTTTGTTCACATAGAATTATACAAAAATTCTTCTAGTCCACATTTTTAGTAACTGTATTTTTCATTAGTTTTTACAGCATGTATATGTGCATTTTTTTATACATCTGAATACTAGACTACATAAAATAAAATTTGTTAGCAAAACAAAAGTATATTCACACTTTGTCACAGTGATGGCCAATTGTATTTTATAAAATACTTACAGTTTTGTGTTTCTTTTTATGATCATCAAAACACAGAACAAACAATACAGTATATAACAGACAGCATCGGGAAAAGAAAAATTTGCCTATATTCAGAAGTATCCACTTTTCAGAAAGCACTGTCAGTGGGTAGGCTGGGTTTATGTATTTAATTTATGTACAGTAGAAGCCCGATATAGCGCGGTTGTTGGGTGACATACTTTCCCCCGCGTTATAGGCGTAACCATGGTATATCGGAAGGTGACCTGTACAGTGACAAATGATGGGGAGGGAGGACCGGGAAAAAGGCTACAGCATAATGCACTACTATATACTGTATGTAAATTATGTCACCAAATGTAGAAATAAAAAATAAGAAAACTGTATTTTAATCCAATATGTATTTTAATCTATTTTAATCCAATGGAATATAAAATACACTATTTATACATTGCTCACTCGACCTACTGTAGGCCTAATTGTTGGTCTTAAAAAAGTCCGTAATTGTTGTTTGACGGGATAATGCACAGCGTTTCTTTTCCGCGTATTGTTTTATAAACGCGAGGTGCAGCAGATGAATATTATTAGATTCACTTTGCCTCTCCATCCATGAAATTACTTTGTTTATGTGTATTATCACTTCACTAACATTTGGAATAACTTCTTTCACTTCCACCCCATTTTCATTTCCATCATCGCCATCGTCTTCTTTTTCTTCACAATTTGCATTTCGGACTGCATCGATGATATCTTTATCTCCTATACATTCTGTAACAGGCTCACCGTTGTCAACTTCTGCCCAGTCATTCAAGTCATCTAGAGTGAAGTTGGTATGCAGAGCACTACTCGCAGACTGTACATCACTATTAGTGAATCCGGCAACAGAGCAATTTCCATCGGCGATGTATTATTCAAAGGAACATTTCTTCCAGCGATTCTGAATCGTATCCGTACTAATACTTTCCCATGCAAGACCTATTGAATACGCAACTGCTTTCAGGTTTATTGACTTAAGGTAAATTTCCATTTCCTCATCAGAATTCACTATAGCACTCAGAAGTTCACGGCGGTAATGCGCTTTAAATGCTTTTATGATGCCTTGATCTAATGGCTGGATCAGTGCTGTAGTGTTTTTCGGCAAGAACATGACTCCGATTTTCCCATCTCTTGACTGTAGCATATCAGCAGGTGGATGTGCTGGACAGTGGTCAAGGGTCAGTACAGCTTTTTCTTCGAGGTTGAGTGACCGCAGGTGGCTTCTCACAGATGGAACAAATTCTTCATGGAACCATTTACCGAAAATATCACTTGTCATCCAAGCATTTTTTGTATTACGATATGTGATGGGTAATGACGTCATGTTAACATGTTGAAAGCATCTAGGATTTCGGCTTTTCCCTATACAGAGAGGTTTAACTTTGTGGCTGCCTGATTTATTTGTGGAAAACAGGAGGGTAACTCTATCCTTATTTATTTTTAATCCAGATTTATTTATTGAATTATTCACATCCAGAGTTCTGGTAGGAAGCATTCGAAAATACAGAGCAGTTTCATCACAGTTATACACTTGATGGTCATTAAATCGTTATCGATCATTACTTTGTTTAATGCCTGAGGAAAAAGTGCTGCAGCTTCACTGTCACATGATCGTGCTTCCCCTTCAATGCTTATCTGGCTTATACCATGATGAGATTTCCATCGCGAAAACCACCCATCAGATGCATTAAAGTCACTGTTGCCATGTAAATCACTATGGAATTTCACAGCTTGAGCTCTAATAACTGGTCCTGACAGTGGCACACCTTCACTTCGTTTTATTAAAAATGACCTGTACAGACACTCATCTAGTTCACTATCCTTACCTACTTTAGTCTTTTTTCTTTGCAACCCCGCTTCACTTTCAACTGTGTTCACAAAACTTTTAAGTTTATCTTCTTCCTTCATCCACCCTCTAATTGTTCCTTCTGGGATGCCACACTCACGTGATAAACTTGCCTTTGACTCTCCGTTCTTCACACGATCAATTATTTTGAGTTTATCACTCACAGAATATGCTTTTCTTTTCTGCGACATCATAAAACTCTACACTATGCGAATTTATGACAAAGACTATACACTTTGATAAGATAATATCAGAGTATGATCTTATACTGTAATATAAGAGTATGAGGGAGAGAAGGGATTTAGTTGGCTGCTTGCCTTGGCATGAATTCTTAGAAACGTAGAGACTGTAAATAGCTCGGGCAATTGTTTATATCTACAGGTACACTTGAACTGGCAATTCTGGCTGTTGTTTACAATGCCGTTTCCAACAACAAGCTTTTGTTTACAATAAACACAACGCATTCCAATGTTGTGGCTACGGAAGTCACGATAAACAATTCATAACTTACTCACTCTCTACAAGTAAGAATTTTCGCTAATAACGGGCGACATACTCTTCACCGCGTTATATCCGAATCCGCGGTATATCGGACCGCGCTATATCGGGCTTCTACTGTATTAAGTTGTTAAACATTAAATACATAGTTGTCTTGATTGTTCATCATCTTCTTTCACAGGACTACACTTTATCTAAAAATGAAACTTTTACTTGTGAACTTACTGTTTTTTCTTCTCGTCGAATGCGTTTCGGCGTCGTATTCACCTTCTTCAGCTTCGAGACAGACTAAGAAGTCTCTAAGCTGAAGAAGGTGAATACGACGCTGAAACGCGTTCAACGAGAAGAAAAAACAGTAAGTTAACAAGTAAAAGTTTCATTTTTAGATAAAATTAAATACATGTAGTATTATATTATTATTATTATTTATTATATGTACTAATACATACAATAATTTAATATAATAATTTAAATACAGCACTAAACATTATTACAGTAAATGAATTTTAAAATTTTGTGCACATATAGTTCTTAAAATACTATACTAAACTTAAATGGACAGTTGTTCAATGTTATTGGCATTATTTAGTAAATGTTTCAACACCCACTGTCTGTAATGTACTTTAAGATTTGTTATGACTCCTTGATCTAACGGCTGGCAAACACTTGTAATATTTTGAGACAGAATACAGGCTTTGTGTTGGTACATTGTACATTGTCAGGTTTCGATGTGGTGTCCAAAAATAAAACCCCATTCCTTTTTTTATTTTCTCATTTTATTATAAAACTTTGATAACCACAACTCTTATTTCCTTCATCATCCATGCTTTTTGTTTGAATGCCAGTCTATTTGTAAAGCTTGATATAAACAATGAGGTTGTCTTTCCCCCAATTATTAAGGTTGTTCAAACTAATGTCATGTTCACATGTAACACTAAATGATTTTCTGAGTGCTTGATACCACAGCCCATTCACCTGATGCCATAATCATTTTTGCCAACAAAGCTTGATAAAAGAGTCTAGTTTCATCGAGGTTATAAATGACTTTTGACTGATTCCACAAGCCCATACACCTGATACCATCACTGTTTTCATAGACAAAGCCTGATAAAAGGGTCTAGTTTTATCAAAGTTATAAATCTCTTCCATACTGTAGTCAACAATAATGCCTTCCAAAACAATATTCCCATCTTTTCTTGCCTTCCTTGAATTAAGAATATAACCATTCTTATGTAATTTCATTGATTACTAGTCCCTCTGTTTTTGTAAACATCCTTTTTCTTCCTTGATTTCCATTTTTTAACAAACAGTTCAAAAGTTCTCTTTTGGACTTTAATATTTCACTTATTTGTATTTTACAAACACCAAACTTGGTTACTGCATCTCGAACAGTCTAAGTTGTTTTTTCACACTATTTAATAATATAAACTGTATATGTTAACATTAACACTTGCATTTCTGAGACATTTTAAATTACTGTATGTTACAGCATATGTCCAAACCATTTGCTGATACGAGTGGTGAACTGGGTATTACTGCTTCAGCCAGAAGATTAACCTTTGGAGGCCTTTGATATAATAATGTGTTATTAATTTCACAGCACTTCTCAGAATTGTCCCTGTGCACAAATCAGATTATGCCATTAATAAGATGAGATTACTACTTCTTGTTCGTGTTGATACAATTAGTACACATCAACGTCAGTATATCACCTACAATGGAACCTACCCATTCATGTGTGTGTAGAAATAGGTCAGCAATGTAACTACACTGTCCCAGATAAGAAAATTTATTACCACGATAGCGGTCCTTTAGATACCACCTGTTGTTCTTCTAAGCATGAGAATTATATTGTACCAATATTATATTTATACTGTACCAAACCAAGGTTTCTCTAATGTATCAGTACTGTACAGACAGTAGACAATAAAAATATAAACATTCAAGAAAACATCATAAATTTTGGTTTGTGGGCTGTTCACATCCTTTCAGAAAGTCCACTTTTGGGAAAGTCATGTCCACTACAAAGGTAATTTCAAAACTATTCATTATAGATAGTTGTCTCCTTTTCGGAGTCGCCGCTAAATGGAAATTTTACTATAGTTGTTTGTTGGTGGAAGCTGTTTTTTGGAGAACTAAAACAGACTTAACAAGGTTGTTTTATTTTTACTTTTGTTGGTTTCTCTTTACTTTCATATGTATGCATTTTTACAGTTGAAGATAGTGAAATCCAAGATTCAAACATACAGAAGAAAACATTAAAATTAGAAGAAATTAAGATAATTAAATCCAAAGAGAATGTTGCTATAGCTCAGGCTAAGGAATGTATCGTTAAGAAACTTCCCCAAGTGTCACGGTAAGTTGACTTGTAAATAAATTTAAATCAAATTTTGTGTACAAGCATGCTGTAATAACTTGGTAATATAAAGTGAAAATTTTGTACTCTAAATAAAACTAATAAGTTTAAATAGCAGTTACAAGTGCACAGGCAATTAATTCCCTGCTGACTGTTGTGCTGTACCTTTTTAATCTAAAAGCTGATTACATTTTTCCAACATGTAGCATTGGAAAAACTTTGAGTGCCTCCCTCTAGCATTGTAACTTTGGAATTTTGAATGTAAAAATTCCATTTTAATTGTGTTTTGACATTTCATAAATTTAGCTTTCATTATGCAATCTAAATCATAGAAATTTACTTAAGGCTTGCCCACAAATGCATTTTCATTTTGTCAATGAAGTCAAAACTGAAAGTATGGGCAATGTTTGCCAATTTGAGCTGCATGTGTGGGAGGGGTTTCACCTCCAGTTGCATCATTGTGCCTCACTTTGTTAGTGGTTTTCTGCTTATCTACTGTCGCACTCAAGAACAGGCTGTCTATCCTATCGTTTCAGCAACTGTTGTGGAAATGTGGCAAACCCAGGAACCAGAACATTTGGCACCATTCATCAAATGGAGATGAACAAAGACACAAGTTGGAGAGGGCCTTTATTGTTATTAATTTTATATTTTAATATTATTTGGACTGAAAAACTGGAAACAGTTCGAGCACTCATACTGATAATGCACTTGTTTTAAAGCATTTAATTAACACGTGACAATCAGTAAATTTATAATGCTTGTAATATTATGAAAAGACTTGACACTAGTACTGTGGTCAGTTTTGTATGGTGAAATGCTTTTTAAGCCATTAGCTTATGCTGCATGTTGTTTTCAGTCAGATAATGTTTGTATGGTACAAATTCATTTTTTAAAGTTCAACTAATAAAATTAATTGTTGAAATTATAAAGTAACTTACTCATATTCCAACATATTTCTGATAACCTACAGTGGTTCTTTTATTCTGTCTTCATTTCAGAAATAAGAAATTACGTAAGAGGAATAGAAAATATAAGTAAAGGGTTAGTAAAAATATATGCTACATGCTTTTTGAAATGATTTTTCAAACTACCTAACTAGAAACTATTAAAACTATTTTTGATAGGGAAAAATTTTATCAAAAAAATAGAAAATGTATAATTCGTTTAGTCTTTGGAAAAGTGTAATCCATGACATAATTGTGTATTGGATATTCTGTATTGTTGGGAAACAATTTAGGTATTTTGTTGTTGCTGAACATATAAAAATAATTCAGTGTTTATGGTATTGTTTATTATATCCTCCTCCATACTTGGTTGCAGGGAACAAAAGAGAGCTCAAGACAGGACATACTTAAAAGGAGTTCGTTTAAAACAAGCGGTTTCTACTACAAATGGAAATGAGGAAGTTACGTTGATGATGTTTTATTTTTGATTGTATATTATTATATATTAATTTTATATTTTGATAAACCATTAACTGTATTATATGTTGTGTTATTATTATCATTATTATATTAGTTTTAGTATTAATATGTATTGTATTCAAAAGTGGTATTACACTTATGGAAATGTTATAATATAAAATTCAGAACTTGTATAAAAATGTGATCACTGACACTGATATACTAATAAAAAATGATACTTATATTAATATAAATAATATACTAATGTATAACTTTACTAATATAAAATGTTTGTTATATCTATCTAAAAATGTGCTCTTGTGATAACATTATTTTAATATATTATTGTTTTAAATTATAATTTTACTTTAAACCTTAATTTCAATGTTGTCATTTTCACAGAAGATTGAAACGTCCATTACACAAACTTTTTTTTCAGACTCAGAAACAAGAAGACAGCTTTTAGTGTGCTTAGGGAGTTTCCCTCTTATTTCACAGGGAAGGCCAATAACGTTTCCTTCCCAGGACTTATTTGTGAAAATCTATTAAAAGTTATAAAACCGGTAACTTACTAATAGATGTTTTTAAACATTAAAATATTCACTTGAAAATTTTTGTTTCAGGCAAAACATTTTTATTTACTGACTTTCTTAACTCAAAATTCAGAAAAACAATTTAAAAAAAAACTACTTGTGGTTGAATTGCAAAGTAAACTGTTGTAATGAAGTATATTCCAAAAATTAAGAATTCAAATATAAGACAATGCCTTTATCATTGCATTTGTTTAATGTGAAAAGAAACAAACAGAATTATCACTGTTGCACACCACTATAGAAAAATTATTCCGATTAGCGCTTTCAAGCTTCTCAGCTCGTCAGATCGGAAATAACAAAGGATAAAACCAAACCCTTCACCCCCCCCCCCCCACTGACCACACACACACACACTCCTACAAACGAGCTATAATTCAAATGTCCCTTCCCAGCCTCGAGCCCTGTCTCACCCCCCCCCCCTTGTATTTACTGTTACATATTTTTCTAGCACATTCCTTGGATGTGGTATTTTGAGGTAAATGATAAGGATAAAAACTTACAGTTTAAAGAAGAGATAGGAGGTAAGAAAATAAATTACTAAGATTTAAACATAGAAAATAAAAATAATGATAAACTACAGTTTGGGATATTTAGGAAAGAATCGTATTCTGATATAATTATACCAAGAGAGTCTTACCACCCTTATAGATATAAAATAGAGCTCAGAAGTGTTTAAAAGAAACAGAAACAAAAGATAGGGAGTTAAAAGCGATAAAGGGGATTGTAAGGAATAATAACTGTAACACCAACATAGTGGATAAAGTTATGAAAAGTATTAACATACAAAAAGCTAAAATAGAACCAGAACAAAAGAATTATGCAGGGTCATTGACATACTAGGGCCACATACTAGAAAAATTATAAAATGTTTTAATAAATACGAAGTAGATATAGCTATTAAAAAATGTGAAACAGTATTTGATAAGATAAGAAATAAAAATATAGAAAAAATCCCAGTATTACAGAGAAGCGGAATTTATAAATTAAAATGTAAAGACTGCAACAAAGTGTACCTAGGTGAGACAGGACGGAAATTCGTATGCAGGTTGTCTGGCCACAAACATGGAGAAGGTAATAGAACAACGAATTCGTTATATGCAAGACATTTCATAGAAGAAAACCATAAGTTTGTGAATCCTTTGGAAGATTATGAAATTTTAAAAATAGTAAATAATACATTTGAAGGGAAGCTTAGGGAGGAGTTAGAAATATTAAAAGAAAGAGAAAAAGGGTTAGACAATTTAATGAATACTACAACTAAATTTGATAATGAAGAAATATTTTATAATATAATTAAAAAGTAAAAGATAGAGGACGGATAGATAACATTAAGAATTAAATTCTATAGGCCTATATGGATGTTTTTGAAATAAGGGTGAGTGACTGCGCCCACAAGTGTGAATGAGAAAGGCGTTATAACGTTAGGTTAAAAAGAATGCACACACATAAACACAAGGAATGTGCTAGAAAAATATGTAACACTACTGACCGGGGGGGGGGGGGGGACATTTGAAATATAGCTCATTTGCGGGGGTGTGAAAGGTTTGGTTTTATCCTTTGTTATTTCCGATCTGAGAAGCTTGAAAGCGCTAATTGGAATAATTTTTCTATAGTGGTGTGCAACAGTGATAATTCTGTTTGTGATTATAACCACTAAACAACTTTCTTAATTAAACTTCTGAAAAGAAACAAAGTGATACACAAAAAACAGTTACTCCTACTTCAAAAGTTTACTTTAGTTTGATTCAAATCTTTAAGTAAATTTGTATTACACTACCTCTTATCAAGCGTAATTACTTAAAATTTCAACTTACTTTATTGTACCCTAATGTTACATACTCAGACTTCTATGTAATATAAATTAAGTTTTGTAATTGGGTTTTTTTAAATAATCACAAGCTGTACACTAAACTATAAATACAACACAGTCATTTTATTTGGTTATAACTGCAACTGATTTATTAATAAAAAATACAGTGCCAGCAAAAAGTTTAAGGACACCCTCAAAATAGAGTAATCTTGTTCTGTCCTTAAACTTTTTTACTAAATGGTACAGTGGAGTCGCGATTAACCGAGCTTCCGTGTTATCCGAGCCTAAATCAAGAAATAATGAAATCTCTATTACTGTAACTGTCATTCTTACATCGGCACCAGATGCTACACAACATATTTTAATTGACACCAGACTGTACACAGTGACCTTGACTGCGTGACTCACACTCCCTACCGTCCCCTGCTCAAGCTCCCTGACCTGAGTTAGTTTGCTGTCAATCGTCGCGCTGTTAAAATATAATCGACTGTGAAGTATGAGTAGCTGTGCTTTGTATTAAGGTTTCTCATGATTTGGTTTTACAGTTTCGTCTTGCAATGAGTGAAAAAAGAAAACGTGTGGTTTTATCACTACAAGATAAGCCCAATGCTATCAAACTATTAGATCGCGGTGAAACCATTAAAAAAATGGCAAGTGATTTAGGAGTTGGTGACGTGACTGGAGAACAAAAAGGGTGCAAATTGAAGAGTAGTTGTCTCAACGTGCACAAGTGACTGGGAACAAAGAAATACAAACTGTCTCAAAGAAGAGAAAAACAATGAAAAATAGCAAATATGAACAGACATTGAAGGCGTTGATTTTGTGGTTTCAACAAATGAGAGAATGAAAGTCCCTTGTCTGGTACAATGTTACAATCCAAGGCATTAGAATTCTTCAATCGCTTGGTTGGAATGGAAAAAGTGGTATGATGTGAGGCAGTTAAATATTACAGGTGAAATATTGTCAGCTGACAGTGTTGCAGTAGATTCCTTTGTTGACAAGCTAGACAACATCATTAAAAAAAAACATCTTGGCCCACAGCAGATTTATAACTGTGATGAAATGATAGGGCCTGAATTTTAAAATGTTGCCCACCAAGACTTGCAGGGCAGCAAGAACAGTCAGCTCCTGGCTACAAAAGAAGCAAAGAAAGAGTGACGGTTTTGGCATGTGCAAATAAATCTGGTGACCACAAGCTTAAACTCTTGCTAATAGGCAAATCAAAAAAACCAAGAGCATTCCAAAATGTGAATGTTGACAATCTTCCTGTTAAGTACACTAACCAAAAAAGCGCATGGATGGATTCCTCAATTTTCAAGTCATGGTTTCATGAACAATTTGTGCCATGTGTAAAAAGATTTTGTGATGAAAATAATTACCCCGTAAGGCACTCTTAATTTTGGACAACGCTCCCACTCATCCAAACGAGTGTGAATTGGTCAGTGGGGATGACATCTGGGCCCTCTTTTTACCTCCCAATATAATGTCCCTTATTCAGCCCCTAGATCAAGGGGTAACACAAACGATGATGAAGAGAATAAAGATGATGTAGAACTAGTAGAACTTTTAAATTAGCTACCAGTTACTGAGGCAGTAACAAATCAAGACATTAACAACTGGATGAATGGCGATGAACAATGTGAACTATCCGAAGAGGCCATTGTAAATTTGATTACTCAAAATAAAAACAGCGACGATGAAGAAGACGACATTCCTACTATGGACAATAAGATAAGCCATGCTTATCTAGAGCCTCTGAAGAAGCTTTTTAAAAGCGAAAACCGGTTAAGGCTATAAGGTAAATCTTGCATTTTTACCTATAAAAAATGTTGTGTTCCGAGTCGATAGTGAATTAATTATATTTAGATAAGCCATGCTGACGGCTTAAGTGCAATCGAGAGGGCATTGTTGTACGCCGAACAACAAGAGACATGTAACCAGCTGACATTCTGGTCCTGCGGTGTCTGTGCAATATGGTGGCAAAGAAGAGAGGCAGCGCTATCAAGCAAAAAACAGTTAAAGACTTTTTTAAGATTTTAATCTGACGAGAGCTGTGTACTGTTACTGTTTTTGCCGCTTTGTATAATTAGTAAAGGATTAAGGCTCAGTTTCTTATTTTTCCAATTATTAAATGTTTTTGTGGCAACCTATCACTTACAATATGAAGCAATTACATGTATTACATCAAATAGGTGCAATAGAAGAAAAGAGCTTATACTAATCCAATTTTTCTTTGAACCTTCCATGTTTTCCGAGTTTTTGATTATCCGAGGTCTCGGTCCACATTACCTCGGTTAATCGCGACTCCACTGTAAATGTGAAAATTCTTCATAAAAGTCCATCAGAAATGAAGCATTTTGGTCCAAAAATCAATTATTCACATCTAATTAATGGTTCCAAACTTATAGTACAATTTGTGTTTTTAATTTGGTGGGCAAAAACCTTGGTTTTTTGAAGGGAAAAATTATATTATTAAAAAATGGGCTGAATTGTAAATATGATTTCTTTGCATGCTTAATACTACCATATATATTAAAAAACACCTATTAAATAATTTATAATCATCTTGGGGCAACTGAAGGCTTTAGAATAGAAACTTAAAAAAAAAAATAACTTTTTTTTTTATAGTTCATATATGAAAATTATTCCCGCCAGTGGTCTCTGGTGTCTTGACAGTGTGTAAACATGTTTATACTAATGTTGCCTACATTGTAACCTAGTTTCCGACATTCTGGCCACATGTTGTTACCAGAATTTAATCATTTAAGGTTATTTTGTTAACGTAAGTTGTTTGTCAACATAAACATTGGCAAAAAAAGGTGTCAGAAGATATGGCAAATAATAGGCATAATGAAAGCTGATAAGCCATATAGAGAGATAGTAATCTTTTAAACGTGCCAAAACGTATTGAGCAAGCTGTCAGGCGTTTTAAAAAGAGTGGAACCATGACTGATAAACCAAGAGCTAGCCATCCATGCAAGACCTCACCGAGAACAGACATCTTTTGCCTGTATCACACATGAGGGCCTGGGTGAATGTTATTTAATCAAGGTAGCAATGAACAGTGAACAATATTGCCAAATGATAGAAAATGTTGTGTTGCCATCAGTTTGACAACTTCTTGGTGAAAACTTTATCTACCAGCAAGACAATGTTCCATGTCATCATTCCCAGCACACCAAGTATTGGTTGCTACTCAAGATGTTGAATTGTTGGCTTGGCCACCTCGTAGCCCTGATTTCAACCCCGTAGAAAACTTACGGAATACAATGGACTACTGGTTATTAAAAATGAAACCAGTAAATGGTGCAGAACTATGGACTGCAGTTACTTCACTTTGGCAACAAGTGACAGTCCTAGAGTGTCGCCGCCTTATTAACACCATGCCAGGCTGTATCTATCAGGTAATATGAACGAAAGGTGGTTCAATGGACTACTAACATGTAAATGACAATTTACACATTTTTCTTTAATTTTCTGTTAATAAATGGCTTAATAATCTAGAACTGTTTGTTTTTTCTTGGGTGTCCTTAAATGTTTTGCCAGCACTGTATATTCTAATGATAATATTGCCTGTAGCAAATGATAAATGTGCGACCAAACTGACTAAAAATATAATAGTCCAAAGCCAGTGCTCAATAAGTGTCAGAAATTAATCAAGCAATATGTTATGGACTGCAAACAAAAGGTGGATGAGTGAGAACACGTGGTACAGAAACAGGGTAATTCACTGTAACAAATACTGAAAAAGTGTACTCGTATAAGAGAACCTATTGACTGGCACATATTGGGTGACAGATCACACAATCAGCTGACATACATCTGCTTTTATATATTTTCCATATAGTCTAATATGGTAATAGCATATTCAGCACAATACCGCTCTTATTCAACATTGCAATGTTGATGTGACAGATATCTGCACAGTAGTCTATGTGACTCTGGCCACATATTGTGTAATCAGCAAGACAATGTAATATTCTAGAGACACTACTCTCAGCATTGCCATTTCATCTAGATTTTGCACAAACATGTCTTTTAACTCAGATATTTATTTAGTAGCTTGAGGTTTACTAAATCACAATCTAAATCTAAAAGCTGTTACTACATGACTTGCCCATAACACAATTATAACTTTTATATTCATGTTTATCGGTGTCCAAGCCACTTATTTATATATTGATAGAATAAAGTATTTACCTTATTTTGTTTGTCCGTCTGGTGGCTTTATTTCTTCTTCGTTATTACGACGCGTTTCGGGACATATGCCCCATCCTCAGGTATTGTCACTCAGCAGAGGTCGTCATTTAAGTAAAAATATCAACACATAAAACATAACATAACTTACACATAATCAACAATAAAAACGTTTAAACTTTGGAGCACGTACAAGTCGAGATGCGCATCCCGGACTACAACGGTCGACTGCCGAGTCTATGTTACTGCACACCGCGCACTGTGGACTTTGTCTGTATTTGTATAGCCGTATCGTATAGCGAATTTGACTGAAACTGTAACTGTTCATTTAGGAGGATTTCTTTTGTATTTGTGTCCTTAAATGCCTTATATATTTCAAATTCCTCGACAGCACTCATGTATCTCCCTTTCCTGCATATGTGTAGGGGTTGAAAATTACTTGCAAAGTCTGTATAACTATGATTATTGTCAACTAGATGGCGTGCATAATTTGATGTTATTCTGCTAGGATCTTTTTTGGGCAGGTATATATGATATATATATATCACTTTAGGTTCTCTAAAGCGTTTTTTAAATGCTCTACCCGTTTGTCCAATGTAGAAACAACAACAGTCGTTGCACACAACCTTATAAACACCTGTCCTGTCTTCAACTGCTTTTGGGGGGTTTTGTCGAAGTATCTCACCAACGTTGTTACTAGTCCAGAATCCCATCCTAATGTTTATGTCTCTAAACGCGTTGTATAAAATTTTTGGTAGGGTGTTACCATAGTACGATGTTATGTACATAGTCCCATTTTCACTACCTTTGCGTATTTCTTTGTTACCTTCCTTCTTTCGATGTTTTTTTAATTAGATTGTGTACAATTGAGCTACTGTAACCGTTGGCCGTAGCTATATATTTAATTGTGTTAAGTTCTTTGTGAAAGTCTTCCTTTGCCATTGGTATGGACAGTAGTCTATGCACGAAACTGTTATTTCGTGACTTATACTTGAACTGTATATATTGTTGACTTATACACAAATGTCCCTGTAAAGGAAACACTTGCTATCCTTAAAACAAATCTTATTAATATCAGAATATGTAACCAGGAAGAAATTAACGAAATAATCGGGCTGTTAGAAATTATATTAAACCAGAATTACTTTACATTCAATAATAATTATTATATCCAGAAAACAGGTCTAGCCATGGCACAGCCATCGTTATTTACAAGCCATGAACTAAGATGTGACAACGTCGCATCAGCTGATTGTAGTGGTCCTACTCTGCCGACCATAACGTTAGTTTTATTCGTACATATCGACGCTGTGTTGATATAAAACAGCTAACTATTTATAATATAAATTTTATATAATACTCTTACTTGAAACGAACAAAAATGTTTGATATACATATCTTTATTGAAGAAAAAGTATGAAATGTGACACAATATTGTAAAATCAGAAACAAGATTTCCTAAAGAATTAAACTGCTAAAAGAAACAACTATTTATAACATTCCATAATACATGTATTAACAAATTAATTCAATTTAATTATTAGTAAATATATTTTTGTGTTACATGAACTGTTTATTAGCTCTCAAAGAAAATACACTATTATTAATTACATACATCACTTAAATGTCTTTAGTTTTTGAATTTTAATGCTGTTTTTCTCTATACCATCCTCGCCACTTCTTTTGGAATGCCCAGATTCGTTTAGTTCATTATTTTTATTTTTTGTATAATTATTAAGCATTATGTTACTTAATACCGAACAAATCATTTTTATTATTTTTTGATAACTTTCACCACAAATGCAGATTCCTTCAAATATTTTATAAAATAAATCAAATTCCACACTTTTTAGGGTTAGACTACATAAAATACCTTTCTGGTTACTAGTTTTCAAAAAATTTGTTTCAATAATTATATCACTTATGATAAATTGCAACAATGCATACATGTGAAAAAATATGAAATGGACATAATCAGTACCAATACACAAACTGCCCCCTTGTAAACTATCAAAATATGTATTGTTTGTACAAGTGCCTTTTTCAAGTCTTACTAAGGAGATACATTCTTGACAATTTAGTTTGTTAGATACAACATGAGCTACATACATACATACATAAATTTTAGTGGCTTCATCTACTGATGCAGTTTCTAGGTAGTCTGTAGACAAAACATTTAAGAAAAATTTAATGTCACCTGCATCACAATTGAAAATGCTATCCGAAGAATCTACACTATTTTCAATGGAAAATTTTGATTTTAATTCAGTTATGGAAATAGATTCACTATACTTTTTGAAAATATTTTTAGTACGAATTTTTTTTTCTGCACCATAAATATCATTCAATGATACATTATAATTACACCCTGCTAATATACGATATATGCCAAACCGTTTTTCTAAACTATCAGTGGTAAGTTTACCTGGTAAAATATACTTTATTGTAAAATTACTAAATGAATATTGAATGATATCTACTAAAACGATAGTACTGTGACGCAAAGCATGAAATGTTGGAGAAGATAAATGTCCATTATTATTTTTTATGCTATTCCATTTATCAAGCCAATTTACAAATTTAAAAAAAAAAATAACTTGCGAGTCAGTAACAGATGTAATTGGCAAGCTCCATTCATTTCTTTTAATTTCACCTTTTAAATAATTACAATTATTAACAATATCCCACCATTTTCTAACAATTTCTAAAAATGCTCCAGTATCAAAGTATTTGGGATCACCTTTCAAATGAGCAATTGTTGATTGATGGAATACATTATCAGCCAAATTCACTTTCTGTCTTTCCAAGATTGAAGGATAAACAGATTTAAAATTAAGTTTATATGCTTTCTTTATTATCTCACATTTTTCATCGTGATAGATATCTCTTATATCTTGAAATTTTGCATATCTTAAAATATCATCATCAAAATCATTATAAACAAATGTTTGATCCAAATTTTTCAAATTCATCCAGTTTTTCCGTATGTTTTTGAAAATATGTACAAAATCATATAAAACAAATATTTTTTTATCTGGATTAGGAAAACTATTATCAGGAGCTATGTTATTAAACATAACACGATTTATTGAATGGTTATCAGTGATAATGCATAAAATCTCAAAACCACAATTTTGAATAAAATGGATTATTGGGAGTGTGAGTGAAACCATTTCTAAACCATGAATGTTGTGCACTGGTATTATTTTGGCCACTTCTTTTACATTACCAAAAGCAGAGGAGATCATAAAATGTCAATGCTGTTTTGGCAACATTTTTATTGTTATTAGCACAGCCAACAATACTTTGAGATTTATAATCTAAACGTGCTGTTAAATATATCTCATCTATCAAAAGTGCTACAACCTTTTCAGTATTATTTATAGATTTGCTATGTTTTTTAAATAATTGTTATCATTTGTATCAGTAGCAGGAGAAACACTTAAACTAGAAGATATACTTTGTAAATACCTTCTTGTCGGTAAAAACAAAAAATCACGAATCAAATTATAGCATGATGGGGATTGACAGTTCATCATAAAAGCAAATATTATGGTAGAAGATGAATATTTTCTAACATTGTTAACTAACTGCTTGACTTGATCACTAATTATATGTAATTGTTTGCTATACACAAATTCTTTGTCTTCTGCTATTTTATTAGCTTCTTCAAGAATAGTGAGACTTTTTTTAATAAACTACTGATGTCTGGCTGTTCCAGTTTCACATCTGAAATATTTTTATAATATGACAATATATTGGTCAGCTGTGACCACCTATTTAATTTCATATCAACTGCAAGAATCCATTGTAAATCCGAATGTGATAATTCATTATCTTTTAAAAACACTTGTATTTTAAGGTTACTATCAATTACAATACTAGTTTCAATTGATAGAAACTCTTCCACATTTAAAATATAAAAATATAATTTATTATTTAACATCTTCACCTCCCAATTAAAAAGCTTGACATTACAAGCATATTCATTTTTTAGTTGTTCAAAACTATTGATCAAATATTTTTTTAACAAATTATCAATTAATTTACTGTGGGCAATCAAATGTTTTCTTGTGCCTTTCTTCTGGATCCATTCTTGCGGGAGTTTGTTTGGAACTTAAATAATTAGGCAAGTTTGGAAATATACAAGGAACTGCTGTCTCCTTTAATTTTGGACGTCGCAGAGGTATTTGCTCTGTTGATCCATCTGGCCGAAGAAGTTTATCAAAACAAATCACATCACTATTATTAAAATGTTTGTGACACACTACTGCACACCCTGAAGGTGTCCATTTTCCCCTTTGAATCGCACGAATCCATTGAGATCGTCTTTTGTCTTCTTTGGGAAACGAAAAAGTTGTTATACATTTACTGTCATTCACCAAAGTTGATTGATAATTGCTTTTACAGCCAGGCACGCAACACTTCCGCGGCATATTTGCCCACTGAAAATAAAACCATATTTGGCTTGATATGCACTAAGGTAGCATTTTTTTTGACATTGTTATATTACTTAATAAAATACAATATCTTTACACTTTGCACTTAGCCAATAATTGTATTTAATTTCAAAGATCGGGCGCCATCTTGATATGTAAGAACGTAAATATAAACGTGAAGTTTTACTTACCTTTAAAAGGGCAGGAATTCGTTTAAGTGAACTTTAGTAGCGGAAAGTGTTATTTGAAATAATGATACTTTGTTAAATGGTTTACCATATGACATTACCCTGTTTATTTATGAAATTCAATTACATCTATTCTCCACCAGGTGGCAACAAAATTACGTTAAATTTCCCTTTCACAAGCCCTCCAAAATACCTACACAGTTATTTATATTTTTTAAACATTTTAATGTGTGTTTTATATATATATATATACATTTACTTGTGTATACTTACGTTTATTTTGATTTATAGATACGATATATTATATCTCACAAATGTGGTTATGTATACATAAACTAGGACGCCATCTTTATTTATTACCTAAGTCATGGGCCAGAATTTCGTTACGCGAAGTTATTAGGAAACGGAAATTGCTTGAAATAACAAAACAGCTGTTCTAATTGTTACCAATGAAATACCCCTTTTATTCTTTACTTTGTTATATAACAGTTTACCAACTTTAACCCTTCCAAAAACATAATGTGTAATAATGATAATGTGTAATAATAATCAAAATTTTGATTAAGTTTAATGATTATACAATAATAACATAGATATATTTATATAGTGGTGCTCAACCCAGCACTTAGGAATTATTACACACGCACACAACCACTCACTCTCCCATACTCATGGTACAATGATTTGATTATTAATGTTGGAGCTCCTTTTACATAGATTGAAAATTTAAATAATTTTTTAAATGATTGATTTCTACAATAACATATATTGGGAAATAATGAAAGGATTCAAAGTGTATAAGGAACGCTCTCACCCATTTCGTGTTGGCCTCCTCGCACTGCTAGTATCGTTCGTACATCGGCACAATCGGTATATTTTTACGGCGTCTGACGGGGCACCTTCGTGTCAACCCACGTAACCCACCGTCGTGGGACCGATTCTATATGTCGATCTTTTACGGACGATTCATCGGCCGAGGACGCCTACACAAAGCCGAACTATAACTTTCCTTAATACATTTTGTATATAGATATGATACTGTTTATTAACCACCTACAGTGGTCTAAAAAGTTAAAATTCACCCGTAAGTGAATGGGTAGCCGGCCGGCTCTGATCAATGCTGCAGCAGAAATGACGACAATTCCTTGTTGGATTCTGCGGAAGTGGGGTGAACCTACGTCACACTTTCTTTGTTTAACTTGTTGACATCGCCGTTTTGTCGTGGTCAACACATTCTCAGCCTCTGACGTAATTAAGGCTTGGCTTGCTTATCGCAATAACTGCACACTGTTTTTGTGATGTTACACCGTTTTTTTGCTATGAATTGTTTCAAAACCTGACAAATATTGTGATATAGTCCACTCACTGCAGATTCGTATCGGGTGTTTAAGGTTGGGATTAGTATGACAAAAATAGAAAAATACAATATTTATGTTCTAGTTACCATATTTAAGGTAATTTCAAAAATGTACCATGATTGTACCATCACAAAACCCCCTCAATGAAAGATGGTGTGACGAAGCACACAAACTTTCATTGACCCTTTCATACTTCCTAAAGGGATCAGCCAGGACAAGTCGCCACAACACCCTTACAAATTTACATAAAAAATAACAACAACTCACCCTTGGTCTGGTGATGATGACCGTACCTAGATGACCTTACTGGACTTCTCCTACGAGATCCCAACACCATAAGGCCACTTAGGCTCTTAACGCCCCTGCTCTGACGCGTTGGCCAGCTCAGGACCGCTGTCACACCACCAAACACTGAAACAATACATAATAAATATTAAAATAGTGGCTTCGTAAATCACTCCATCCTCAACTGATCTGGTTCCCCTTAGCTAAGTGCTGGTTTGTGCCAATAAGCACTGGGTTGGCTTAATATGTTTATAAAATTATAATCCTCAAGAATTAAAAAGAATATCTCTTCTTCATATTACACCCCTGAGTTGAAAAATGGTTTCGATTCCTATCGATAATATTTATCTTCATTCTTTTACAATTACTATAATTGTAACATAAGCACATTAATATAATATAGTTACCAAAATTGAATAAAATATAATTGAAAATATAATAGGAAAATTACACATTATAGATCTCCCAAATTTGGAGAAAAACAAATTAAGAAAATCAATAAATCGATATATTTATTTATTTATAAAATTTTATTATTATTCTTATTATTAACAGGTAATTATTTGGCGCTGTTAATAATATTTATCCCCTATTCTCCTCCACACACACTATTGCCCCCCCCTGAACTGTTACGTTCAGTCGCCTCCACAAGGACTGAGGCAGAAGGAGTGAGCACTTTTTTCTTTTCTCTCTCTCCCATCCTTGCTTTAGCATTACAAAATCTTCAAGGCAAATACCCTTACTATTACATTTATAATACACCCCTAAGGTCTACCACCCCAACCGAGGTGAAGTAGCCTATTCAAAAAGAATAATAGATTCCCCTAAACCTCCCAATAAATTTCTAAATTTCAACCAATTTTGTGGGCAACCAACCATGGTCAGTGTTACAATTTCTGGCCACAGCTGGTTGTCGTCCAGATCCACGATTAGTGTTGGTAAGACAGTAATCGCCCGAAACATGGGGAATCGAAAATATGTGTGACACTTTGTGTCTTATGTAGTCCCAATCGGGGACTACCCTACAATTAACAAGTTATACATAAATCCATTATAAGACTATTATTAAATAAACATAATGATAATGTTCAAAATAAAGTCTCAAAAATTCACCATAGTAGCACTATGTCCTTTTAACCTCTTAAGGTTATTACTTCACAAAAAAAATCAAAATTGAGATATCATTTAAAAAATGTTAATTTTTTCATTAGTTACATTAATAAATTTGTAGACACTTTCCAAGTCCAAAATATCACTTTTCTAACGCTCCAGGAAAACAATGGATCTTCTGATATACTTAGTTACATTAAAAAAAATAACTCCTTAATGAGTTAATCTCTTAAGTTACACCACTTTCAATTTCTATTCTATGATTTTTAGAATAAAACAAAATTCATGGGTTCAATGCCAAAACTTTTTTTTTTTTTTTTTTTTTATATCCCAAGAATTAGGGGTCCCCCTCCCCGTTCAATAATAAGATTAAATTTTCAAATTTCTACCAATTTTGTGTGGAGGAAGACCATCGTTGCTTTCACTTCCTTACGTCCGTTCCGCCAACCATGGTCCGCCTCCAGAGTTCCAAAATCCACGATCAGAGGTGGTGAGTCTGTGATCGCCCGAAAATGGGGAAGAGTCCCTTCTGTAAACCAATAGCTAAGTTAATACTCATACACTCAAAATATAAAAACATCAATATAAAAATAACTAAGACGACCAGTACAATTTTAAATTTGTAGCATTGTGTGTTCCTACTATCTCTCCAGTTACGTTGTTCTGTAATACATAAGAATTTTGCATCTTAACTTCTATGACCTCATATGGTCCTTCATATAAGAGAAAGAATTTCTTAATTTCTTTGTCTTGTGCACTCGATAAGTCATGTCTTTTAACTAATACCATTTGTCCTACATTATACTTAATCCACTTACCTCTTGCGTCGTGTCTACGTTTTCTCTGTTCACCCTTACTAATTAAGTTTTCATTCGCCAACCGGATTTTAATGTTTATATCAGTCGTTCTACCTTCAGGTGGATAGTCGAATAATTGTTCCAAGATTCTTGGGGGGCGTGTTCCCCTTACTAGTTCATGAGGTGTATAGCCAGTAGACTCGTGGGTGGTACTGTTCAGCCAAGTTTCAACCTTTCGTACATACAACGGCCACTCGCTGTGTTTAGCGTGACAATAGGCTCTGAAGATCCTGCCTATTTCTCTCATTACACGCTCAGCCTGGTTGGACTGGGGATGATACACAGCCGTATGCTTCGTTAGGATGCCTTCCCATCCTAAGGTCTGACGCCATCTTCCGCTGATGAACTGCGGCCCATGGTCTGATAAAATTACTTTTGGCTTACCCACGTTAATCATATAGTCTTTAGTTACTTTTTCACTCAATACCTTACTGGTAGCTCTTTTTACGCTATACAATTTTACATATTTTGAGAAAGTGTCAAGCAATACAAATATATATACTACTCCGCCTCTACCCTTCGGCAATGGTCCAAACAAATCCACAGCAACTAAATCAAAAGGTCGATCTACCTTAATATAATTTAACTCACCTTCTACTTTGTAGTTAACCACCTTCGACTTTTGACACAAGTCACAACTCCTCAGCAACTGTCTCACTCACCTCTCCATATTTCTGAAAATACATGACTCTTTTAAAACATTGACACACTTTTTAGCCCCAAAATGACCATATCGTATATGACAATCCCAAATAATTTTCTCTTCCAACACTGCTGGTATCACTAATTTCCAGTCACGCTCACCCCCTACTACCTTCTTAAACAATAACCCTTTGTAAATTTTAAAATATTGATTGTACTCAGACTCATCCAACTCCGTCTCTAAACTGTGTATTATTTTTCCAGACTTACCATCTGCTCTCTGCATGGTGTTAATATCCTTCAGCTCCTCTCCAAAGATTCTGTCTTCTCTGCTAATCTGAAAAATTTCAATTTCTTTTAAGTCCCTACCTGTTTTGTTATTTTCACAATCTACTCTGGATAGAGTGTCGGGTACCTTATTTTCCGTTCCTTTAATGTACTCCCACTCGAAGTTGTACTCCTGTAAAACAAGTACCCACCTGGTTAATCGACTATGAGCAAGTTTACAAGTGTTGAGGAATGACAAAGCTTTATGATCAGTTCTAATGATCGTTTTGTTGCCTAATATGTACGTTCGAAATTTACCAACTGCAAACACAATACTGAGCAATTCCTTCTCTGTGGTAGTGTAATTCTTTTCAGCTGGCAGTAAAGATCGACTAGCGAACGCAATTGTCTTATGTTCCTTCTCCTCATCCTCCTGATACAGCTCTGCTCCTACAGCGACATTGCTGGCGTCCGTCTGTAAATAAAACATCTTATCAAAATCCGGGTGGTTCATCATAATCATGTCACTAAATTTGCGTTTTATTTCTTCAAAGGCTCCACGCTCCACTTCTCCCCATTTCCATTGTCGGTTCTTCTGCAATACCGCACTTAACTTAGCGGTTAGGTAGGCGTAGTTCCTCTGAAATTTCCTATAAAAGTTGCACAGCCCAAGAAAACTCTGAAGTTGTTTGATGTTTCGCGGTTCAGGGAAACGCATAATAGATTCAACCTTGTCCGGGTTTGCAGAAATTCCTTCCGATGTAATAATGAATCCTAAAAAATTAATTTTCGTTTGTAAGAATTTGGACTTATCCCAATTTACGGTTAATCCTCCCGCTTCTAATTTTCCTAAAACATATTTTAAATGTTCTAAATGGTCTTCAAATGTACGTGAAGCTATTAAAATATCGTCTACATAAACTGTGAGAAAATCTAAATCTTTTGGTCTCAAAATTCTATCCAAACATTTAATGAAACTAGCTACGCTGGTATTTAGCCCAAATGGTAGTCGCTTAAACTGATAATTTTTTCCATTAAACAAAAATGCTGTGTATTGCCTACTTACCTCTGCTAATGGTACCTGCCAATATCCAGCAGTCAGATCTAAAGATGTCATAAACCGTACGCCACTAAACTTTTGAAAGATCTCATTTATAGATTCTGGTGATTCTCGGTCTGGTATAATAATTTGGTTAATTTTCCTTGCGTCTAGGCACAATCTTACTCCTCCTTCCTTCTTAATTACCACCACTAACGGATTTGAGTAGTGAGACACTGACCTCTCGATGATCCCATTATCTAACATTTTATCCAACTCCTCTTGCACCGCTCGTCTTTTAGAGTAAGGCACTGGATAGCTCCGCTGCATGAATGGTGTGTGTTCCTTTATCTGTAACATACATTCATAATTCTTTGCCCTTCCTGGAATATCGGCAAACACTCCCTTAAACTGCTCTATTACTTGCCATAACGCTATACGTTGGCCACTCGTTATCACCTCACCCCCACTACAGAATTCATCCGCCCTTATCTCCCAAACTTCATTATTAATATTACTCATTTCATTATCAACATCTTCTAAATACTCACCCTCTATACAAAAATTTATTTTAGTATCTAAGTTATTCTCAACTACTTGTTTCTGTAACATTTTCACACCAGTTGTTCTGACTTTATTTATCACATTTTCAAAATTAATTTTCACAGACCGATCACCCCCATCTAACTCCAACACTTTTTCTTTAAAATTTATTACAGCTTTATTTCTTTGTAAAAAATCATTTCCCAAAATGATGTCTAAACTTAACCCCTTGACTACCAAAAATGTATTATCAAAATTCATATCTCCAATTGAGAAACTTAAATGTATCTGTTTTGTCACCCTTTTACTACGTACCCCCGTGACTCCTATTACTGTAACCCCTGCTACGGGTAAAACTGGAATATTCTTATTAAATTCTTTCAATTCACTTAAAATGTTCTCGGCTATTACTGAAATTTCACTCCCTGTATCAACAAGTGTTTTAAAGTTTCTATTCTCTATTGTTACCTGTATTTCCGTGAGTCCAGCTCTCACCTCCAATGTCGTGTTACACTCCTCCTCCAATAAATCGGCAACGATATCTGCTTTTATAACGTTAGATTGTAGGTTCTCGATGGGTCGGACCTCATGAGTTTCCCTGAACAGTGGTCGGGTCCTATTTACCACTGTTGACTTCAGTTTTCCGGCTGTGTCCTACTATGACTCGTCGATGGTACAGGGTGTCCTCGTGTTGGTCCCTGATGGTGATACGGTGCTCCTCTGTTACTAGGGGCTCCTCTGTTCGCAGGTACGAATTGCTTTGTTTGATTACTCCTTGGTGCTTTGCAGAAATAACAATGCTGCATATGAGCACGATTTTCCTTCCTGCAACTAGAACAACTCCAACCGCCTGTTGTCTGTAAATCATTTCGAAAATTATATTTATTACCAGTATTATTATAATAAGGCCTTGGCCGATTAAACTCATTGTTATTATTGTTATGGTTAGATATATTTGGTTGCATGGGGCGTCTACCCATTTCACGATCATTTATACTTTGTAGTATATCTAATACCCTTTCCAGTTCATCAAGATTTTCTATTTCTTTAGTCATCAGAGTGACCTGCACTTCTCTAGGTAAGTGCTTACTAACATACCTAACAAATGACTTAAAAGGTATGGGTGGCTCTAAATATTTGGCTTCGTTATATAATTTTGTTACATAAATAGTAATGTTATTATTACTAAAGTTACGTCCCATGAAATTACCCGTTCCCATAATACGGCTTCTTAAAGTCTCCTGCTCCTCTTCTGTCCAATATTTACCCTTAAAAGCTTTCTCAAAAGTATTATAACAATCCCATTCTAACCTATGAGCTTCAGCCCATATGACTGAGTTACCCTTGAAACATTTAATGATCTTATTCAATTTCACTTCCCAGCTACTACTACTAAAATAATTATAATCCCTGGTTTGATTTAGAAAACGCATTGGATGTATTACTCTGTTTTCATGGCTAAAATTCTCTAATTCTATTTCATTATAGAAATCTCTGGTTACTACTACCCTATCACTTATGCTTGAAATATTTTTATGTATTTCTCCCTGTAATTCGTTTTTTACACTGGTCAAATTATTTGCAATCATATCATATTTATCATGCACATCCATACTATTTTGTACAGTTAAGTCATCAATTTCTTTAATCTTACTTTGTAACAAATTAAATCTACTCTTGGTACTTTTCTCATGTTCAGTTATGGTACTATCTATAGTTTCTAAATTCTTGGTGATATCTATCACATTTATTTCCATGTTTTCTAAATGATTTTGCAAAACATTGGTTTTCACCGCTACTTGTTTGCTTACTTCAATATTGGTTTTAACTTCTAATTGACTTTCTACAAAATTTAAACATTTCTGTTGTATTTCTGTACTTGTTGACTCTAATTTACTTTTAATCGTGTTATTTACTGTGTCATAAACTAGATCGATTTTAGTGTCTAAATCATTTATGGTACTACTGAACTTATCATCAACAATTGCTAGTGTAGTTTTCTGTATGTTATCACAACGTGTTTCTACTGTGTTAATTCGCTCTTCTAAGTGAAAATTTTGACCTTTTATTTCATTCTTTAATTCATTGAATTTAATATCTAAACTATCAAATTTGTTATTCTGCTCATCTAGTTTTTTATCAAAACTGTCAAATTTATTTAATAAAAGTTTCATCATTTCAGCAGCACCATCTAGGTTGCTAACTGGCATAGGTGGAATGAATGTATCAATTTTCGTTATCTCTGCAGACACAGGCTTATTTGCCTCGTCAGTCTGACTAGTTTGAGGTGTTTGTACATCCATTTCACAAGTTAAATTTATCTCAGAGGTACTGGTTTCTACTACAATATTGTCACTAGTACTCATATTGGCAATTTTGCAATACCTGCATGCATACAATTGTATAACCTAATTGTGGGGTTATGTTTACGAATTATAAAATTTTGTGTCCGTTACCTCAAGCAATTTGTTCCGTTCTTTCTAGGCGTACATTAGGTAATAATATGTTTAAATAATACCACCTAATGTCCCTGTTCCAGAAGCCACCTGTATACTTACGTTTATTTTGATTTATAGATACGATATATTATATCTCACAAATGTGGTTATGTATACATAAACTAGGACGCCATCTTTATTTATTACCTAAGTCATGGGCCAGAATTTCGTTACGCGAAGTTATTAGGAAACGGAAATTGCTTGAAATAACAAAACAGCTGTTCTAATTGTTACCAATGAAATACCCCTTTTATTCTTTACTTTGTTACATAACAGTTTACCAACTTTAACCCTTCCAAAAACATAATGTGTAATAATGATAATGTGTAATAATGATAATGTGTAATAATAATCAAAATTTTGATTAAGTTTAATGATTATACAATAATAACATAGATATATTTATATAGTGGTGCTCAACCCAGCACTTAGGAATTATTACACACGCACACAACCACTCACTCTCCCATACTCATGGTACAATGATTTGATTATTAATGTTGGAGCTCCTTTTACATAGATTGAAAATTTAAATAATTTTTTAAATGATTGATTTCTACAATAACATATATTGGGAAATAATGAAAGGATTCAAAGTGCATAAGGAACGCTCTCACCCATTTCGTGTTGGCCTCCTCGCACTGCTAGTATCGTTCGTACATCGGCACAATCGGTATATTTTTACGGCGTCTGACGGGGCACCTTCGTGTCAACCCACGTAACCCACCGTCGTGGGACCGATTCTATACGTCGATCTTTTACGGACGATTCATCGGCCGAGGACGCCTACACAAAGCCGAACTATAACTTTCCTTAATACATTTGTATATAGATATGATACTGTTTATTAACCACCTACAGTGGTCTAAAAAGTTAAAATTCACCCGTAAGTGAATGGGTAGCCGGCCGGCTCTGATCAATGCTGCAGCAGAAATGATGACAATTCCTTGTTGGATTCTGCGGAAGTGGGGTGAACCTACGTCACACTTTCTTTGTTTAACTTGTTGACATCGCCGTTTTGTCGTGGTCAACACATTCTCAGCCTCTGACGTAATTAAGGCTTGGCTTGCTTATCGCAATAACTGCACACTGTTTTTGTGATGTTACACCGTTTTTTTGCTATGAATTGTTTCAAAACCTGACAAATATTGTGATATAGTCCACTCACTGCAGATTCGTATCCGGTGTTTAAGGTTGGGATTAGTATGACAAAAATAGAAAAATACAATATTTATGTTCTAGTTACCATATTTAAGGTAATTTCAAAAATGTACCATGATTGTACCATCACACTTGCACAACCCAGCACTTTTTAAATAGTATTTTGTTATTCACTCTCTCTCTCACTCTCTGGTACAATTATTATTTTTTATGAGCTCATTTTTATGAATAATTTTTATTGACATGCATTTACTGAATATTGGTCATTTTACTATTTTCTTTAATAACAAAAGGTTGTAGCTGATACTTAGCTTCGAGTTTATAGAACGTCACACACCGCGAGTTCGCCGATTCTGGACGATCACATCTCACTCACACTTTGCCGAATTGTACTGTACTTTGAACTGTACTGGACCACTGTTATTTAATCCACTTTTGGTGGTGTAAAATTTACATAAACACTTAGTGAATATGCCGGCCGCGTGAAGTGCCGACCGGCCCAATTCACGGTCCAGGCGAAAATGACACAGTTTCTTTGTTAAACATTGCGGAGGTGGGGCAAAACTACGTCACTGGCTCATTGTTCAGCAGCCCAGCCCAGTCGCATACAATGCGTCTTGCATTCCCTGTGTCTGACGTAATCGTGGGCTTGGTTGTTTACTGCTTATCTGTGACAAACAGTTTTTTGCGACATTTGTAGCTTTCCAGCGAATTCGACCGAAATCCTGTTAACTCCAAAGTGCGTTGTTTAAAATATTCTATAGTTTATTCACCAAAACTTTATAGGGATTATGAAATAAAATTATTATTATTACAAATAAATGGTTATAGAATAAAAATACAATAATTATGGTTTTTAGGACCATAGATTTACAAAATTATGATAGTACCAGAATTGCACCGTCACAACATAACGTAATACACAATAACTCCGTATAAAATGATAATCTATTAGAAATATATAATGCTGATGTGAATGAAAAGATATCGATGGAAAAGATACATACCTTTTCTAGGTTAACAAAGTTAACGTTTTTTTCCAACACTATTAAACAGTCCACAAGTCTCTTACCACTAACATTGACGTAATTCTAGAAAGTAATAACAACACTATACACTATATAATTTATATGCAACAAGACAAATAATTAAAAAGAATAACTTTGCAGGCTTCCTTCATAAGCACGTTTAGCAAACTAGCACAGAAAGTAGCCCCACAAGCGATGTTGCCACTTTTCGCACTTCATGGCTTGTAAATAACGATGGCTGTGGCCATGGGGTCCCCCTTATCTAGCCTGCTGGCTGATATATACCTAAATTATTATGAGAACACATATTTGCTCAGTAACAAAAATAAATTCTCCAACAGATTAGTATCATATACACGATACGTTGATGACACCTTTATAATTTTTAACGGTACATTGCGGCAGATAGAAAATATGAAAAACTACATGAATAATGTTAATAAGAACATACAGTTCACCCTTGAAACGGAGGTAAATGGCAAGCTTAACTTTCTCGACTTGACAGTCACAAGACTAAATAGCAACTTCTGATACCAGATATACCGGAAGCCAACTACCACAGATATCACAATAAACGCTGAATCACATCACCCTTTCTCCCAAAAGATGGCGGCATATAACAGTTTCCTGCATAGACTACGGTCCATACCAATGGAAAAGGAAGACTTTCACGAAGAACTTAACACAATTAAATATATAGCTACGGCCAACGGTTACAGTAGCTCAATTGTACACAATCTAATTAAAAAACATCGAAAGAAGGAAGGTAACAAAGAAATACGCGAAGGTAGTGAAAATGGGACTATGTACATAACATCGTACTATGGTAACACCCTACCAAAAATTTTATACAATGCGTTTAGAGACGTAAACATTAGGATGGGATTCCGGACCAGTAACAACGTTGGTAAGATACTTCGACAAAACCCCCCAAAAGCAGTTGAAGACAGGACAGGTGTTTATAAGGTTGTGTGCAGCGACTGTTGTTGTTTCTACATTGGACAAACGGGTAGAGCATTTAAAAAACACTTTAGAGAACACCTGCCCAAAAAAGATCCTAGCAGAATAACATCAAATTATGCACGTCATCTAGTTGACAATAATCATAGTTATACAGACTTTGCAAGTAATTTTCAACCCCTACACATATGCAGGAAAGGGAGATACATGAGTGCTGTCGAGAAATTTGAAATATATAAGGCATTTAAGGACAAACACAAAAGAAATCCTCTTAAATGAACAGTTTCAGTCAAATTTGCTATACGATACGGCTATACAAATACAGACAAAGTCCACAGTGCGCGGCGAGCAGTAACATAGACTCGGCAGTCAACCATTGTAGTCCGGGAAGCGCATCTCGACTTGTACGTGCTCCAAATTTAAACGTTTTTATTGTTGATTATGTGTAAGTTATGTTATATGTTTTATGTGTTGATATTTTTACTTAAACTAGTGGTCGAAATTCGACCGTAACTCATTAAATTTTTAAATTTGAACGTTATTGAGGTTCTTTTGTCAAAGAGTATACCTCTATAATCATTGCATATAATTTTTTTGAATTTTGTTCTATTACGTCAGCTGCGAGCGTGTACAAATACGTCATTAGCATGTGTTGTTTGCCTTAATTCCCTGCAATACCTATGAAATTTGAAATTTAATGTTAGTAACAGTTGAAAAAAAACACAATTACAGCTTGTATTCGTATTTATTTTTTGATATAATTCATTGTCAGTTTTAATTTTTTCATGTTATTATTGAATCAAATAAACGCTAATAAAAATGAGACTTGACATTCATAGAAGTATAAGATACATTGTTTTCAATTCCAATGGATTACATTTCATTTTTGGTAAGGTACAAAATTTGAAAACAGTTTGAAGATTATCTGCTACAAAGCTTATATAATTTTTTAATTTTTTTTTCTATGCATTAATTTTCGAGTAACTGTATTTGAAAAATATGAAAGATAGGAAAAATGAGGTTTAGCTTGGCTAAGCCATATTTAAAAAGCAACGTTTTTTTTTTACATTTCCTTGCGTTTTTTTATTGCCATACTGACCAGGTTTCGCCAAGGCTACCCAGTTATTTTGCCTATCTTTTTCGAATTATATAAAATTTAAATAAAAAATTAATGCAAAATAAAAAATGAAATAAAAAATACGTGCCTCGTATTTTTTCATATATTTTTCATTAAATAAAAAAAAACCGGGCGGTTAAAAAAATAAATGTTGTCCATTGAACAATAGTTTGAAAGTGAATTTAATGATTCAGAACTTCTGTGTAAACGATGTTTTTTGTAAAAACTCTTTCATCATTTGCTAAATGCCCTTGGCCATTATATTCGGAAATATAAAATCTCAAACCATCGAATGATCGAACTCTACTTGCTGCGACGTACAATTGACCATGTGTAAAAACTGGCTGCCTCAATAAAATTCCAATTTTTTCGAATGTTTGTCCTTGAGACTTATTTATTGTCATCGCAAATGCAGGTATAATTGGAAATTGAGTTCTTTGAAAGTTAAATGGTAAAACAGTACCGGAATATGTTAAATTTATACGTGGAACCAAAATTCTCTTATTGCGTGCGGTTCCAGTTAAAACTTCGCAATCAATAGCATTACGATGCATACACTTGATGCGCATTCTTGTTCCATTGACTAATGCTTCCTTTGTATTTAAGTTTCTGATCAGTAAAACGATGCAATTAACTTTCAATACTAACTTATGTGGTGGCAAACCACTAATAGTCAAAGAATTCAAAAACTCTACTGGATAGTTATTGATTTCATTGTCATCATCACAAATTATTTTATCGTAGCTATGTTTTTTTTCTGTTCACCTGGTATTCGATTAAGTATATCAGAATAAAAGTACAATCATCATTTTTAGGTGCTAAAATAACTGACATCAATATGTTATCTGAGAGTATGTTTTCGGAAATATTTCCATACACCTCATTAATAATATTATTTTCATCTCCTATTAATTGCTGAGGTATTTCAATAATATTTTCACCAAACTGAGGGAATTGTGGGGCTTCATCATTACCAATTTTTTTCAAGAATTCGACAAATTCTATTTCACTTGGTAAGGCTCTCATATTTTGAGTAAACGTTACTTTATGAAAATAAACAAATTTATGCCAACTCGTGACACAATTTTCAATTAAAGTTGCACGTGATCCATGTGGGACAACTGGTAAGATTTGCCAAAAATCGCCGCACAGAAGTATCGTTTTCACTCCAAATGGTTTATGTTTATCATTTTCATCGCATAGATCCTGCAATAATCTATCTATGATTTTCAACACTTGCAGTGGGCACATAGAAATTTCATCAATAATTATCAATGATGATGAATTTATGTAACGTCCATAGCTACTGTTTACGGTAATATTCGCTACAGAATTTTCCAAAATGGGTATAGGCAATTTAAACACATTGTGTAAAGTTCTACCTCCAAGTAATAGAGTTGAAGCTATGCCACTGAACGCTGTTGCAATGCAACTAAGATTAAGCGAATTTAATTTGTGAATGATTGCTGTTTGTGTGAATGTTTTTCCACAACCTGCATGAGCGGTTAAACAAAAAACATTAGATCCAGTATCATGGTGCAAAACTTCACGAATCACACGATCAATTAGATTACGCTGTTCAATATTTGCAGTTTCATAATGCTCACAAAACAGAAACTCTTGTTCTATTAGATCAATAGCATTTGCTTCGTCTGTTCTCTGCGAATACGTGGGAACTGGTAACCAAGTTCTTGACATGAGAAATTATGAACATTCAAAACATCTTCAATTTCTAATAGAGCTGTGTTAAAGGATACTTCTTCGTTGTAATCTCTCAAAAACTCTTCACTAAGATATACTTTAAATTCATTCCACAACGCCAATGCATTGGCTGGCACATTTAATGTACAAATGTAACCAAATAAATTTCGCATTTGTTTTGGTGAATGTAATTCTTTTGCTTCATTTAAACATTCACACCATTCATTATCATTTGAAGCAATGCCGCGAGCATGGCACGCTTCAACAAAAGAAGTGTGTATAATTCCATTGTATGTTCTAACATCCTCAAATGATTTTGGACCACAGACATGTAATAAAAGCAATCGTAAATGGAAAAGTTCGATGTCTTTTGGTGATACTATATATATGCGTGTAATGATTTTATCACCTCCACGCCTTCTCTTCTTCCATTTTTTTTTGGGAATCTTCCCACACATAATGCAAAGGAATTTCAATATACTTATATTCATGCGCTGATGGATCTGATTGATTCAATTCAAAAAATGCTAATAATTTTGTTTGTCTTGCATTTTCAATTGCTTGACGTTCTTGCCCTTCTCGAAAGTAAACATTCTGTCTACGCGGTAAATGAATGTCAAGTCTAACGATGACATGTGATTGAAAATGCATTGGTAATTTATAGATGCGCCATACAGCTTCAGTTGATCCGACATAACGGCCATTTAAAAAATTTTTAACTTCATCAATTTGTATTTCTTGACCTGGTTCATTTCTCTCTGAACCTAATTCAACAGATGCACTGTCATAGCCTTTATACACGTATTTATAAATGTATTTAACACTTTTAACTGTAGTGAATACTTCAACATTTATATGGCAATTAAATTTGGCAAGTAAATACGGATTGTATGGTACAACATAACGATTGTCGAGGCAACTACCGCAAACTTCAGCATTAATACCATTATCACGCCTTCTGTATAATGGATATCCATTTAATGATTCACATTTAAATTCATTAAATCGTTTTGGATAATCTTTTGTGCATTTTCCATCTCTCATACATACAGAATTTGGATTAAGTACACCGCATGGACCATGCATCATGTGTTTTACAACATATTCATGTAATGTAGGATGTGTTTGAATGTTAGGAATCTCCGCAGATCCAACTTTATCAATATCGGTAGCGTTAACAATTTTATCTTGCTCATTTAAAGAGAGTAAAATGTGAGCATGAGGCAATCCTCTCTTTTAAAACTCAATTGTATAAATGAGTGCTTCAACTTTACCGAAGATTTTTTTAGTGTAAGGCCCTCAATTAATGCTTTCAGTTTAGACTTGAATACAAGCACAACAATATCAGGTCGAAAATTAGCTGACTCACCTACACCAATATTGCTAACTATTTCAGGCCAACTTGGATTGCAAGTCATTGTAATAAACAAAGAAGGCTTTCCGAAATGTTGTACAATTGACATTGCATCTAAATAATTCTGATACATATTTCTTGGAGATCCATTGTATGAAGATGGTAAAATTACTCTACGGCCAACATTATTGCCATTGGGGTTCAATTCTAAATAATCTGTTAAATTGTTGTAAACTTCAGACCTAAGACTTGTTTGATTTTGTCGAATGAAATGTAACCTTGTGCCCTCTATTCTCATATACATATCAACTATCCACTGCAGAAATAATTTTTGTGAATGGTGCAACATGCTAAAATCTTCTCTAATTGCAAGTCGATAGGCTGCATACTGAAGCATGGTTAATTTATTTCTGGGCGCTCTTGAATTAGATGTAGTTGGTACATTATGAGAAATATTGATATGCCACCCAGTATCACCATTTGGAAAAAGTAATGGATACGCTAAAGGGTCCAATGATGAATCCAAAACAGAGATATTTTTAATGGTACCATTAACTTTTGAAAACGAAACCATATTTCGTTCAAAGGGTGGCTCACCATCAACTGTACTAAATATTACTGCTACATCAGTTTGAACTGCATCATTATAACGGCGTAGATCTAAATCACGATTTACTTTAATGAGCATACAAATTTCTTTATTTTGATTTTCAACTCTCTGACAATGATCTTTTATTGCATTTGAATGACCGAACGAAAGGATTAATGCGTTCCAATTCAGGAGAGATTTCGTGCATTATATTGTTATTGCATGTTTGATTATAGTGTTCACGTAATCTATAATTGACAGCAGTGTCAACATCATAAAAATATAATTGCGCATAACATGGTGAGCGACCATATCCAGCAGTCATTGGACCTGATCTGTGATAAAAAACATCATGTATTTTAAAATGATACACTCCACGCGTAACTGTATCCGAAATTTTAGCTTCTGAGCTAACCATAGCAAATGATGAATTGTATTTACGAATGTTTTCAAAATAATTTTTTGACTTTCTTTTTATTGAAGGTTCATTTGAAGTAAGTCCATCATACAATGATTTAAAGTATTCATTTTGACTTAAGGTCGGTAATATTGCTTTACCCTTATGACAACATGAAGTGAATGCAGTCCTTTCACCTAAAGTGCCCTCAGATTCGAAATGTTTTGCATTGCAAAACCTGCATTGTAAATGCGTTAATCCACAATCAAAAGTATTAAAATTTCTTGGAATGACATTCAGTGCGCATTTAAATGTATCCCTCAAAATAATTTCATCATTTTGTATACTATTTACACTATTTAAATTTGCATTTGGTCTATTATCATTTTGACTTTCACGCGAATATATATTCCTTCCTCTTTGTGTCTCACTCTGACCCGTCAATGTTCTATGTCGAGGCATAATGGAAGTAGGTGCGAATATCTGAATACAAAAAAAAAACATGTAATGAAATTACTGAAACTAAGATTAGACAGGGTTTAATTTAAAAATAATAAAATGTACTCACTTTTTTGAAACCACCAATAATAATTAGGCGAGAGTAAGTCAATTCAAATTGCTGCTACAAAATTTTCCTTTTGCAACAGGTGTATATTAAGCAAGCTGTATTTCACTTTCAACTGCACATTAATATATAAAACACAGATATCTAATATACAAAATATAAAATAAACGCTTTTTTGCCTTGACATACACTCCACAGACTATTGCAAAAGGAACATTTGAAATCACACAAAATTCACAGCTCATTCAGTCAATCTGTCAGTAATTATTTGTTGGCAACATTTTAAAATTCTTTGGCGACAATCTCTACTCTGTGCGACTGTTTGACCACAGACTATTATGTGTTTGACATTGGCAGTATGAACGTAAACAAACGACAGACTATTATGTGTTTGACATTGGCAGTATGAACGTACACTAAAATGAAAAAATTATAATTTTATTGCCTGGCAACAAAATTATTTTATTTTTAACAATTACCATTGTTTGAAAAAGTTTAAATGAATTTTCAAGTGCAAATGAATGTTTTATTTTATTTAATTCAATGTATTTATAACACATATTATATATAAATTTTAGCTTTCTGCACTCCTTCTCCATATAAACTTTAACTATGCCAAATCTCACACTCCTCCGTGTGCGCAATATGCTTAAAAAGTGGTACAAAGTTTTCTCTTCACGTAGTAATATATAGATGACGACCTCTGCTGAGTGACAATACCTGAGGATGGGGCATATGTACCAAAACGCGTCGTAATAACGAAGAAGAAATAAAGCCACCAGACGGACAAACAAAATAAGGTAAATACTTTATTCTATCACAATTATAACGTATCATCGTTTGTTTTGAAAAACTACAACAGAGATGAAATATGAAAAATATACAAGTAAAGCTATTATAAACTGTTTAAAGGCTGTAACTGTTCAAAAAAATAAAAGTAAAGAAGAAACGAAATCCCGATTATTACTCTTTTGACTTACCTTCAAACAGCCAAAAGATTCCCAGGGTCACCACCACATTTTTTGGAGGAAATGTAGAAACCGTTGTTTCACTTTCCCCATGAAAACAATTTTGATAAATAAACAAAAACTCCCTCACAGAAAAATTTCCAGGGCCATCTAGCCGAACTTACTGACACAGAATAGGTTTCGGGTAGAATGCGTAATTAACTAAGCTAACACATTATAATGAGAAATCTGATTTTTATTTTACTAAAACACATTGTACCTTTTTTTATGTTTAAAAAAATATAATTCCAACAACAATAAGTCAAAACAAAATCTTTAATTGCAAATCAGTACTTTTTTAGCGCCACGGTAAGTAGAGAATACGGTAGGTGACACGTGCATGTTGCTGACAGCTGATGACATCCCATACCCCCACTCAACCAGCGCACCACAGCAGTGTATATTACGAGTATATGTTTAGAATTTATTGCATGCTACATATAATTCAACTAAGAATGCTTCAACCACAGAATAAACTGATATTATAATTACTTGCTAGAAAGATAATTACACACATGAAAATAACACATCTTATAATGCATACAATATTAGTTTAAATATCGGCCCAGTGTCAATAAATAAACTTACCTTCTTCCATGTCCTCATTTGTACCTCTTTCATTCCGGATAACGTAAGTCTCTATCCTACAAGCTCACTAAGCTGTTTCTTCAAACAATATCACTACACAAATTTGTATATACACTTTTTATATACAACAGAACTACACGCACTGTTTACTATGTAACACGCCTATTTATTTATGTAACTACTTTTTAAACTTTTTCATTTGTTTTCTTGAAGTTTCATAACTACGTTTTTTATTTTGGGCTTTCTTATTTAACGCTTTCATTCTAATAAACGATCTTGTTCTTGCATAGCACCGCAAGGCAAATTCCTCAAAATGGGGATATTTCTTGATTATGAGATCGCAAATATTTTTTATAACGTTTTTAGAGTGATTTAATGTTGTCCCATGAAACAACTGAAAGTCTGTTTCCAATTTTCTCATTTGTTCACGCCATTCCTCACTAGGTCTCATAAGTTTTCCTCTTGAAAGAACCGATAACCAGTCCGATTTCTGTATATCGTCTGCACATTTACTGTAACGCATATGTTCTTTATATTTTGGGAATTTTTTGTACAATCTGTAACATATGTATCCAGCAAGGATTTCTAGAAGTTCCTCATTTTCATTCAGCTCTGTGCCACAAGTAAGCCTAATTGTAGACTGATCTGATGTTAACGGTTCCTCTTTAGAAGAGTCGGATTTTTCTCCTTCTAAATTTGACTGTTTTAATGAACTCAAGAAGTCCATCACATCTGTCTCAGGAAAGCCACTGTTATTCGGAAGCAAATTATCGTCATACTCATAAGCCGTAGGAAAAGCTTTATTTATTACGTGTGCTGCTAACGGTATGTTCTCACTTGTGTCATTTACAGTTTGTATGTTGCTCTTGCTTAAAACTATTGAGGTGTTTTTAACCCAGTATTGAAGACTTAATTCTTTGAATAACTGCAACTGGATTTGGATGATCGTAAAACAAACCTAAGCCCCGAATTTCCGAAAAATAACTTTCAAGAACGTCTTGATTTAACCTTGACGTCATTAAAAATAAATACCCGTTTTTTTTCAGTTCGTTAAATAAACCTCTTAAACTTTTAATTGAAATGTGAAAGCCTTTTTGAAACGGAAGTAGGGCAGTTTTTCCCATAACCCCCATCTGTAAGCATAAGTTCAGATAATCCCTTAGTGCTGTGGGAGAAACACAGAGACAGTATGTCAGAGGACTTCAAGAGACAGATGGAGTATCAATGTCCAGGCTTAGAGCTTGAACTACGGAACAACATCATTTACAACAAATGCCTACATTCATTAGAAAACTTAGTCTCTTCAATGTCCAATCAATCCCGCCAACAACTCGGTCTTCCTTCTCCAAGTCAAGAGCCCAACAGTTCTGCAGTCAACCGCGAGTACCTGAAAGAACTCTCTTACAACACGGTCCATCTATCTGAATTGGTTGCTGAAAACGTGCCTAAACTGAACGACGAGCAGAAAAATGTCTACAATGAAGTAAAGTAATTGCGAGCATTGAATCAGAGGCTGGACGACTATTTTTCCTTGACGCACCAGGTGGTACAGGGAAAACCTTTTTGATTAATTTAATATTAGCCACGGTAAGACAAGATAGGAAAATTGCTATATCTGTGGCTTCGTCAGGTATCGCAGCAACGTTGTTGGATGGAGGGAGGACAGCTCATTCTGCCTTCAAACTGCCTCTCAACTTAAACCACTCTGAGACCCCATTTTGCAACATATCAAAACAAAGCGACACAGCGAAGGTACTTAAGGATTGTAAGTTGATAATTTGGGACGAGTGCACCATGGCTCACAAGGTAGGAATTGAAGCTTTGGATAGAACTCTGCAGGACATTAGAAGCAATGAAAACCTGATGGGTGGAGTCACACTTCTAATGGCCGGAGACTTCAGACAGACTTTACCTGTTGTACCTAGGAGAACTCGAGCAGATGAAGTTAAAGCCTGTCTAAAGAGTTCTGTCCTGTGGCCTAAAGTCCAAGTTCGTTCCTTGAGAGTCAACATGCGGGTGCATCTTAAAGGCAGACGAGTTTTCAAGTTTACTTTTACAGATCGGTAATGGAAATCTACCTGAAGAAAATGGCAAAGTCAATATTACAAAAGACTTATGTGAAGTTGTATGCGACTTGACAACGTTGGCTGAAAAAATTTACCCAGATTTAACTAATTTTTACTTGAAAGATGTATCTTGGCTGAAAGAAAGAGCTATCCTTACTCCAAAGAATGACACTGCTGCAAATATCAATAACACATTATTGGAAAAACTGCCAACTGAGATTGTCCAGTACCAATCCGTGGACTCTGTGGTGGAAGTAGAAGATGCGGTCCATTACCCAGTAGAGTTCTTGCACACGCTTAATCCTCCAGGCATTCCACCGCACAATCTTTGCCTTAAAGTTGGAGCTCCAATAATGCTGCTACGAAAACTGGTACCGCCTAAGCTTTGTAACGGTACTAGGCTGCAGATTAAATCGTTGCACAAAAACGTCATAGAAGCAACAATATTCACTGGATGTGGTCAGGGGGAAGCAGTCTTCATTCCATGCATTCCATTAATTCCATCGGATTTCCATTTTCAGTTTAAAAGACTCCAGTTCCCTGTCAAGCTCTGTTTTGCTATGACAATAAATAAATCACAAGGGCAGTCTTTGAAAATGGCCGGTGTTGATCTGAGGGAAGACTGCTTCTCCCATGCCCAGTTGTATGTTGCTTGCTCACGAGTTAGCTCTTCTGAGAGTTTATCTATCCTTCAGCCACAGGGTCAAACAAAGAACGTTGTCTACAAGGAAGTTTTATAAGTGCCGTATTTCTTTTCACAAAACGATTTCAGTAGACATAGTATTAGCACCCATTTATGCTTTTAAAAATTTGTAAATATTACATTTATACAATGTGCTTGGTTACCCAAGGTTAAAAAAAGAACCACCGAACCAATGTGTTTATTCAGTAAAAACCGTAGCGAAGCACGGGTATACAGCTAGTAGCATATATAGATAATGTGTTAGCCAATATACTAATTGATACAGGAGCCGAACTGTCAGCTATAAGCCTGACATTTATAAACGCAAATAAAAAACAATTTAATAAGGCACCTGTGCTACCATTAAATAATATATGTGTACAAACGGCCGTAAACCAGAAAGAGAAAGTCGATCAGCAAATGTTTATAAACCTAAATAAAGACGAGATGAAGTTAGAAATACCAGCTATTATTATCAAGATTTTAATTTATGATGCAATTATTGGGATGGATCAACTTAAACAAATAAATGCAATAATAAACACACAACAAGACACCCCAATGCGAGATAAAAAAGACAACATATATAATCAAACTAAATTAAAATTTAAATAAATATGAGAATAATAAAAGTACTATGAAGATTCAGAGGTCGGAAAATAAAATAGCCGACATCCTCAGCAGATACACACCTAATGAAGAAGAACATAAATGCCACACCAATGAAGTGAAAATATTAGCAATAAAATATGAAATGACAAATGAGTTAAAGATACGACTACAAAACATACACCAAGAACAGAAAGATGACGACAGAGTTATGGAGCTACGAAGAAAGTACATTCAAAGAGAAGATCCAAGGTATAAGCTACAAAACGAGATACTGTATAAACTCTGGGAGGGTGAATGGAAAGTAGTAATGCCGAACGACCTATTAAGTGAAGTAACGTGGCCATGCCATGAGAGTCTAGGGCATGCGGGACCATACCGCTGTTATTTAGCGTTAAGAGAAGATTTTATTTGTAATAATATGTATAGAAAAGTAAGAAGTATTTTAAAAGTGTGTCATAACTGTCAAACGGCAAAATCTCCGAACCTACATACGTACGGGGAAATGCAGAATATTATTATCAACAGTAAGAACGAAATGTTATGTGTGGATTTCTTAGGACCACTCCCTCGAGGTAGTCGAAGGCTTAGGCACCTACTAGTTTGCACAGACGCATTCACCAAGGTAGTAAGACTATACCCTGTCGCCAGACCAACCACCAAGGCAGTGTTAAACATAATATTCAAAAAGTATATCCCACAGTATGGACAAATAAAACGTATACTGTCAGACCAAGATAAACAATTCCAGAATCAAGCGTGGACAAACACCTTAGAGCAGAATGGAATCCAGCCGATACAGCAATACGGAGACCACAGGGAAACCTGGCCGAAAGAATAAATAAAAAGCTAGGAAAATTATTTAGGTTATATTGCTATGACAAACATAGCACCTGGCCACAATACGTAGAATTCTTTGAAAAAACATTAAATGAAAATTACAATCACACAACTGAATTTACACCAAAGGAGTTGGAAACAGGCGAACGACCGAGCAGAGTGTGGTCTAAATATGTAAAGAAAATACCAACTGCCACTATGCTTGAACCTTGGCATATGAAGATCGAGGATGCAAAAGTTAACATCAAAAACAAAGCAGCAAAGCGAACACAGAAATTCAAGGCAGCTCACAAATTGCAGCAATTCCAAATAGGAGAAACCGTATTATTAAAAATGATCTCTGTTGGTAAAAGGGAGGACAATACTGCGACCAAATTCTTTAAATTATACGATGGACCTTACACACTAACTGAGAGAGTGGGTAGGAACACGTTTATGGTGACCGACACTAGAAAAAATAAACCTCTAGGAAAATACCACGCGTCGTCACTACGAAAATACTTTAATAAAACATAAAAGTAAGTAAATACATAGTCATATGATTTGTATGTATAAACAACATGTGAAAATTTAAACAAGGAATTATGATGCGAGTGGATGCATACAAAACAAAACAGCTGACGAGAGAGGAAATTGACTCGTGCACACGGCTGACCGCAGACAGAGGAGAGAGAGCGGGGCAACCCTCAAACGTAACTGAGAAATGTTTATAGCCGAAATAAAGGAATGGAATGCAGGAACGTGATGACAAGGCATTCTCCCACACAGCTGGTAGTGTTTTTCAACACAGGAGGGGATTAGTAAATGGCAACAACACAAATTAAACTTGACAACAAGATACCCGACTGACCTACTAACACATAGAAAAGGTGGGGTAGAATAAGAAAACATTTATGTAAATAATAATTAGTAAAGTAAGGATAGGATTATAATAACAATATTTCAATATATGTAAAAGAGTAGTAATAACAAATAAATATGTAAAATGTATACCATAACAAATATGTAAAACAAAATAAATAAAAAAAAAACATTTCTTATGAAAGAAATTTTTTTTTTATTATGGCTGTAGGTGTATGTGACAGGACGAATAGTCACAATATGACAACCGTCACATATGCGTATAGCAAAATAGAAAATACAGTGCATAAAGCAATGCTCTGCTTAGTATAATAAGAAACAATGTATAAGATTAAGTAAATAGAATTAAGAAAATATAATAATAAGAATTGTATAATTGTGTGTCAATATTTCAAATGTAAAAACAGTTTAAAAAGAACCTATCAGAGCGTGAACAACAACCCGTGACAGTTGATAAACCAATAAGGGTAGAGTGTCATTAAACTAGCGGGAAAATACAGGGCGACGTCGCTAACGCGCTCAAAGCACTTCAGTCTGCATTAAATCACCAGTTCGAGTAGTCCGCTTTAAAACACTAGTTCGGAAAGTCTATGTTCAACAACCAGTCCGAGTAGTTGCAGTAAAACACACCAACAAAGTCCAGTTGCAAAATGGCGCCCAACGTGGGGCGCGATTAATTAAATGTACATAAAATAAATAAAATTAAAAATCTAATAATTGTCATAAAATAAATAGTTGCATGAAAATATTATACTTGTTTATGACTGGCGCACAGATAAATAACAAACCCATATAAAGGACAAACCAAGAAAATATAAAATTAAAATAAATTGTAATAATTATTTGAAGTAAAAAATATAAAAACCGTTAGAAGCCTTAACTGAATTATAAGGGTCAGACCAGTGTGAGAACGGATGAGAGGTGAAGTTTAAACAGGAAACAACATCCGGAGTAGTAATAATTTTAAAGGATACAAGTTAAGTATCAGTAGAACAATACAGGGAATTAGATCTAAGAAAGTTTCGGTCTGAACAAAGACCTATTGTTAATATTGTATAACCATTGTTAGTTATAAGGGGAGGAAATTGTCAGCGCTGAGAAAATATTTTATAGACTATTAGATGTGTAATTTTGAAATACTAGGTCAATAATTAAACCGCAAAATTGGCAGAACCGCAAACACCTACCGACGTAATGGCAGCAATACAGCAAATGCTACTACAACAACGAGAAGAAGAGAAAGCAGAAAAAGAAAAACGAAGAAAAGAAAAAGAAGAGCGTGAAGAAAGACTACGAAAAGAAAAACCAGAATGGTGGGAAGAGGCAAGGATCAATTACGAGAGGAATTCGGAGCACTACATGGAGAAAATAGGAAGGAACTAAAGAAACTAAGCGAAAATATGCGAACATGGACAAATGCTATAAACAAGAAGCAACAAGAGTTAACTACAACGATACAGGCCCAAGAAGAGAAACTAACTAAATTTACTCAGGAGACAGAAGGAAATATACACGAGGTGAAAGAAAATATAAAAATATTGGACCAAGTCGTCGCTAGGCACGAAACAACAATAATGACAAATAAGGAACAAGGTGAAGAGAACGACAAACACCTACGAGAACAGATAGCACAGCTGCAGAAACAGATGAAGAAAACGAAATCAGAACAGATCACGTACATAATAGGAGTGCTGAAGATATGCCGAAAATGCAGAAATTTAGTGGATGGGAAAGTGAAAACCCAATAGAATTTTTAATAGAGTGTGAAAGAAATATGGAGATTGTAGGAAATAACCTAAACGATAACGAACGCGTGGAATGGATAGCACGTCGATTAGAACACACAGCTGCACAGTGGTATTCAATAATAAGAGAAAACGTTACGTCCTACGAGGATTTCAAAAATAAATTTTAACAAAGATACTGGAGCGACCATATCCAAAGAAGAATTCGAAACCAGTTAGAGTCTGATAAATACGAATACATGCCAAAAGGTAAGTCCAGAGAAGCATATGTAATTGATATTGTAGCTAGAGCGAAACATTTAAAACCTAAGTTGACGGAGAGTGAACTCGTAAATAAACTGTCTTATCACTTTGACCGCGATATCAATGTTGCAGTAATGACGAGGGGAACTAAAACGATTAAAGAACTCATGATGGCACAATGGGGAGAGATAAGATATTCGCTAAAACAACAACCAAGGTCAGACGCGCAACCTAGACCAGGTCCATGACGCGAAAACAATTACAAAAACAGACAACAACAAAACACCTATACAAAGAAACCGTATTTAGATCCACGAAATAAATATAGTAATAAAAATGAACGAAGTTTTACAAATAAGGATTGGAATACGTCAGCTCAAATACAAACAATAACAAAGACGCAAACGTAGTCATATAATAGGGGACTATACAACAATATGAACGGAAACCAGACCACTACAAGAACAGATAACTGAGGTGGTACAGTCAACTTCAAGAAACGTACAGTAAGGGACGTTCACAAGACGTCCAGTGATAATAATTAGAAATGTAAAAATAAAATTAAGACTAATGAAATATGTGTGCAAATAAACAATGTGTATCCACCGGAAATTAGGGATGAACTATTGAGAATAGACGACAAACCTAGCGATACAGTGAAACGTAAGTGCCCCATGCATAATCTAATCTATAATATATTTGCCAAAGCCCACTCGCTGACTCATCACTGTATCTCAACAATGACAAGGCCTAGAAAGATGAAACTTTACATAGATATTCACTAGATACTGTAGATGTGCAATAAGGCGGGGTTTGACAAAATTCAAAATTTAAGGGAGGTTTTGGAGGGGTCAAATTGGCCGAATATTCTCATACGCACTCACACACTCATCATTGTATCTCAACAATGACAAGGCCTACAAAGATGAAACTTTACATAGATATTCACTAGATACTGTATATGTGCAATAAGACGGGGTTTGACAAAATTCAAAATTTAAGGGGGGTTTTGGAGGGGTCAAAGTGACCGATTATTCTCATACTCACTCACACACTCATCACTGTATCTCAACAATGACAAGGCCTACAAAGATGAAACTTTACATAAATATTCACTAGATACTGTAGATGTGCAATATGACGGGGTTTGACAAAATTCAAAATTTGAGGGGGGTTTGGAGGGGTCAAAGTGACCGAATATTCTCATAAGAAATACATGACAGTTAAAACGTGACAACTGTTAGGCAGCTTCTAGATGAGATAGAAACATGAAATTTGTTCTACAAGTTAACTTAACCCTCTTTTAAAGAACACAAAGGTCAATCTTAAATAATTTTAATTAAAACTACCCTAAAGAAATCTATAATATATTTGCTAAAAACCACTTACTCACTTAGTAATCACTGTATCTCAAAAACAACAGAGCCTACAAAGAAAATATTTCCGAATAAATTGATTCAAAGTTGTAAAAGGAGCGTAATAAATATATAGAAAACATTTGTCGGTAGAAAACAATATTATACGACATATTAACTATTGTCTTAAATAAATATTAATTACTTATGAACACATGAATTTTATGCATTCCTGCGATAAGAACGTGTTCCCAGAAGTACTATCACACAATTTACGTAACATATTTGTATATATTGCAATGTAGTCCATAAAGAGTTGTTATGTTTAGTCTGGTCTGGACACAACTCAGACACACTTGCGTCATGGGGTTCAGTCTAAAGGCCACTGATAACAGGCCAGAATGCTGCTTTGTTCAGTTCAGTTCAGTTGCAACACTGCCACTGCACACTCCTGCTACTTTGTTTAAGACGATTATTTTGTTAGTTTTAGTTTGAGCACTGGATAATCCCTTAGTGCTGTGGGAGAAACACAGAGACAGTATGTCAGAGGACTTCAAGAGACAGATGGAGTATCAATGTCCGGGCTTAGAGCTTGAACTACGGAACAACATCATTTACAACAAATGCCTACATTCATTAGAAAACTTAGTCTCTTCAATGTCCAATCAATCCCGCCAACAACTCGGTCTTCCTTCTCCAAGTCAAGAGCCCAACAGTTCTGCAGTCAACCGCGAGTACCTGAAAGAACTCTCTTACAACACGGTCCATCTATCTGAATTGGTTGCTGAAAACGTGCCTAAACTGAACGACGAGCAGAAAAATGTCTACAATGAAGTAAAGTAATTGCAAGCATTGAATCAGAGGCTGGACGACTATTTTTCCTTGACGCACCAGGTGGTACAGGGAAAACCTTTTTGATTAATTTAATATTAGCCACGGTAAGACAAGATAGGAAAATTGCTATATCTGTGGCTTCGTCAGGTATCGCAGCAACGTTGTTGGATGGAGGGAGGACAGCTCATTCTGCCTTCAAACTGCCTCTCAACTTAAACCACTCTGAGACCCCATTTTGCAACATATCAAAACAAAGCGACACAGCGAAGGTACTTAAGGATTGTAAGTTGATAATTTGGGACGAGTGCACCATGGCTCACAAGGTAGGAATTGAAGCTTTGGATAGAACTCTGCAGGACATTAGAAGCAATGAAAACCTGATGGGTGGAGTCACACTTCTAATGGCCGGAGACTTCAGACAGACTTTACCTGTTGTACCTAGGAGAACTCGAGCAGATGAAGTTAAAGCCTGTCTAAAGAGTTCTGTCCTGTGGCCTAAAGTCCAAGTTCGTTCCTTGAGAGTCAACATGCGGGTGCATCTTAAAGGCAGACGAGTTTTCAAGTTTACTTTTACAGATCGGTAATGGAAATCTACCTGAAGAAAATGGCAAAGTCAATATTACAAAAGACTTATGTGAAGTTGTATGCGACTTGACAACGTTGGCTGAAAAAATTTACCCAGATTTAACTAATTTTTACTTGAAAGATGTATCTTGGCTGAAAGAAAGAGCTATCCTTACTCCAAAGAATGACACTGCTGCAAATATCAATAACACATTATTGGAAAAACTGCCAACTGAGATTGTCCAGTACCAATCCGTGGACTCTGTGGTGGAAGTAGAAGATGCGGTCCATTACCCAGTAGAGTTCTTGCACACGCTTAATCCTCCAGGCATTCCACCGCACAATCTTTGCCTTAAAGTTGGAGCTCCAATAATGCTGCTACGAAAACTGGTACCGCCTAAGCTTTGTAACGGTACTAGGCTGCAGATTAAATCGTTGCACAAAAACGTCATAGAAGCAACAATATTCACTGGATGTGGTCAGGGGGAAGCAGTCTTCATTCCACGCATTCCATTAATTCCATCGGATTTCCATTTTCAGTTTAAAAGACTCCAGTTCCCTGTCAAGCTCTGTTTTGCTATGACAATAAATAAATCACAAGGGCAGTCTTTGAAAATGGCCGGTGTTGATCTGAGGGAAGACTGCTTCTCCCATGCCCAGTTGTATGCTGCTTGCTCACGAGTTAGCTCTTCTGAGAGTTTATCTATCCTTCAGCCACAGGGTCAAACAAAGAACGTTGTCTACAAGGAAGTTTTATAAGTGCCGTATTTCTTTTCACAAAACGATTTCAGTAGACATAGTATTAGCACCCATTTATGCTTTTAAAAATTTGTAAATATTACATTTATACAATGTGCTTGGTTACCCAAGGTTAAAAAAAGAACCACTGAACCAATGTGTTTATTCAGTAAAAACCGTAGCGAAGCACGGGTATACAGCTAGTAGCATATATAGATAATGTGTTAGCCAATATACTAATTGATACAGGAGCCGAACTGTCAGCTATAAGCCTGACATTTATAAACGCAAATAAAAAACAATTTAATAAGGCACCTGTGCTACCATTAAATAATATATGTGTACAAACGGCCGTAAACCAGAAAGAGAAAGTCGATCAGCAAATGTTTATAAACCTAAATAAAGACGAGATGAAGTTAGAAATACCAGCTATTATTATCAAGATTTTAATTTATGATGCAATTATTGGGATGGATCAACTTAAACAAATAAATGCAATAATAAACACACAACAAGACACCCCAATGCGAGATAAAAAAGACAACATATATAATCAAACTAAATTAAAATTTAAATAAATATGAGAATAATAAAAGTACTATGAAGATTCAGAGGTCGGAAAATAAAATAGCCGACATCCTCAGCAGATACACACCTAATGAAGAAGAACATAAATGCCACACCAATGAAGTGAAAATATTAGCAATAAAATATGAAATGACAAATGAGTTAAAGATACGACTACAAAACATACACCAAGAACAGAAAGATGACGACAGAGTTATGGAGCTACGAAGAAAGTACATTCAAAGAGAAGATCCAAGGTATAAGCTACAAAACGAGATACTGTATAAACTCTGGGAGGGTGAATGGAAAGTAGTAATGCCGAACGACCTATTAAGTGAAGTAACGTGGCCATGCCATGAGAGTCTAGGGCATGCGGGACCATACCGCTGTTATTTAGCGTTAAGAGAAGATTTTATTTGTAATAATATGTATAGAAAAGTAAGAAGTATTTTAAAAGTGTGTCATAACTGTCAAACGGCAAAATCTCCGAACCTACATACGTACGGGGAAATGCAGAATATTATTATCAACAGTAAGAACGAAATGTTATGTGTGGATTTCTTAGGACCACTCCCTCGAGGTAGTCGAAGGCTTAGGCACCTACTAGTTTGCACAGACGCATTCACCAAGGTAGTAAGACTATACCCTGTCGCCAGACCAACCACCAAGGCAGTGTTAAACATAATATTCAAAAAGTATATCCCACAGTATGGACAAATAAAACGTATACTGTCAGACCAAGATAAACAATTCCAGAATCAAGCGTGGACAAACACCTTAGAGCAGAATGGAATCCAGCCGATACAGCAATACGGAGACCACAGGGAAACCTGGCCGAAAGAATAAATAAAAAGCTAGGAAAATTATTTAGGTTATATTGCTATGACAAACATAGCACCTGGCCACAATACGTAGAATTCTTTGAAAAAACATTAAATGAAAATTACAATCACACAACTGAATTTACACCAAAGGAGTTGGAAACAGGCGAACGACCGAGCAGAGTGTGGTCTAAATATGTAAAGAAAATACCAACTGCCACTATGCTTGAACCTTGGCATATGAAGATCGAGGATGCAAAAGTTAACATCAAAAACAAAGCAGCAAAGCGAACACAGAAATTCAAGGCAGCTCACAAATTGCAGCAATTCCAAATAGGAGAAACCGTATTATTAAAAATGATCTCTGTTGGTAAAAGGGAGGACAATACTGCGACCAAATTCTTTAAATTATACGATGGACCTTACACACTAACTGAGAGAGTGGGTAGGAACACGTTTATGGTGACCGACACTAGAAAAAATAAACCTCTAGGAAAATACCACGCGTCGTCACTACGAAAATACTTTAATAAAACATAAAAGTAAGTAAATACATAGTCATATGATTTGTATGTATAAACAACATGTGAAAATTTAAACAAGGAATTATGATGCGAGTGGATGCATACAAAACAAAACAGCTGACGAGAGAGGAAATTGACTCGTGCACACGGCTGACCGCAGACAGAGGAGAGAGAGCGGGGCAACCCTCAAACGTAACTGAGAAATGTTTATAGCCGAAATAAAGGAATGGAATGCAGGAACGTGATGACAAGGCATTCTCCCACACAGCTGGTAGTGTTTTTCAACACAGGAGGGGATTAGTAAATGGCAACAACACAAATTAAACTTGACAACAAGATACCCGACTGACCTACTAACACATAGAAAAGGTGGGGTAGAATAAGAAAACATTTATGTAAATAATAATTAGTAAAGTAAGGATAGGATTATAATAACAATATTTCAATATATGTAAAAGAGTAGTAATAACAAATAAATATGTAAAATGTATACCATAACAAATATGTAAAACAAAATAAATAAAAAAAAACATTTCTTATGAAAGAAATTTTTTTTTTATTATGGCTGTAGGTGTATGTGACAGGACGAATAGTCACAATATGACAACCGTCACATATGCGTATAGCAAAATAGAAAATACAGTGCATAAAGCAATGCTCTGCTTAGTATAATAAGAAACAATGTATAAGATTAAGTAAATAGAATTAAGAAAATATAATAATAAGAATTGTATAATTGTGTGTCAATATTTCAAATGTAAAAACAGTTTAAAAAGAACCTATCAGAGCGTGAACAACAACCCGTGACAGTTGATAAACCAATAAGGGTAGAGTGTCATTAAACTAGCGGGAAAATACAGGGCGACGTCGCTAACGCGCTCAAAGCACTTCAGTCTGCATTAAATCACCAGTTCGAGTAGTCCGCTTTAAAACACTAGTTCGGAAAGTCTATGTTCAACAACCAGTCCGAGTAGTTGCAGTAAAACACACCAACAAAGTCCAGTTGCAAAATGGCGCCCAACGTGGGGCGCGATTAATTAAATGTACATAAAATAAATAAAATTAAAAATCTAATAATTGTCATAAAATAAATAGTTGCATGAAAATATTATACTTGTTTATGACTGGCGCACAGATAAATAACAAACCCATATAAAGGACAAACCAAGAAAATATAAAATTAAAATAAATTGTAATAATTATTTGAAGTAAAAAATATAAAAACCGTTAGAAGCCTTAACTGAATTATAAGGGTCAGACCAGTGTGAGAACGGATGAGAGGTGAAGTTTAAACAGGAAACAACATCCGGAGTAGTAATAATTTTAAAGGATACAAGTTAAGTATCAGTAGAACAATACAGGGAATTAGATCTAAGAAAGTTTCGGTCTGAACAAAGACCTATTGTTAATATTGTATAACCATTGTTAGTTATAAGGGGAGGAAATTGTCAGCGCTGAGAAAATATTTTATAGACTATTAGATGTGTAATTTTGAAATACTAGGTCAATAATTAAACCGCAAAATTGGCAGAACCGCAAACACCTACCGACGTAATGGCAGCAATACAGCAAATGCTACTACAACAACGAGAAGAAGAGAAAGCAGAAAAAGAAAAACGAAGAAAAGAAAAAGAAGAGCGTGAAGAAAGACTACGAAAAGAAAAACCAGAATGGTGGGAAGAGGCAAGGATCAATTACGAGAGGAATTCGGAGCACTACATGGAGAAAATAGGAAGGAACTAAAGAAACTAAGCGAAAATATGCGAACATGGACAAATGCTATAAACAAGAAGCAACAAGAGTTAACTACAACGATACAGGCCCAAGAAGAGAAACTAACTAAATTTACTCAGGAGACAGAAGGAAATATACACGAGGTGAAAGAAAATATAAAAATATTGGACCAAGTCGTCGCTAGGCACGAAACAACAATAATGACAAATAAGGAACAAGGTGAAGAGAACGACAAACACCTACGAGAACAGATAGCACAGCTGCAGAAACAGATGAAGAAAACGAAATCAGAACAGATCACGTACATAATAGGAGTGCTGAAGATATGCCGAAAATGCAGAAATTTAGTGGATGGGAAAGTGAAAACCCAATAGAATTTTTAATAGAGTGTGAAAGAAATATGGAGATTGTAGGAAATAACCTAAACGATAACGAACGCGTGGAATGGATAGCACGTCGATTAGAACACACAGCTGCACAGTGGTATTCAATAATAAGAGAAAACGTTACGTCCTACGAGGATTTCAAAAATAAATTTTAACAAAGATACTGGAGCGACCATATCCAAAGAAGAATTCGAAACCAGTTAGAGTCTGATAAATACGAATACATGCCAAAAGGTAAGTCCAGAGAAGCATATGTAATTGATATTGTAGCTAGAGCGAAACATTTAAAACCTAAGTTGACGGAGAGTGAACTCGTAAATAAACTGTCTTATCACTTTGACCGCGATATCAATGTTGCAGTAATGACGAGGGGAACTAAAACGATTAAAGAACTCATGATGGCACAATGGGGAGAGATAAGATATTCGCTAAAACAACAACCAAGGTCAGACGCGCAACCTAGACCAGGTCCATGACGCGAAAACAATTACAAAAACAGACAACAACAAAACACCTATACAAAGAAACCGTATTTAGATCCACGAAATAAATATAGTAATAAAAATGAACGAAGTTTTACAAATAAGGATTGGAATACGTCAGCTCAAATACAAACAATAACAAAGACGCAAACGTAGTCATATAATAGGGGACTATACAACAATATGAACGGAAACCAGACCACTACAAGAACAGATAACTGAGGTGGTACAGTCAACTTCAAGAAACGTACAGTAAGGGACGTTCACAAGACGTCCAGTGATAATAATTAGAAATGTAAAAATAAAATTAAGACTAATGAAATATGTGTGCAAATAAACAATGTGTATCCACCGGAAATTAGGGATGAACTATTGAGAATAGACGACAAACCTAGCGATACAGTGAAACGTAAGTGCCCCATGCATAATCTAATCTATAATATATTTGCCAAAGCCCACTCGCTGACTCATCACTGTATCTCAACAATGACAAGGCCTAGAAAGATGAAACTTTACATAGATATTCACTAGATACTGTAGATGTGCAATAAGGCGGGGTTTGACAAAATTCAAAATTTAAGGGAGGTTTTGGAGGGGTCAAATTGACCGAATATTCTCATACGCACTCACACACTCATCATTGTATCTCAACAATGACAAGGCCTACAAAGATGAAACTTTACATAGATATTCACTAGATACTGTATATGTGCAATAAGACGGGGTTTGACAAAATTCAAAATTTAAGGGGGGTTTTGGAGGGGTCAAAGTGACCGATTATTCTCATACTCACTCACACACTCATCACTGTATCTCAACAATGACAAGGCCTACAAAGATGAAACTTTACATAAATATTCACTAGATACTGTAGATGTGCAATATGACGGGGTTTGACAAAATTCAAAATTTTAGGGGGGTTTGGAGGGGTCAAAGTGACCGAATATTCTCATAAGAAATACATGACAGTTAAAACGTGACAACTGTTAGGCAGCTTCTAGATGAGATAGAAACATGAAATTTGTTCTACAAGTTAACTTAACCCTCTTTTAAAGAACACAAAGGTCAATCTTAAATAATTTTAATTAAAACTACCCTAAAGAAATCTATAATATATTTGCTAAAAACCACTTACTCACTTAGTAATCACTGTATCTCAAAAACAACAGAGCCTACAAAGAAAATATTTCCGAATAAATTGATTCAAAGTTGTAAAAGGAGCGTAATAAATATATAGAAAACATTTGTCGGTAGAAAACAATATTATACGACATATTAACTATTGTCTTAAATAAATATTAATTACTTATGAACACATGAATTTTATGCATTCCTGCGATAAGAACGTGTTCCCAGAAGTACTATCACACAATTTACGTAACATATTTGTATATATTGCAATGTAGTCCATAAAGAGTTGTTATGTTTAGTCTGGTCTGGACACAACTCAGACACACTTGCGTCATGGGGTTCAGTCTAAAGGCCACTGATAACAGGCCAGAATGCTGCTTTGTTCAGTTCAGTTCAGTTGCTACACTGCCACTGCACACTCCTGCTACTTTGTTTAAGACGATTATTTTGTTAGTTTTAGTTTGAGCACTGGATAATCCCTTAGTGCTGTGGGAGAAACACAGAGACAGTATGTCAGAGGACTTCAAGAGACAGATGGAGTATCAATGTCCGGGCTTAGAGCTTGAACTACGGAACAACATCATTTACAACAAATGCCTACATTCATTAGAAAACTTAGTCTCTTCAATGTCCAATCAATCCCGCCAACAACTCGGTCTTCCTTCTCCAAGTCAAGAGCCCAACAGTTCTGCAGTCAACCGCGAGTACCTGAAAGAACTCTCTTACAACACGGTCCATCTATCTGAATTGGTTGCTGAAAACGTGCCTAAACTGAACGACGAGCAGAAAAATGTCTACAATGAAGTAAAGTAATTGCGAGCATTGAATCAGAGGCTGGACGACTATTTTTCCTTGACGCACCAGGTGGTACAGGGAAAACCTTTTTGATTAATTTAATATTAGCCACGGTAAGACAAGATAGGAAAATTGCTATATCTGTGGCTTCGTCAGGTATAGCAGCAACGTTGTTGGATGGAGGGAGGACAGCTCATTCTGCCTTCAAACTGCCTCTCAACTTAAACCACTCTGAGTCCCCATTTTGCAACATATCAAAACAAAGCGACACAGCGAAGGTATTTAAGGATTGTAAGTTGATAATTTGGGACGAGTGCACCATGGCTCACAAGGTAGGAATTGAAGCTTTGGATAGAACTCTGCAGGACATTAGAAGCAATAAAAACCTGATGGGTGGAGTCACACTTCTAATGGCCAGAGACTTCAGACAGACTTTACCTGTTGTACCTAGGAGAACTCGAGCAGATGAAGTTAAAGCCTGTCTAAAGAGTTCTGTCCTGTGGCCTAAAGTCCAAGTTCGTTCCTTGAGAGTCAACATGCGGGTGCATCTTAAAGGCAGACGAGTTTTCAAGTTTACTTTTACAGATCGGTAATGGAAATCTACCTGAAGAAAATGGCAAAGTCAATATTACAAAAGACTTATGTGAAGTTGTATGCGACTTGACAACGTTGGCTGAAAAAATTTACCCAGATTTAACTAATTTTTACTTGAAAGATGTATCTTGGCTGAAAGAAAGAGCTATCCTTACTCCAAAGAATGACACTGCTGCAAATATCAATAACACATTATTGGAAAAACTGCCAACTGAGATTGTCCAGTACCAATCCGTGGACTCTGTGGTGGAAGTAGAAGATGCGGTCCATTACCCAGTAGAGTTCTTGCACACGCTTAATCCTCCAGGCATTCCACCGCACAATCTTTGCCTTAAAGTTGGAGCTCCAATAATGCTGCTACGAAAACTGGTACTGCCTAAGCTTTGTAACGGTACTAGGCTGCAGATTAAATCGTTGCACAAAAACGTCATAGAAGCAACAATATTCACTGGATGTGGTCAGGGGGAAGCAGTCTTCATTCCACGCATTCCATTAATTCCATCGGATTTCCATTTTCAGTTTAAAAGACTCCAGTTCCCTGTCAAGCTCTGTTTTGCTATGACAATAAATAAATCACAAGGGCAGTCTTTGAAAATGGCCGGTGTTGATCTGAGGGAAGACTGCTTCTCCCATGCCCAGTTGTATGTTGCTTGCTCACGAGTTAGCTCTTCTGAGAGTTTATCTACCCTTCAGCCACAGGGTCAAACAAAGAACGTTGTCTACAAGGAAGTTTTATAAGTGCCGTATTTCTTTTCACAAAACGATTTCAGTAGACATAGTATTAGCACCCATTTATGCTTTTAAAAATTTGTAAATATTACATTTATACAATGTGCTTGGTTACCCAAGGTTAAAAAAAGAACCACCGAACCAATGTGTTTATTCAGTAAAAACCGTAGCGAAGCACGGGTATACAGCTAGTAGCATATATAGATAATGTGTTAGCCAATATACTAATTGATACAGGAGCCGAACTGTCAGCTATAACCCTGACATTTATAAACGCAAATAAAAAACAATTTAATAAGGCACCTGTGCTACCATTAAATAATATATGTGTACAAATGGCCGTAAACCAGAAAGAGAAAGTCGATCAGCAAATGTTTATAAACCTAAATAAAGATGAGATGAAGTTAGAAATACCAGCTATTGTTATCAAGATTTTAATTTATGATGCAATTATTGGGATGGATCAACTTAAACAAATAAATGCAATAATAAACACACACCCAGACACCCCAATGCGAGATAAAAAAGACAACATATATAATCAAACTAAATTAAAATTTAAATAAATATGAGAATAATAAAAGTACTATGAAGATTCAGAGGTCGGAGAATAAAATAGCCGACATCCTCAGCAGATACACACCTAATGAAGAAGAACATAAATGCCACACCAATGAAGTGAAAATATTAGCAATGAAATATGAAATGACAAATGAGTTAAAGATACGACTACAAAACATACACCAAGAACAGAAAGATGACGACAGAGTTATGGAGCTACGAAGAAAGTACATTCAAAGAGAAGATCCAAGGTATAAGCTACAAAACGAGATACTGTATAAACTCTGGGAGGGTGAATGGAAAGTAGTAATGCCAAACGACCTATTAAGTGAAGTAACGTGGCCATGCCATGAGAGTCTAGGGCATGCGGGACCATACCGCTGTTATTTAGCGTTAAGAGAAGATTTTATTTGTAATAATATGTATAGAAAAGTAAGAAGTATTTTAAAATTAAAAGTGTGTCATAACTGTCAAACGGCAAAATCTCCGAACCTACATACGTTCGTGGAAATGCAGAATATTATTATCAACGGTAAGAACGAAATGTTATGTGTGGATTTCTTAGGACCGCTCTCTCGAGGTAGTCGAAGGCTTAGGCACCTACTAGTTTGCACAGACGCATTCACCAAGGTAGTAAGACTATACCCTGTCACCAGACCAACCACCAAGGCAGTGTTAAACATAATATTCAAGCGTGGACAAACACCTTAGAGCAGAATGGAATCCAGCCGATAGAGCAATACGGAGACCACAGGGAAACCTGGCCAAAAGAATAAATAAAGAGCTAGGAAAATTATTTAGGTTATATTGCTATGACAAACATAGCACCTGGCCACAATACGTAGAATTCTTTGAAAAAACATTAAATGAAAATTACAATCACACAACTGAATTTACACCAAAGGAGTTGGAAACAGGCGAACGACCGAGCAGAGTGTGGTCTAAATATGTAAAGAAAATACCAACTGCCACTATGCTTGAACCTTGTCATATGAAAATCGAGGATGCAAATGTTAACATCAAAAACAAAACAGCAAAGGGAACACAGAAATTCAACGCAGCTCACAAATTGCAGCAATTCCAAATAGGAGAAACTGTATTATTAAAAATGATCTCTGTTGGTAAAAGTGAGGACAATACTGCGACCAAATTCTTTAAATTATACGATGGACCTTACACACTAACTGAGAGAGTGGGTAGGAACACGTTTATGGTGACCGACACTAGAAAAAATAAACCTCTAGGAAAATACCACGCGTCGTCACTACGAAAATACTTTAATAAAACATAAAAGTAAGTAAATACATAGTCATATGATTTGTATGTATAAACAACATGTGAAAATTTAAACAAGGAATTATGATGCGAGTGGATGCATACAAAACAAAACAGCTGACGAGAGAGGAAATTGACTCGTGCACACGGCTGACCGCAGACAGAGGAGAGAGAGCGGGGGACACGCTACGTCACTTAGAGGCGACCCTCAAACGTAACTTAGAAATGTTTACAGCCGAAATAAAGGAATGGAATGCAGGAACTTGATGACAAGGCATTCACCCACACAGCTGGTAGTGTTTTCAACACAGGAGGGGATTAGTAAATGTCAACAACACAAATTAAACTTGACAACAAGATACCCGACTGACCTACTAACACATAGAAAAGGTGGGGTAGAATAAGAAAACATTTATGTAAATAATAATTAGTAAAGTAAGGATAGGATTATAATAACAATATTTCAATATATGTAAAAGAGTAGAAATAACAAATAAATATGTAAAATGTATACCATAACAAATATGTAAAACAAAATAAATTAAAAAAACTTTTCTTATGAAAGAAATTTTTTTTTTATTATGGCTGTAGGTGTATGTGACAGGACGAATAGTCACAATATGACAACCGTCACATATGCGTATAGCAAAATAGAAAATACAGTGCATAAAGCAATGCTCTGCTTAGTATAATAAGAAACAATGTATAAGATTAAGTAAATAGAATTAAGAATATATAATAATAAGAATTGTATAATTGTGTGTCAATATTTCAAATGTAAAAACAGTTTAAAAAGAACCTATCAGAGCGTGAACAACAACCCGTGACAGTTGATAAACCAATAAGGGTAGAGTGTCATTAAACTAGTGGGAAAATACAGGGCGACGTCGCTAACGCGCTCAAAGCACTTCAGTCTGCATTAAACCACCGGTTCGAGTAGTCCGCTTTAAAACACTAGTTCGGAAAGTCTATGTTCAACAACCAGTCCGAGTAGTTGCAGTAAAACACACCAACAAAGTCCAGTTGCAAAATGGCGCCCAACGTGGGGCGAGATTAATTAAATGTACATAAAATAAATAAAATTCAAAATCTAATAATTGTCATAAAATAAATAGTTGCATGAAAATATTATATTTGTTTATGACTGGCGCCCAGATAAATAACAAACCCATATAAAGGACAAACCAAGAAAATATAAAATTAAAATAAATTGTAACAATTATTTGAAGTAAAAAATATAAAAACCGTTAGAAGCCTTAACTGAATTATAAGGGTCAGACCAGTGTGAGAACGGATGAGAGGTGAAGTTTAAACCGAAAACAACATCCGGAGTAGTAATAATTTTAAAGGATACAAGTTAAGTATCAGTAGAACAATACAGGGAATTAGATCTAAGAAAGTTTCGGTCTGAACAAAGACCTATTGTTAATATTGTATAACCATTGTTAGTTATAAGCGGAGGAAATTGTCAGCGCTGAGAAAATATTTTATAGACTATTAGATGTGTAATTTTGAAATACTAGGTCAATAATTAAACCGCGAAAATGGCAGTATCGCAAACACCTACCGACGTAAAGGCAGCAATACAGCAAATGCTACTACAACAACGAGAAGAAGAGAAAGCAGAAAAAGAAAAACGAAGAAAAGAAAAAGAAGAGCGTGAAGAAAGACTACGAAAAGAAAAACCAGAATGGTGGGAAGAGGCAAGGATCAATTACGAGAGGAATTCGGAGCACTACATGGAGAAAATAGGAAGGAACTAAAGAAACTAAGCGAAAATATGCGAACATGGACAAATGCTATAAACAAGAAGCAACAAGAGTTAACTACAACGATACAGGCCCAAGAAGAGAAACTAACTAAATTTACTCAGGAGACAGAAGGAAATATACACGAGGTGAAAGAAAATATAAAAATATTGGACCAAGTCGTCGCTAGGCACGAAACAACAGTAATGACAAATAAGGAACAAGGTGAGGAGAACGACAAACACCTACGAGAACAGATAGCACAGCTGCAGAAACAGATGAAGAAAACGAAAGCAGAACAGATCACGTACATCTACAGGAGTGCTGAAGATATGCCGAAAATGCAGAAATTTAGTGGATGGGAAAGTGAAAACCCAATAGAATTTTTAATACAGTGTGAAAGAAATATGGAGATGGTAGGAAATAACCTAAACGATAACGAACGCGTGGAATGGATAGCACGTCGATTAGAACACACAGCTGCAAAGTGGTATTCGATAATAAGAGAAAACGTTACGTCCTACGAGGATTTCAAAAATAAATTTTAACAAAGATACTGGAGCGACCATATCCAAAGAAGAATTCGAAACCAGTTAGAGTCTGATAAATACGAATACATGCCAAAAGGTAAGTCCAGAGAAGCATATGTAATTGATATTGTAGCTAGAGCGAAACATTTAAAACCTAAGTTGACGGAGAGTGAACTCGTAAATAAACTGTCTTATCACTTTGACCGTGATATCAATGTTGCAGTAATGACGAGGGGAACTAAAACGATTAAAGAACTCCTACTCATGATGGCGCAATGGGGAGAGATAAGATATTCGCTAAAACAACAACCAAGGTCAGACTCGCAACCTAGACCAGGTCCATGACGCGAAAACAATTTCGAAAACAGACAACAACAAAACACCTATACAAAGAAACCGTATTTAGGTCCACGAAATAAATATAGTAATAAAAATGAACGAAGTTTTACAAATTAGGATTGGAATACGTCAGCTCAAATACAAAAAATAACAAAGACGCAAACGTAGTCATATAATAGCGGACTATACAACAATATGAACAGAAACCAGACCACTACAAGAACAGATAACTGAGGTGGTACAGTCAACTTCAAGAAACGTACAGTAAGGGACGTTCACAAGACGTCCAGTGATAATAATTAGAAATGTAAAAATAAAATTGAGACTAATGAAATATGTCTGCAAATAAACAATGTGTATCCACCGGAAATTAGGGATGAACTATTGAGAATAGACAACAAACCTAGCGATACAGTGAAACGTAAGTGCCCCATGCATAATCTAATCTATAATATATTTGCCAAAGCCCACTCGCTGACTCATCACTGTATCTCAACAATGACAAGGCCTAGAAAGATGAAACTGTACATAGATATTCACTAGATACTGTAGATGTGCAATAAGACGGGGTTTGACAAAATTCAAAATTTAAGGGGGGTTTTGGAGGGGTCAAAGTGACCGAATATTCTCATACGCACTCACACACTCATCATTGTATCTCAACAATGACAAGGCCTACAAATATGAAACTTTACATAGATATTCACTAGATACTGTAGATGTGCAATAAGACGGAGTTTGACAAAATTCAGAATTTAAGGGGGGTTTTGGAGGGGTCAAAGTGACCGATTATTCTCATACTCACTCACCCACTCATCACTGTATCTCAACAATGACAAGGCCTACAAAGATGAAACTTTACATAGATATTCACTAGATACTGTAGATGTGCAATAAGACGGGGTTTGACAAAATTCAAAATTTTAGGGGGGTTTTGGAGGGGTCAAAATGACCGAATATTCTCAATAGAAATACATGACAGTTAAAACGTGACAACTGTTAGGCAGTTTCTAGATGAGATAGAAACATGAAATTTGTTCTACAAGTTAACTTAACCCTCTTTTAAAGAACACAAAGGTCAATCTTAAATAATTTTAATTAAAACTACTCTAAAGAAATCTATAATATATTTGCTAAATACCACTTACTCGCTTAGTAATCACTGTATCTCAAGAACAACAGGGCCTACAAAGAAAATATTTCCGAATAAATTGATTCAAAGTTGTAAAAGGAGCTTAATAAATATATAGAAAACATTTGTCGGTAGAAAACAATATTATACGATATATTAACTATTGTCTTAAATAAATATTAATTACTTATGAACACATGAATTTTATGCATTCCTGCGATAAGAACGTGTTCCCAGAAGTACTATCACACAATTTACGTAACATATTTGTATATATTGCAATGTAGTCCATAAAGAGTTGTTATGTTTAGTCTGGTCTGGACACAACTCAGACACACTTGCGTCATGGGGTTCAGTCTAAAGGCCACTGATAACAGGCCAGAATGCTGCTTTGTTCAGTTCAGTTCAGTCGCCACACTGCCACTGCACACTCCTGCTACTTTGTTTAAGACGATTATTTTGTTAGTTTTAGTTTGAGCACTGGATAATCCCTTAGTGCTGTGGGAGAAACACAGAGACAGTATGTCAGAGGACTTCAAGAGACAGATGGAGTATGAATGTCTGGGCTAAGAGCTTGAACTACGGAACAACATCATTTACAACAAATGCCTACATTCATTAGAAAACTTAGTCTCTTCAATGTCCAATCAATCCCGCCAACAACTCGTTCTTCCTTCTCCAAGTCGAGAGCCCAACAGTTCTGCAGTCAACCGCGAGTACCTGAAAGAACTCTCTTACAACACGGTCCATCTATCTGAATTGGTTGCTGAAAACGTGCCTAAACTGAACGACGAGCAGAAAAATGTCTACAATGAAGTAAAGTAATTGCGAGCATTGAATCAGAGGCTGGACGACTATTTTTCCTTGACGCACCAGGTGGTACAGGGAAAACCTTTTTGATTAATTTAATATTAGCCACGGTAAGACAAGATAGGAAAATTGCTATATCTGTGGCTTCGTCAGGTATAGCAGCAACGTTGTTGGATGGAGGGAGGACAGCTCATTCTGCCTTCAAACTGCCTCTCAACTTAAACCACTCTGAGTCCCCATTTTGCAACATATCAAAACAAAGCGACACAGCGAAGGTACTTAAGGATTGTAAGTTGATAATTTGGGACGAGTGCACCATGGCTCACAAAGGAGGAATTGAAGCTTTGGATAGAACTCTGCAGGACATTAGAAGCAATAAAACCTGATGGGTGGAGTCACACTTCTAATGGCCGGAGACTTCAGACAGACTTTACCTGTTGTACCTAGGGGAACTCGAGCAGATGAAGTTAAAGCCTGTCTAAAGAGTTCTGTCCTGTGGCCTAAAGTCCAAGTTCGTTCCTTGAGAGTCAACATGCGGGTGCATCTTAAAGGCAGACGAGTTTTCAAGTTTACTTTTACAGATCGGTAATGGAAATCTACCTGAAGAAAATGGCAAAGTCAATATTACAAAAGACTTATGTGAAGTTGTATGCGACTTGACAACGTTGGCTGAAAAAATTTACCCAGATTTAACTAATTTTTACTTGAAAGATGTATCTTGGCTGAAAGAAAGAACTATCCTTACTCCAAAGAATGACACTGCTGCAAATATCAATAACACATTATTGGAAAAACTGCCAACTGAGATTGTCCAGTACCAATCCGTGGACTCTGTGGTGGAAGTAGAAGATGCGGTCCATTACCCAGTAGAGTTCTTGCACACGCTTAATCCTCCAGGCATTCCACCGCACAATCTTTGCCTTAAAGTTGGAGCTCCAATAATGCTGCTACGAAAACTGGTACCGCCTAAGCTTTGTAACGGTACTAGGCTGCAGATTAAATCGTTGCACAAAAACGTCATAGAAGCAACAATATTCACTGGATGTGGTCAGGGGGAAGCAGTCTTCATTCCACGCATTCCCTTAATTTCATCGGATTACCATTTTCAGTTTAAAAGACTCCAGTTCCCTGTCAAGCTCTGCTTTGCTATGACAATAAATAAATCACAAGGACAGTCTTTGAAAATGGCCGGTGTTGATCTGAGGGAAGACTGCTTCTCCCATGCCCAGTTGTATGTTGCTTGCTCACGAGTTAGCTCTTCTGAGAGTTTAACTATCCTTCAGCCACAGGGTCAAACAAAGAACGTTGTCTACAAGGAAGTTTTATAAGTGCCGTATTTCTTTTCACAAAACGATTTCAGTAGACATAGTATTAGCACCCATTTATGCTTTTAAAAATTTGTAAATATTACATTTATACAATGTGCTTGGTTACCCAAGGTTAAAAAAAAAACCACCGAACCAATGTGTTTATTCAGTAAAAACCGTAGCGAAGCACGGGTATACAGCTAGTAGCATATATAGATAATGTGTTAGCCAATATACTAATTGATACAGGAGCCGAACTGTCAGCTATAAGCCAGACATTTATAAACGCAAATAAAAAACAATTTAATAAGGCACCAGTGCTACCATTAAATGATATATGTGTACAAACGGCCGTAAACCAGAAAGAGAAAGTTGATCAGCAAATGTTTATAAACCTAAATAAAGACGAGATGAAGTTAGAAATACCAGCTATTAATATAAAGAATTTAATTTATGATGGAATTATTGGGATGGATCAACTTAAACAAATAAATGCAATAATAAACACACAACAAGACACCCCAATGCGAGATAAAAAAGACAACATATATAATCAAACTAAATTAAAATTTAAATAAATATGAGAATAATAAAAGTACTATGAAGATTCAGAGGTCAGAAAATAAAATAGCTGACATCCTCAGCAGATACACACCTAATGAAGAAGAAGAAGAACATAGATGCCACACCAATGAAGTGAAAATATTAGCAATGAAATATGAAATGACAAATGAGTTAAAGATATGACTACAAAACATACACCAAGAACAGAAAGATGACGACAGAGTTATGGAGCTACGAAGAAAGTACATTCAAAGAGAAGATCCAAGGTATAAGCTACAAAACGAGATACTGTATAAACTCTGGGAGGGTGAATGGAAAGTAGTAATGCCAAACGACCTATTAAGTGAAGTAACGTGGCCATGCCATGAGAGTCTAGGGCATGCGGGACCATACCGCTGTTATTTAGCGTTAAGAGAAGATTTTATTTGTAATAATATGTATAGAAAAGTAAGAAGTATTTTAAAATTAAAAGTGTGTCATAACTGTCAAACGGCAAAATCTCCGAACCTACATACGTACGTGGAAATGCAGAATATTATTATCAACAGTAAGAACGAAATGTTATGTGTGGATTTCTTAGGACCGCTCTCTCGAGGTAGTCGAAGTCTTAGGCACCTACTAGTTTGCACAGACGCATTCACCAAGGTAGTAAGACTATACCCTGTCACCAGACCAACCACCAAGGCAGTGTTAAACATAATATTCAAAAAGTATATCCCACAGTATGGACAAATAAAACGTATACTGTCAGACCAAGGTAAACAATTCCAGAATCAAGCGTGGACAAACACCTTAGAGCAGAATGGAATCCAGCCGATACAGCAATACGGAGACCACAGGGAAACCTGGCCGAAAGAATAAATAAAGAGCTAGGAAAATTATTTAGGTTATATTGCTACGACAAACATAGCACCTGGCCACAATATGTAGAATTCTTTGAAAAAACATTAAATGAAAATTACAATCACACAACTGAATATACACCAAAGGAGTTGGAAACAGGCGAACGACCGAGCAGAGTGTGGTCTAAATATGTAAAGAAAATACCAACTGCCAATATGCTTAAACCTTGGCATATGAAGATCGAGGATGCAAAAGTTAACATCAAAAACAAAGCAGCAAAGCGAACACAGAAATTCAACGCAACTCACAAATTGCAACAATTCCAAATAGGAGAAACCGTATTATTAAAAATGAACTGTGTTGGTAAAAGTGAGGACAATACTGCGACCAAATTCTTTAAATTATACGATGGACCTTACACACTAACTGAGAGAGTGGGTAGGAACACGTTTATGGTGACCGACACTAGAAAAAATAAATCTCTAGGAAAATACCACGCGTCGTCACTACGAAAATACTTTAATAAAACATAAAAGTAAGTAAATAAATAGTTATATGATTTGTATGTATAAACAACATGTGAAAATTTAAACAAGAAATTATGATGCGAGTGGATGCATACAAAACAAAACAGCTGACGAGAGAGGACATTGTCTCATGCACACGGCTGACCACAGACAGAGGAGAGAGAGCGGGGGACACGCTACGTCACTTAGAGGCGACCCTCAAACGTAACTGAGAAATGTTTACAGCCGAAATAAAGAAATGGAATGCAGGAACTTGATGACAAGGCATTCTCCCACACAGCTGGTAGTGTTTTCAACACAGGAGGGGATTAGTAAATGTCAACAACACAAATTAAACTTAACAAGAAGATAACCGACTGACCAACTAACCTATAGAAAAGGTGGGGTAGAATAAGAAAACATTTATGTAAATAATAATTAGTAAAGTAAGGATAGGATTATAATAACAATATTTCAATATATGTAAAAGAGTAGTAATAACAAATAAATATGTAAAATGTATACCATAACAAATATGTAAAACAAAAAAAACAAAAAAAAATTTCTTATGAAAGAGATTTTTTTTTATTATGGCTGTAGGTGTATGTGACAGGACGAATAGTCACAATATGATAACCGTCACATATGCGTATAGCAAAATAGAAAATACAGTGCATAAAGCAATGCTCTGCTTAGTATAATAAGAAACAATGTATAAGATTAAGTAAATAGAATTAAGAAAATATAATAATAAGAATTGTATAATTGTGTGTCAATATTTAAAATGTAAAAACAGTTTAAAAAGAACCTATCAGAGTGTGAACAACAACCTGTGACAGTTGATAAACCAATAAGGGTAGAGTGTCATTAAACTAGCGGGAAAATACAGGGCGACGTCGCTAACGCGCTCAAAGCACTTCAGTCTGCATTAAACCACCGGTTCGAGTAGTCCGCTTTAAAACACTAGTTCGGAAAGTCTATGTTCAACAACCAGTCCGAGTAGTTGCAGTAAAACACACCAACAAAGTCCAGTTGCAAAATGGTGCCCAACGTGGGGCGCGATTAATTAAATGTACATAAAATAAATAAAATTAAAAATCTAATAATTGTCATAAAATAAATAGTTGCATGAAAATATTATATTTGTTTATGACTGGCGCCCAGATAAATAACAAACCCATATAAAGGACAAACCAAGAAAATATAAAATTAAAATAAATTGTAACAATTATTTGAAGTAAAAAATATAAAAACCGTTAGAAGCCTTAACTGAATTATAAGGGTCAGACCAGTGTGAGAACGGATGAGAGGTGAAGTTTAAACCGGAAACAACATCCGGAGTAGTAATAATTTTAAAGGATACAAGTTAAGTATCAGTAGAACAATACAGGGAATTAGATCTAAGAAAGTTTCGGTCTGAACAAAGACCTATTGTTAATATTGTATAACCATTGTTAGTTATAAGGGGAGGAAATTGTCAGCGCTGAGAAAATATTTTATAGACTATTAGATGTGTAATTTTGAAATACTAGGTCAATAATTAAACCGCGAAAATGGCAGACCGCAAACACCTACCGACGTAATGGCAGCAATACAGCAAATGCTACTACAACAACGAGAAGAAGAGAAAGCAGAAAAAGAAAAACGAAGAAAAGAAAAAGAAGAGCGTGAAGAAAGACTACGAAAAGAAAAACCAGAACGGTGGGAAGAGGCAAGGACACAATTACGAGAGAAATTCGGAGCACTACATGGAGAAAATAGGAAGGAACTAAAGAAACTAAGCGAAAATATGCGAACATGGACAAATGCTATGTACAAGAAGCAACAAGAGTTGACTACAACGATACAGGCCCAAGAAGAGAAACTAACTAAATTTACTCAGGAGACAGAAGGAAATATACACGAGGTGAAAGAAAATATAAAAATATTGGACCAAGTCGTCACTAGGCACGAAACAACAATAATGACAAATAAGGAACAAAGTGAGGAGAATGACAAACACCTATGAGAACAGATAGCACAGCTGCAGAAACAGATGAAGAAAACGAAAGCAGAACAGATCACGTACATCTACAGGAGTGCTGAAGATATGCCGAAAATGCAGAAATTTAGTGGATGGGAAAGTGAAAACCCAATAGAATTTTTAATAGAGTGTGAAAGAAATATGGAGATGGTAGGAAATAACCTAAACGATAACGAACGCGTGGAATGGATAGCACGTCGATTAGAACACACAGCTGCAAAGTGGTATTTGATAATAAGAGAAAACGTTACGTCCTACGAGGATTTCAAAAATAAATTTTAACAAAGATACTGGAGCGACCATATCCAAAGAAGAATTCGAAACCAGTTAGAGTCTGATAAATACGAATACATGCCAAAAGGTAAGTCCAGAGAAGCATATGCAATTGATATTGTAGCTAGAGCGAAACATTTAAAACCTAAGTTGACGGAGAGTGAATTCGTAAATAAACTGTCTTATCATTTTGACCTTGATATCAATGTTGCAGTAATGATGAGGGGAACTAAAACGATTGAAGAACTCCTACTCACGCTGGCGCAATGGGGAGAGATAAGATATTCGCTAAAACAACAACCAAGGTCAGACGCGCAACCTAGACCAGGTCCATGACGCGAAAACAATTACGAAAACAGACAACAACAAAACACCTATACAAAGAAACCGTATTTAGGTCCACGAAATAAATATAGTAATAATAATGAAAAAAGTTTTACAAATAAGGATTGGAATAAGTCAGCTCAAATACAAACAATAACACCGACGCAGACGGACGCATGTACTAGGGGACTGCATACAACAATAATGTGTAGTCCGCTTATGCCATAGCCAAGAATAAAGAGATATTTTTGTTGTGTATGGGTTGTATTTAAGGTTAGGAAGGAACGTATATAAGTGGGTGTGTTGGCAGTTCCCTTCTTATTACGCAGTAAGTCATTTGAATAAATTGAAGAGTACGAACTGTGCAAGATAAACGTCATTGTTTTGTGTTTTAGGCTTTGACAAAACGGCACCAGAAACAAGGACTTGACTACATTTCACAAGGAACTGACAAAAAAATCTGATGATGACAACCACCTACTTGTCCTACTTGTGGAGAACGTAAACATCCACGCTTTTTCGTCTACGTTTTTTGTTATTCATGATTGTAACAAAAGTAATAAACAAAATTTACCGTGTATATGTTTTATTTTATTTGTACTTTTCAGGAAATTAACACACACTCACACATGCACATGCGTATATTTTTATAAGTATATAACATATCAATAAATTCAGTGGTGAGAAGGATATTTTATTATGGCAGTGAGGGTTGGATTAAGAAGCCAAGAGAAAGGCCGACATCAAAGCAACATAAATGCCGAACTGTCGGAAAGTGACAAGAATTAATTGTACTGAATGGAAAGCAAAGAACTATTAAGGGAATACTTCGAGCGTAACGAGTCTATAACTGCAGGAACTCTAGAAAACACGCTCAAGACGCCTTGGCTGAGTTGTCGTCCAGACGAAGGAATCCGTGAGGCTGTCAAGTGCCTCCTTGAGGGAGTGGCAGGACACTATTCTAACTGACGCCTACGGCAGCCGCCCAGTTGCCCGCAACACTGTGGCTCTAACCTCCTGCCAGCGAATCCTTAAGAAATCCGCGGACATGCACTCCGGACGTGATGTCAGGCTGACAAATAATACCAACAAAAATCATCACATACACGCTCAATACTAACTTCTTCCTTCTACTGCAAAAACACAACCGCGCTGTACAACATTACTCAGGCGTTCAACGGGCTGCGATTCCGACAACTCGCATTCTCCAGGATACTAAGACACTCATAAAACTTCTGTCTCTTTCTTATTGGGTAGAAACATTAAATATCTGCCTCTTTGTTTCTTTCAAACGTTAAGTAGACGTTAAGGCAATGATTCAGGACAAACTAAATAGTGGACATACATTGCACTCTATCTCATGGGGCAGACACTTTTATTACCTATGTTTGCGACATCAGTTTACAAGCTGGGTCTTGAGAATTTCTAAACAGCCGATGGATACGAGAAGGGGTGAGATGTACTACTGGATGCAAGTACCGGGGACAAGCCCGTCGATCCTGACAGTGGTCGTTCGAGATTAACCAGTGGTCTGCTACTGTCTGTGTATTATTGTATCGGCATTTAAAGAGTACAGTTGATATAGTGCAAATGTTTGTGAAGTAATTGAGCAATGTTTTACATATGTTACTGTCGCTAGCTGTTTTGTCGCTTTCATCAAGGCCAATTCTGCGGTTTCTACTGTGATTTATACTACTGAGTTATGGTACGATGCAAGTAGCTGAAATTTTTCCTTTGAAGAGTACAAAACATATCAGATAAGGTCCCCGGGTATCCTCCAAAAGACTAAACATTGATGCGTGATCAAGTACGCACTATTCATGTGGTTTACGTCTCTCTGTTAGTGTCACAGATTCGAGATTGATCCTCATGTGGTTACTCACTCCCTGATATATCTAAAAATATTAATTTCTGTTTCGCTTAGCCTACTGCTTAATTTTAACATTGTTTTGAGTTACACGTATTAAAAATGTACATCTTTCCTCTTAGTCTAAGTAATACTCAAATTAGTTTTCGCACGATTGACACGTTTCATTGTGTACAATCGCTATGGTGTTACGATTTAATAGGGTTAAATAGCACAAAATAAAAAAAAGGTAAAAATAATATAATCCTAAATGAAACTACATAATTTCCATAATTTCTCTCCCTATGAAATAAATAGAAAACTAAATAATGTTAAACAAATAAATATGTAAACCACCTCCTGTTTCTTCAGCGAGTATTAAACCAGCAATTTAAAATAAGTAAAAATAATAATTAATAAATTAAGAACTATATATCGCACCGGTAAATAACAACATGCGCGGACACGCACTTCGCTAAGCCAGCGGTGCGCCCCCAAAAATTAGTTGTAAATCAGACTCCGCAGCGAGAACAACACAGATGAAAATTTAGTCAGTAACTACAGTATTATAGAGAATGAAAGAATATGTCATTCACTCTCTTAGTTTCTTTAAGCTAATGCTTAGTAAAGCTGATAGCAAATATTATCAGTAATTTCAATATGTTTAACATCTTTGATACGTTTTAAGTGTGTGTTTATGACATCTCTACAGTTGATTTAATATCACGTCAACGTGATAGAGATCACAGTATATGTAACAGTTTAACTATAAGTAAAAAAGTGCGGTAAACCGAAGTAAGTGAGTTCAAGTGAAAGTTTCCCACCACCGCCAGCACCAGAATTTCATAAATCTTGGAAAAGAGAGTCCATTATTAAACCTTTCTTCAGACCTCCAGGATATACCAGAAGCCGCATAGCCACCGTTTACTACAGACAACCCCGATTCGCCGAGGATACTACATACAGGTGATACAGAAGTCAAACCTTCTGTAGTTCAAAAATTACTTAATAAAAATATGAAAGACAATTGACACCAAAATAAAATTAATATAATTATACAAAAGACTGGCCGAGTTAAATTACCATTGTAACTTTGTTATAAACAATATGATGTATTTAGCTTTAATGACTATAACATGCTAATATTAATAAGTCCATTCTTCAAATGGTAGCAAAAGTAAATTCTTTAACTTTAATTTAAAGAAAGGATATATCTCGGATCCGAGGGTATGAATTACCAAAGTTTTATAAATAATTAACCAAGTTGATTAATGAATACATTATGCAGTTATTATTTTTTAATATAGTTAACTAATCAGTTGAACGAAATAGAGTAAACGAAAAGTAGGTTAAGTATATATATGTATGTTTTAACTATACAAATCACAAGCCTAATTAATTTTTAATAACAAGACAGTAACTCATTTTCTTTTATGCTAATTACCAGGTATGTAAATAAAGAGATGTCATGGACGTAAACATGCGTGAATTAATTTGGCAACACGAATCTAATATTCCTTAATTCACAGGTTCCAGTTAAGTGTTTTGTTACGTTGTATTTTAATTAAATATATATATTTTGTGAATATTATGGCAGCCTGTTTAATTGACCGACGTCAATTAACCGGGCTCCCGAGGTTATAATGGCGATAGTATACAGAAGTTATAAAAGATAGTATAAAGCCGTTATAAGATGCGCGACTCTGCTTTGCTAATAAATAAAAGACTAATTGGAGTTACTGCAATAAAGAAAAAAAAAAGGCTATATATAAAAAGCTTAAAAATAAAAATAAAAATTAAATAAAACAAGAATAGCAATAATATATTAGTACAAAAGATTTGCAATTATTATTAAGAAAAATAATATATGTAATGATAATTTAATTCTGTAAACCCATGTTGAAGCGTGCACAGATTGTCACCCCAAAGTAAGCGTGAGAGCAAGAACAAACAGGAAATATATTAACGTGTTATAAACTGTATAAACTATACCTTTGTTATAAGCGTATGTGCAACAACGCGTAATTTCTCCCCTTGCATAGGAATGTTATCGCCTAACAACAACAGTAGTCATAATATTTCATGTCATGTCCTGTGAAACTCTGTGTGAGATCCCCTTCTATATCTGCTTATGAGCTATTATTCTCTCTGTGAATTGAAAGGTATTTGATTCCACAAAACTAAATAGAGTCATACACAGTGATATAATTAATATAATCAAACTGATGTTGATTAGTATAAGTAGATTACTACAATTAGCATATTAAGACAATGTCTCAATTTAACCCGGATTTGTTATTAAAAGACGAATTATGCTATGAAGCACTTTTACGCGGTTTACCTTATGCAAACATAACGGTCGCAGAATTACGCAAAACGTTACGCGAAAACAAGCAAAATATACCTACCCAGTTAGGTAGATTAAACGAAATAGAACTTGAAAGCGAAGTAGAAACGTGTTATGCAAAATATAGGGAATTGACGTCAATATCGCAAACCCTCCACGACGAAAAATCACCCGCCATAATCTTGCGTACCACGCAACAGATAGAGCATTTAACCCGTCGCATAAATAATTTACTAAACTGGCCCGGAGCTACTGTAACACCCCGTGACGTGCAAAAATTTGCAGACGAAGCATTGCAGCAATTACCAACGATAATAAGAAACCTACATCATAAATCAGACTCATTTAAAATGGAGGAAATAGAAGAATCTCTTTCTAGATTAATTATCTCACCATCTCAATCACCCACCATAGAACAGAGACCCACTACCGTGACTTTCGAATTTCCACAAGTATCAAGTGTAGAACCGAATGCAGGTCAGACGCTTCATAGAAATGTGAATACCACACCAACAGCGGAATCCTCACATCCAAATGCCCAGCGTAGTATCACAAATAATTAGGATTTAATGAGTAATCGTGTGTTACCACCCTCTGCGATAACTAATTCAGTGTCGAGAGACCCGAGAATAGAATCTCACGTGAACTTTAGTGCTAACCTATACGGAAAGATAACTCATCCCGTAGAAAAGATTTTATCAGAAATCCAATATACCGATGGATTAAGTATTACCAAACTGTTAGCGTTCATAAAACACCTTTTGCAAATCAAAGACTTACAGCAACTGAGCGATAGCCAGATATTGCCAGTCATTATGACTAAATGTAGACCACCATTAAAAGACCGTGTACAGGAGTCAATGAATTTTCAGCATTCCGTAGACCAACTACATTCTGCCTTAATAAGACATTTTATTCCAACGGGAATTTATGAAGAATTGAAACGGAACACAGTACTTAGAGTACAAGGAGCGCACGAGAGACTCGCGCACTATATTTCAGAAATAAGAGAATCTTCATTATTACTAAAGGTAAATTTGAGCGAAACACAGTTAGTAGAAACGATTCTGGTAGGATTATCCCCAGAAGAGAGATCGCGATTAGTACTGATCAATAGACCCAACACTTTTGCAGAATTAGAACAATGCTGTATCCACTCATCAAACGTATGGTACTCGGACCAAAACAGACGTGCTTTAATTCCTCAGGCACAACGGAGAAACGAAACACCGCCCCTGGTATCAGAACCGAGAATACACCGTGATAGTCGACACTTTAGATCTCCGAAACCTTCACACTACCAACCTGCACAAAATTATCAGCTGAAATCCCAACCGAATATGAGCGACACAGTGAGTAGAGAAAAAAGATGCTATAACTGCGGTAAACAAGGTCACATTAGTAGGTACTGTAAACAGAAACAGCATAACCTGTTGACTCATAACCCATAAGAGAGACCGGACTGCCCATGTGTATAGATATCCACTGATAATTGCCCCCATCATGAGCATATGAAATCTTTAAGTTTCTTCAACAGCATAAAATGAAAATAAAGAAAAACTGCATCACCTGATTTTAAGCAATTGTTATGCAGTTCTAAAATGTTAATTTGTTTTACAAATTCAGAAGGATTTATGTATCAGTATATGCTTTACAGGGTAGAACAAATTAATCAGTATGTGCTTTACAAGTTAAAAAAAAATTAATCAGTATATACCTTACAAGTAGAAAAATTCATCAGTAGATGCTTTACAGGTTAAAAGAAATTAAGCAGTACATACTGTACAAGTAAAAAAATTAATCAGTAGATGCTTTACAAGTAAAAAAAGATAATCAGTGTAGACCTTTATAAGGTACGAAATTTAATTAGTATATGCCCAGAAAAAATGTGAAAATTCTTTTCTATTAAAGCCCGACTAGTTATATATATAAAAATGAATTTACAATAAGGACGGTTGTGCCCTAGCAGCTGTGGGAGCGCACCAGCTTGCGCTTAACCTTATGTGACAGGAATCAAACCTGCCTTAAACTGTATCAACATGTGCCAGGCAAAACTATGTCCATTTTAATACCCCAGAAAACAGCCAAAAAGAAAATGAAAAACGCCCCAGCCCTTACCTGTTAAACCCAAAATGAAATTAATATCAACCCCATTCTGTTCCAGCCGGAACAGAATTCCTAACATGTCATATAAATTTTGTAGTGAGTAAGGTGATAACTATAGGCAATCTGTGAAAATGTTTAAGTGTACAAAATATCTCTAGCACGCTCCCCCAGTGCAGCACACAATTACAAGCATTGTACTTAGTGTTATGAAATTAAGTTATTAAAGTGTTCCTTGAAATTAACACATAATGTTCAGAATGAATGTTCAACTGACACACCTATAGCAGACTGTCTGGCCACGTGGGCACATGGTTTCAGAAAGATTTATTCTGTAAATCAGGAGCACAGCAGGCCCGGCCACAAAAAATAATAAAAGAGTGCATATCACCTGAATTATGCTGGTCAAGCGTTACATGTTGAGTTAGTCACACGACTCCCTCTCCGAACAGGTGCGTTTCTAATGGTTCATGGCTGATGAGGATGGAGTTCAATCACCAAGGCCACATCTCCGGCTTAAGCGAGAACCCTGTTAATTCATAAAAATTAGAAAAGATGTCATAAAAATGTACACCCTAGTTCATAGGTAATTAACCTCAGAACGGGCCTTCTACCAACTCGAGATAAATGCACAAAGTTTCAGTAATAAAGTCTTTGCAAACTGCTTAAAGAGCAGAAAAGTCTGCCATGGAATAATTAATTCCAACAATAAAAGATTTTATCAAAAGGCGTCGTGTAAAAGTCATTAGCACGCTCTCAACACGCATCGACAGAAAGCAACAGGTTAGCTTGCCACGTGGTGACACCATTATTGCAATTTGCCCAAAAAACTGATTAACTTCAAGGCACTCACAGTATTAAGAATGTTTCAATATTAATAATCCTTAAATTTTTAGTGACCGTCAATCAGTGAATGTTTTAGTGGATGGTTAGTGAGGATCAGTCAATAATACAACTTTAGTTATTTTGCGTCGACGTTTCGACAATATTTATTGTCATCTTCAGGACCTGTATATGAAATACAATAGAAATATCAAACATAACGAAACAATTAAATATTTGGGTGAACGTGTTGGTGATGTGAGTGTGTGCGTGTGTATGTATGTATCATTTTTTATGTGAAGACTTATGATAGTATGTTTACATCTTCAAATTTTAATTTCTCATACTATAATTTGCTCGCTTTCTTAAAGATAATTTGAAGATGTAAACATACTATCATAAGTCTTCACATAAAAAAATGATACATACATACACACGCACACACTCACATCACCAACACGTTCACCCAAATATTTAATTGTTTCGTTATGTTTGATATTTCTATTGTATTTCATATACAGGTCCTGAAGATGACAATAAATATTGTCGAAACGTCGACGCAAAATAACTAAAGTTGTATTATTGACTGATCCTCACTAACCATCCACTAAAATATTAATAATGTTTGCTCTACGGGTGTTCTCACAAGTTATTTTTACTGCAAAGTTAATTAAAGAGAGTCACCGACAATCTAATGCATGTATGAGCAGAATTCCATTACACAACTACGCACTAACTTTAGCTTCGAATTTATATAACATTCTATACATTTACCATGACAATGACAATTACAGTGACTCTTACAATATTATAATAATAATAAGGAACATGGGCTATATACTGAACATTAAGTAATTTTGTTAATATAGAAACTGTCGGATCGCACCCACATGCATTCGCCTTCTCATACGGCAGCATACATTTTGCTATTAATTATTTATTTAATTTTAATTATTTTTTAACGCATACAATAATACAATCTCTTACCGGGAGTCTCGTAAGTTTCAGCCTGCCATAAGAGAGGAAGAAATAACTGCGCAGTAAACTGTTCGGATTCCGGAGTCGATGTTTCTTGCTGGCCGAGCGATAACTGAATACAGCTGTTACAGTTCAACCAAGCCAAACCTCCCTACGAGGTGCGCGCGCAGCTTTAACGGTTCCGTACAAAGTTCGCACAACCGACCCTTGCTCTACCGTTATTTTACCCTTAAATATTCTACAATTTTCGACGGCCGGAATTATACCGGCACACCCCCACCCCGAAAGGGCAACCCGGTTGCCCCACTCTTAAACTCGGGAGAGTACCCTGCAGTGTACCCCCTTCCCAAAACAAGCTGGTGGACTTCGTGGATATGGTGGCCCGGCGGCACTTGCTCTCAGGAGAACAGAGGCTCAGAAGGGAAAACGAAAGAGACGAAAGAAGACGTGTAGTATGTAAGTGTGTAGGTGCGGCACGCTGACCTGATCAGGGCCAGCCCACCGCAAAGAGGGACAGAGAAGAAAGACGAAAGAAAGTTCGGGAGCTCCCTGAGTTCCGACCTCCTGAGGCTTGTCCACTCAAGCCAGAACACGACTGCCACCTTAACAGGGCCATCTGCCCTATATACCTACGGGGTAATTCTCTAATACGACCCCCCCATTCTAAACAATGCCATCACGGCACGGGGCAAAGGGAAAAAGGGGGACATGACGGTCTCCATGAAACTATAATCCAAAGGTGTGCCCAGGGCATGTGGTAGACGATGTTCGCTACGAGCAGCCGGATCGACCCCGCGATGAACATCGCCCACCCTCCACTCTCTCTAACTCCTTTTTTTTTTGCTTTTTCTAGTTTTTTTTTTCTCTAGGTAAGGTTAGGAAAATCGGAAGGTGGATGGTCAAGGATGATTAAACGGTCATGGGCTGGGACTGAAGGTAAGGACATGGCTCCCTCCGGACATAAGGACAATTGGAGAAAACCAAGGCTCGCGCAGGCAGGGGCGCATCCCTGAAGCAGACGAACCCCACTGGGACTGTGGGGAACATCTACCCGCTACCCTATCATTCTCAATACCGCCCCCGGAGCACACCCTCTTAAATTGACAACATCCCCACTCACACAGAGACCACCATCATTTCCCCAGTGTCCCCCCTGTTCACCCTCGTCTACACAGTTTCAATTTTGAAATATGTGTAGTAATCTCTTTAGGATTACTACCCGGCTCTTCCAACCGCGCCATCACTGGTGACGTGAATCCTAGGATACGGTATGGTCCCGACCAACGATAGCACAATTTAGCGGCTCTTTTGTCCGCGGCTGAGCTGATCAGATGGCTCTGGCAGTAGACCCAGTCGCCGGTCTGAAAGGGGTTCGGAATTCGCCCCTGATTGTATCGTCGACGGACCCGCTCGTGCGCTCGCAGCAAATTCTTCCGAGCCTCCCTCCATCTCTCCGCAATTCCATTATCGGGCTCCCGTGGTAGAAGATCATCAATATTCCACAAGTTAGTCAACGGGAGTGCGGGCGAGAATCCAAACATGATCTCAAAGGGCACGGCCTTATGACTGTCATGCAGGGCCGTGTTGAAAGCTAGCTGCAACCACTTCAGATTCTGGTCCCAGGTGGTCTGTTGCTCCGCATGATAGGCAATGAGTGCGGACCTGAGATTCCTATTGAATCTTTCCGCATGGGACGGCTGTGGGTAATACGGGGAAGTGGTTACATGTCTGATTCCGCTGGCGAAACACATCCGCCGGAACTCACTCGAAATGAACTGTGGGCCATTGTCGGAGACAATGATGGTCGGAAGACCGAAATGCTGAAAAATATGGTTCTGAAGCGCGCTTATGGTTAAACGAGCTGTTGCCTGCCGTAAGGGCAGTAGCCAGGCAAACTTAGAAAAAGCATCCACACAGACAAGTAGGTAAGCATTACCTGACTTGCTACGCGGGAAGGGTCCCACGTAGTCGATGAATAGCTTCTCCATCGGTCTGCTCGCCACGTCCGATGACTACAACCCTAACTTTGTGTTCTGGGCAGGCTTGCTTAAGCCACACAGATGACAACTCTTAACCCTCGTTGCGATGTCCCTGTCCATGCCCTTCCAGATGAAGTGTTTCCTAATACCGGAAATGGTCTTCGAAATTCCCTTGTGGCCTCCTACTGGGGAATTGTGATAATAGCTGAAGACCATGGGCACTAACTTGCTAGGCAGCACGATCTTAGGGGCACGTCGCTTTCTTTCTCGACAACACAGGACGCCCTTGGACAAGAAGTAAGGGGCCTGCACGTTACCCTCCTTTATTTTCTGGATGATAGGACCCAGCTCTTCATCGTTCAACTGATGGGGTAACACATCAGTGATGGCTAATGGAAAGTCTAGCAAAACAGAACAGGGTTGCTCAGATTGGACTTCACTGGGTTGGGAAAACATGCGTGACAAAGCATCTGCAACCACATTTTGAGTTCCCCTAATGTGTTGCACCTTGAACTTGAAGGATGAGATCTTGACCACCCATCTACCAATTTTACCCAGTTGCCGGGGGTGAGCAAGAAGCCAAGAGAGAGCCTGATTGTCGGTCTCGAGCAGGAACTCAGCGTGTTCCAGAAAACGCCTGAACTTATCTAGAGCGTATACCACAGCTAAACACTCTAGCTCATATACTGATGACCTTCTTTCTTGCTGGGTCAAGGTTCGGGAAATAAAGGCCACAGGCTGCCTAGCACCATCAACGACTTGGGACAGAACCGCCCCGAGCGCCACCGAACTCGCGTCCGTCTGCAAGACAAACGGTTGAGAAAAATCCGGCATCCGCAGCACCGGTGGGGAGATGATAGCTTCCTTCAACGTTTCGAAAGCCTTCTGCTGGCTCTCGCCCCACACAAACTTAGCCCCCTTCTTTCTCAATTCATTTAGAGGTGCAGCTATCTCCGCTGCATTGGGGATAAACCGCCGATAAAAGTTAACCATCCCCACGAACCGGGCGATGCCCTTGGCATCCCTTGGCGGGGGAAAATCCCGGATACCCTGGGTCCTTTCAGGGTCCACTGTAACTCCTCGGTGCGACACCAGATGCCCCAGAAATGATATGCTCTCCTGTGCAATTCGCACTTTCTCCAGATTGACCGTGAGGCCCGCGCTTCTCAACCTGCTCATCACCTCCCTGAGATGACATAGATGTTCATCATAGGTTTTGCTGTAGACCAGCAAGTCGTCCAAATAATTGAAAATGAATTTGAATTTTACGTCTTGGAACACCAGGTCAAGCAGACGCGTGAGCGTTTGGGCGCCCACCGCCAGACCCATAGGGACCCGCGTATACTGATATAAATTCCACGGGACACAAAACGCAGTGTACGGTCTACTTTCCTTGGATAAAGGGATCTGGTGATATGCAGCGTTGAGATCAATCACGGTGAAGTACTTGGCCTCACTAAACCAATCGAAAGCTGAGTGGAGATCCGGAAGGGGAACCGAATCCACCTCAATATTAGAATTTAATTTCCGGTAATCTATCACCATACGGTGCTTACCCCCAGGCTTGGGTACCAGGAACGCTGGACTGGCATAACTTGAATTGGAAGGTTCAATTACCCCTTGCTCTAACAGCTCTTGAACCTTCTCCCTCAGAACGGCCATTTTCGGAGGAGCGAATTTGTATGGGTGCGACCTCACTAACTTAGAGTCCGTCAAACGAATTTTATACTCTAATAATTGTGTGAGTCCCAACTTAGGAGTTAATACGGAGGGAAATTCCTCACACAGTCGGTCTAAAGCTCTCTGCTGGGCGGGAGTGAGATGATCTCGTGCAGAATCGGGACAAGCAACCTCTTGGATACCTCCCTTAGCTCCCTGGTATCCAAGAAAAGGAATAACAACGCCCCGATTAAATTTAAAATAACACTGGTGCCCATGGATGTCCAACACGAGACCACTTTTAGCAATGAAATCGGCACCCACAATACAATCAACTCCCAGAGCCGGAGAAACCAGAAAAGGCCACACCCAAGAAAAGCCATCGATCTTGAACTTAAAGGAAACCACCCGGGAGATGGGCAGAATTTCCCTTGAAGCAGTCCAGCACACTACAGACGACCGATCCGACCCTTTTATTAAGCCCTGTTTTTCAAGGTCCGCACATACTCGAGACGAGATGATAGATCGGGCTGACCCGGAGTCAACTAACGCTCTGAGTTGACCCTTCTTTACCTCGAGCGACAGGAAGGGGCATACAGAAGTCTTTTGCGGGACGGTAGCAAGGACCTTGATATCAGAAGAGTCAGGACCTATTCCTTGCCTGGAGGCACTTGAATTCCGAAAAGTCTTGTGACGAGGGGAAGACAACCTCCGACTTGTCCCCCCGTGGTAATTTAGTTTTTTGGATACCGGACCCTCGGGGGAAGCACTGGACGCATACCACCCTCCGGACAATCGCGGGCAACATGCCCCTGTCTGCGACAGCGAAAGCAAAGAACGCCTCTCAACTGTCCACCTCGATCGCCGTTATTTCTCTCTGGCCGGGTTGGGACTGAACGACCCGTCGTTCTACCACTCGGGACTCGCCCGGACTGGCCCTTACTGGCCCACGGGACTCATCAATAGCTTGTATAGCCCGGGATAACACGCACATCTTCTCGAGGTCTCCATAGCTGCGCGGTCGCTCAGCAAAAATTAAACGAGATCTCTCCTGGGGAGTAACCCCTTCGAATATCATCTGCACTACTTCATTCTCGGGCAGTCCCAACCCTAGAATTCGGACAGCTTCGCGGATACTCCGCGCAAACTCCGCAAAATTCTCCCCGTGGGCTCTTGCACCCGATAACAATGTTTATGCTGCAGCTGCTCGCGCAATCGGCCAGGCACGCATGCGTCCAACACCCCCCGATGGAACGACGTCACACTGCCGCCACCTCGTATAGTCCGCGCGACCCGCTCAGCCACAGACCCCCGACAATAGGGATACACGAGTTCGAGTAGGGTGCCATCCGACATCCCCGGGAAGTCGGACAGCTGAAACAAAATCCGAAAAAACTCATCAATTTGTCCACGTCCAGTCCATCTACAACCGGAAGCTGCTGAATAATGGAAGACAGGGAGTTAGGTAATTTATTATAAGAAACGCTCTATCCGCCCGAGAGCGTCGGCAATTGGGCCGCCGGGTTCGGCGTCTGCGCTATGTCCATGTCAGGAGGCTGGGGAGAGCTCACGGAAAGCTGAGACTTCACGGGCTCGAAGTTCCGCAATGCTTTCGCCACCTGTTCCGAAATCAGCTTCAGCGTGGCGCTGACTTCAGCAATTGTAGTTTGTGCGGACAAGTTCTCCAGTCGATGTTGCAGATGTTCCGCTCGTTGACGCACTCTCTGTCTTGTCCTGAGGCTGGAAGGGGCCGACTCAAAATCCTCCATCACCTCCCGCAACTCTCCCCACTTCTCCTGGCACAACTCGAGCTCCGCTGTCACATCAGTGACCTTTACGAGCGACGTCGCCCCTCCGGAGGAGAGGGCGTCTCTTAATTGCTTCCTCAAAGAAGCGACATCCCCTTGGGGCCTCCCACCCCGGGACTTAATCTCGAACTCCAACTCATGCTTCAAAAATAAATCAGGATTCATGACGCTCATGCCGCCAATGCTCTAATTATTCCCCACACGAACCACAGACAAACATGAAAACACCAATCACTAAACCAGGAAAACCTTGAGTACTGTTCTTCCATCAAGAGGACCCCCGGGGTCTCTAGCGCTGCGGAGACCTGGCCTATTCTGAACCATCGACTCACACCCACAGAAGGAGACAAGCAACAACCAACAACACTGAACACACATAACATCAAACACCAACTCAACACACGCGTCTCACCAACACCTAACTCAAAAAACCCACTAACAATCAAAATTCATAATTCGGTAATTTAGTCGGTGACGGTACCAACTTCCGATCAGGCCATACCGCATCCCGCTAACGCCACACTGTAAACTCCGACCCTGAACCCGCAACATTCTATCACCCAGGCCATGCTTGAGACTTCCCGGCAGTACAACCTATCACATTTTTCAAACACAAATAACCGCCTCAGTGGTGCGACCAGACGCACAAGTTATATGACCTACAACTAGCCTACACGGGCATATACCTAAAAAAAACAATGTCATAACAATAGCCTTAATATTTCCGAGTTTGCAAGCCCCGTCACACACCAGGACCCAAGGGTTCAACCCTAGAATGAACCACGCTCCCTGCTACCATTTGTAACCCCTCTTTCCTTTTATGTCTTTTTATATGTATAAAACAAACTTCTTTTTATTTCTTTTTATATTTCTTTTTATTTAATTTTTTTTTTGAAAGAGAAGCCACAAGTTAATTAGAACTAGGCCGGAGCCTAGAGAAGCCAAAATTGTGCTGGGTCCAGTATGACGGGACTTGCAATGAAACTCGGCTGTAATATAACAATAACAGTTTTTATTGTAACCCATAATTCGTTACATACAATGAAAAATTATCACATCAGTTGTCCCCGAATACAAGGAGTAACACCCAAAATACATAATAAATTAATAAGCCCCCATTTTAATAATAGTGTCAAAGCCAAGTTCTGTATATCAGTAACAAGTATTTATATATATGTATATAGAATAATGTTCAGCAAATATATAATTCTCCCCCTTTTTGTGACTAGCTTAACATAGACAGAAACATAACAACACGTACAGAAACATAAAGGCACATATACTCATAATTATACACAAACATTCTAAACACGAATACCCCTGGAATACACCTGCTTTGCAGGCGGAGTTACTACCATGCCCTAAAACCAACAGTCATAAAGGTTCGCCCTTCAGTCACCGTCATTCATCAATTTCATTAAGTTGCATAAATACGAAAAACCCCTGAAAGAATGATAATCACTCATAACCCATAAGAGAGACCGGACCGCCCATGTGTATAGATATCCACTGATAACTGCCCCCATCATGAGCATATGAAATCTTTAAGTTTCTTCAACAGCATAAAATGAAAATAAAGAAAAACTGCATCACCTGATTTTAAGCAATTGTTATACGGTTCTAAAATGTTAATTTGTTTTACAAATTCAGAAGGATTTATGTATCAGTATATGCTTTACAGGGTAGAACAAATTAATCAGTATGTGCTTTACAAGTTAAAAAAAAATTAATCAGTATATACCTTACAAGTAGAAAAATTCATCAGTAGATGCTTTACAGGTTAAAAGAAATTAAGCAGTACATGCTGTACAAGTAAAAAAATTAATCAGTAGATGCTTTACAAGTAAAAAAAAATAATCAGTGTAGACCTTTATAAGGTACGAAATTTAATTAGTATATGCCCAGAAAAAATGTGAAACTTCTTTTCTATTAAAGCCCGACTAGTTATATATATAAAAATGAATTTACAATAAGGACAGTTGTGCCCTAGCAGCTGTGGGAGCGCGCCAGCTTGCGCTTAACCTTATGTGACAGGAATCAAACCTGCCTTAAACTGTATCAACATGTGCCAGGCAAAACTATGTCCCTTTTAATACCCCAGAAAACAGCCAAAAAGAAAATGAAAAACGCCCCAGCCCTTACCTGTTAAACCCAAAATGAAATTAATATCAACCCCATTCTGTTCCAGCCGGAACAGAATTCCTAACATGTCATATAAATTTTGTAGTGAGTATGGTGATAACTATAGGCAATCTGTGAAAATGTTTAAGTGTACAAAATATCTCTAGCACGCTCCCCCAGTGCAGCACACAATTACAAACATTGTACTTAGTGTTATGAAATTAAGTTATTAAAGTGTTCCTTGAAATTAACACATAATGTTCAGAATGAATGTTCAACTGACACACCTATAGCAGACTGTCTGGCCACGTGGGCACATGGTTTCAGAAAGATTTATTCTGTAAATCAGGAGCACAGCAGGCCCGGCCACAAAAAATAATAAAAGAGTGCATATCACCTGAATTATGCTGGTCAAGCGTTACATGTTGAGTTAGTCACACGACTCCCTCTCCGAACAGGTGCGTTTCTAATGGTTCATGGCTGATGAGGATGGAGTTCAATCAGCAAGGCCACATCTTCGGCTTAAGCGAGAACCCTGTTAATTCATAAAAATTAGAAAAGATGTCATAAAAATGTACACCCTAGTTCATAGGTAATTAACCTCAGAACGGGCCTTCTACCAACTCAAGATAAATGCACAAAGTTTCAGTAATAAAGTCTTTGCAAACTGCTTAAAGAGTAGAAAAGTCTGCCATGGAATAATTAATTCCAACAATAAAAGATTTTATCAAAAGGCGTCGTGTAAAAGTCATTAGCACGCTCTCAACACGCATCGACAGAAAGCAACAGGTTAGCTTGCCATGTGGTGACACCATTATTGCAATTTGCCCAAAAAACTGATTAACTTCAAGGCACTCACAGTATTAAGAATGTTTCAATATTAATAATGTTTGCTCTACGGGTGTTCTCACAAGTTATTTTTACTGCAAAGTTAATTAAAGAGAGTCACCGACAATCTAATGCATGTATGAGCAGAATTCCATTACATAACTATGCACTAACTTTAGCTTCGAATTTATATAACATTCTATACATTTACCATGACAATGACAATTACAGTGACTCTTACAATATTATAATAATAATAAGGAACATGGGCTATATACTGAACATTAAGTAATTTTGTTAATATAGAAACTGTCGGATCGCACCCACATGCATTCGCCTTCTCATACGGCAGCATACATTTTGCTATTAATTATTTATTTAATTTTAATTATTTTTTAACGCATACAATAATACAATCTCTTACCGGGAGTCTCGTAAGTTTCAGCCTGCCATAAGAGTGGAAGAAATAACTGCGCAGTAAACTGTTCGGATTCCGGAGTCGATGTTTCTTGCTGGCCGAGCGATAACTGAATACAGCTGTTACAGTTCAACCAAGCCAAACCTCCCTATGAGGTGCGCGCGCAGCTTTAACGGTTCCGTACAAAGTTCGGCACAACCGACCCTTGCTCTAGCGTTATTTTACCCTTAAATATTCTACAATTTTCAACGGCCGGAATTATACCGGCACAGGTCCTCCAGCAAAAACAATGAGAACAAATTTTCACAGTTGAATCTTTTGTCACTCTGGTATTTGATAGTTACTTCCATGGTAGTGTCTTTCAAAACACTTATTGCGAATTAATCTTTGTTATAATCAGAGTCATCGCAATAAATAGGATGTTGTTTAGAATTTGTATTACTGTATGATCAAAATACAATCTTCTTCTTAGATTTGTTTTTCTGTTAACATTGTTTCTGCTAGATATTTCTTCTTGCTCTTTTACTTGACATTGTCTTCAGTTCTTAAAACTTCTCTGTATCTTCCAGATTTCAAGCAAGGTACCTTTCTTTCTTTTTGTATAGTGGGATCTTTAGACATCAAAGACTTTTGAGTTTTTCTAATTTCTGATGTAAATATTTCTACGAATCTAGTTGATGTTTCTGGAGTTGAATTTTGTTGTGGCATTTTAATAGGTGTCTTTTCAATAATGTTACTTGGTGGAGTACTTATCTGAGAAGCAGACGTGCCTCATCAGTAGAGTTGCTTGCAGATGAACTGAACATTTAATATGTATAATAGCCCTACTCTTCTTATACTCATTGCGTTCTTTTGGACTGAAAGCAGATTCTGAAACTTTCTTCCATCGATTTGAAAAATTCCTGTTGTTAAAACCAGCTACTGTATGACTTTTTTACTAATCATACCTTCTCTCCACACTTGGCCTAATAGTGTAGAAAATTCACATTTTGTCAGTGGACAAACTTCTTGTCTTTCAGTCTGTTTTTTTTTTCTCAGTCAAGCTTATCAATTTTTTCACCCAAGAAATATTTTACTGAGTCAGAAACACATTTATGAATTGGTTGAATTTTATCAGTTATGTGAATTAGTGACAATTAAGCACTAACATAACAATACACCTGACTATTTATCAGATGCAGAAAGAAATTTTTTTTCACATCTGTTCTACACTAACACAGGCCTAACAAAATATCTGGACATCTTTTTACATAGGTTTTTGAATAATTTAATTAATTTTATCTTTCGTAGAATGTGTTTTAAGAGTGGTGAACTCATAATAGTATCTAGATTTGGTAAATTCTGATATTTAATAGTACTAAACAAAAAAGAGTATTTGAATAACAGCATTTACAATTACCCCAAAATCACATTTAGATTTACCACACTGGGCAATTTTTGTGGGGTAATTGTAAATGCAGTATAGCTTGAAACTTTTAAGAAACCTTTACAGAACATCACAAAAAATTAATAAAGACTGTTAGATTTACATTTATGTTGTTTTGGTGCAATTTCTGTCCAAAAATCAGTATACTTTCAAAGTCATACAAAACTGTTTCACAGTAATTTTAACATGAAAACTTTGGTTATAAATATTAACACATATGGTACCCTTATATTAGAAGCCCAGCAGCACTGCAGTTTTGAAGGAAACTTCAATAGATGATGTAATGACAATATTGATTGTCTGAAAACTAAAACATCCCTACCATTTATAATTATCCCACCTAACCCTACAACATAATTCAACTTGTCCTTGTGTGTTTCATACTTCCAGAGGTTTTATGTGATTAGAAACAGTTGTATATGAAACTTTTCTAGTATGATTAAGAAAAGTTCAAATCAGCTGAATGTCTAAAGAAGAAATAGTTATTTGCAGAATGCTGGGCTATTAAAACAACTCTGAAAGAATTATTGCTCTTAAAACATCATCCTTTATCAAGTAACTACTGAAATCTGCTTGTTTTCAACAGCAAGCTGAAGTTCCATTATGACCTGTTGACACTACAAAAATTTCAAAGATTCACCTAGCCTTATTACACTAAACTGGGGTTGTTGATGGCAGGATTAATGTTAAAATTACTTTGAGATGCCTGTGAAGGACCAATCATGTTGCTGATGACTTGAAAATAAAAGAAATCCAACATCTTTCAAAAAGAACTAACCTTCCAAATGTTGACATAAAGACTCATGTTTTACGCTTTTCTTACATATATTTTATGCCTATCTCTTAAGTTTTTCAGAAACTGTGAACACATAATTTGATCCAGATAGGACACTTATGAAATATTACTAGTTGATTCAAAAAATTAAAATATCGGTATGGAGAACCGTACACAACTTCCATGCTCTAAGATTTATATTTAAAATCATTTACGAAATGAAATGTTTCCATAGAAACTACTTCTTTCCACTTATTGCTTCAGCCTTAACCACAGTACTGTGGTCACTAACGTATACCACCACACGTTATCGCACTCGATTTTCATTGATGATGGCAGTCGACGGCACTGCTGAAACGTCTGGTTTTGCAGAAAACATTGGACTACGGCCAAACAGCCCGGGAAGGAATTTTAACAACAAACTACTACTTTGTTGCCGATAATGTAGTACACATATAAAAATTATCCTCTCCCCCTTCAACTATAATTTTCATTTATAGAAAATTACCCCCACCCCATTCAACTAGCCTCTTTATTTATAGATATTTCATCTACGTTTCTACAGTGGATTATTAAAATCTTCTTATCCCGAAAAAATTTCTCTTGTTACAACATAAAATATTGCAGGTAAACTACCCCTTTCCCTTAACCGATCTTCACCAAAATCAACAGGCCTCGAGTTCTCTATAATTTATGGACGTATGGAAAAATTTATTTGATTCTGTTTGAATTTACAGCAGTTATCGTTCGTCATAGAAAAAATTAACCTTGTTATCACATAAAACTTTGCAGGTAAACTACCCCTTTCTCTTAACTGATCTTCACCAAAATCAACAGACCTTGATTACTTAAAACGTCAGGAATGTATGCACAAAATTATTTGATTCTGTTTGAATTTACAGCAGTTATCGTTCGTCATGAAAAAATTTCTCTTGCAACATACAATGTTGCAGGTAAACTACCCCTTTCCCTTAACCGATCTTCAACAAAATCAACAGACCTTGAGTTATCTACAATTGAGGAACGTATGCAAAAAAATATTTGATTCTGTTTGAATGTGCGGCGTTATCGTTCGTCATAGAAAAAATTACCGTTGTTAAAACATAAAATGTTGCAGGTAAACTACCCCTTACCCTTAACCGATCTTCACCAAAATCAACAGACATTGATATCTCTATAGCTCAGGAAGGTATGCAAAATATTATTTGATTCTGATTGTATTTACGGCAGTTATCATTTGTCATAGAAAAAATTACCCATGTTAAAACATAAAAAGTTGCAGGTAAACTACCCCTTTCCCTAAACCGATCTTCAACAAAAACAATAGGTCTTGAGAACTCTACAATTCAGAGTTGCATGCAAAAAATTATTTGATTCTGTTTGAATTTGCGGCTGTTATCGTTTGCCATAGAAAATACCCTTGTTAAAAAAAAACATTGCAGGTAAACTACCCCTTTCCCTTAACCGATCTTCACCAAAAACAATAGTCTCGAGTACTCTACAAATCAGGGCTGTATGCAAAAAATTATTTGATTCTGTTTGAATTTGCGGCTGTTATCGTTTGCCATAGAAAAAAATCCAGACACACAGACACTTTTTGAAAAATGACTTTTTCATGTTTTGAGTGTAGTACAATCAGAATCTGCAATAATCTTGAACACGATTTTTTTTTGCCATCACCATACTTCCATTTCCTTAAGGAACATGGAAGTAAAAACAATATCTTTCTTTTTATGTATACATTCCACTTTTCTAGTATGCAACACTAATGCACCACATTAGCAAATAATTATACTTCTTAAAGTGCAATTAATTATGTTATACTACTAATAAAATACAATATAATATACACTTAGGCAATAATTTCAAAGGTCGGGCGCCATCTTGATCAAGAAACGTAAATATCAACTTGTAGTTTTACTTACCTTTTAAAAGTTATTACAAGGGCAGGAATTCGTTTAAGCGAATTAGATTAGCGGAAAGTGTTATCTGAAATAATGACACTTGGTTAAATTGTTTACCATATGACATTACCGTTTAATATTGTTTAGTTACACAACATGTGATCCGTGCGAAATACGCACGCTACTATATGATAGATTGCGCCATGAAACACAGTTCCTCTATACAAGTTAAAAATTTCCCTCAAACATTTCAATAGCCCTCCAAAATACATAATATGAAAATGTTGTTACTATATATTATAACAATGTTAAACATATCTATATATGCATAAACTTTAGTGAAAAATGATCACAACTCAGCACGCGTTAATAATATCTGATAGCACTCTCTATCTCTCTCTCTCTCTCATTCTCTGGTACAATTTTTTATTTTTTTATGAGCTCATTTTTTTATTTAATGAATAATTTTGGTCATTAATTATGAATCTACTGAAGTGGTCATCTATTTTCTTTGATATTTAAGTGTGTAAAATTATTGGAAAGCTGATACTTAGCTTCCAGTGTTTTGAACGTCGCACACCACAAGTTCGCCGATTCTGGACGATCACATTGTGAATTATTACACTTGGCCGAATTGTTACCAATCGGACCACTGTTATTTAAACCACTTTTGGTGGTGTAAAATTTGCACAAACACTTCGTGAATACGCTGGCCGCGTGATGTGCCGACCGGCTCAATTCACGGTCCAGACGAAAATGACGAAGAGTCTTTGTTAAACATTGCGTAGGTGGGGCAAAACTACGTCACGGATTTATTGTTCAGCAGCCCAGCCCAGTCGCATACAATGCGTCTTGCATTCCTTCATCTGACGTAATCATGGGTTGGTCTTGTTTACTGCTATCTGTGACACATAGTTTTTTGCGACATTTGTAGCTTTTCAACGAATTTGACCGAAATCCTGTTAATTCCAAAGTGCGTTGTTTAAAATATTCCATAGTTTATTCACCAAAACTTTATAGGGATTATGAAATAAAATTGTTATTATTACAAAATAAATGGTTAGGGAATAAAAATACAATAATTATGGTTTTTAGGACCATAGATTTACAAAAGCATGATTGTACCAGAATTGTACCGTCACAAAACCCCCTCAATGAAAGATTTTGTGCCAAAGCACAAAAACTTTCATTGACACATTCGTACTTCCTAAAGGGATCAGCCAGGATATGTCGCCACAACCCCCTTACAATTTATATAAAAAGAAATACAATAACTCACCCATGGTCCGATGATGATGACAGTACCTGCATGACCTTACTGGACTTCTCCTTCGAGATCCCAACACCATAAGGCCAATCAGGCACGTAACGCTCCTGCTCTGACGCGCTGGCCAGCTCAGGACCGCCGTCACAACATCACCAAACACTGAAACAATAAATCATAAAATATCAAAATAGTGGCTTGGTATATTACTATATCCATAACTGATCTGTTTCCCCTTAGCTATGTGCTGGTTTGCGTTAAGAAGCACTGGGTTTGCTTCAAATCAACAAGAATTATATAGAAGTGCCATTCTCTTCATGGACTATCCTTTAATTTTAAAAATCTTTTCGATTCCCATCGATAATAATTAACTCTTTCTGTTTCATAATTAATGTAATTATAAAAGAAACAAATATCTAAATAAAATACATGGATATAATTAATATATCTAAAGCCCAAATTTATGGATATAATTACCTAAATCTCCCTTTAAAGTAATTACTCAAACAGGGAGAAAAACATTTTATAAAAAAAATAAAATATTATTATTATTTAATATTATTATTATTATTAACAGTTAATAACTGGCGCTGTTAATAATATTTACCCCTCTTTCTCCTCCACACACACTATTTCCTATACATCATGTTCAAATTCCTATGCTAATACATAATACATATTATATAATACATAATAATACATTCATAATTAACAGTCAATAAAACAATAAAACTATAACTTATTGTTACATATATGGTGTACATGATACTAAATGTATTAAATATGTACATAAATTATTAAAGGTGTACATAAAATATACCTGTAATACACAACATTAAAAATACATAAATACACTGATATTAATACAATTAACACAATGAAAAATATACAATCCAACTTCATTATTTTGTCATTAATCAAAATCAGTCCATATGCAGTCCGTTTCAAAATCACTTTTCACATATATTAAATGTTCATTACTCAATAAAATAATCTATCCTCCATCATTGAATAACATTCTAATCTTAGGTCTATTTATCTTATTGTTTAGTAAATAAATTTTATTATTATAATCATTATACTATTTATCAAACATTTCATATTCATTCACAATTTTGTTTACATTAATAGATGTATTGCCTATTAATTTATCATATGCCATGTCACGATCGGTTATAGTTCTGTCTACCTCAGTATCATATGTTATAATCTTGTTAGTCATATTGTCATTAGAATTATCATCATAATTTTCTACCACTACACCTGTAACTTTCCAAGGTAAGTGATTGTTATCATTTTTCTCATCATCTATTGTTATTACTATCTCAATTTTACTACAAGGTAAGTATTTATTATTTTCATCCACCATCTCTACTCCTAACCTTTCTACAAATTTTCTGTACATTCTATTTACTTTAAAAATCTCTATTACTCTCTCTCAATATATTTCTCACCATAACACCAAGCTACACTCTCTCTTTCCAAATATGCAGGGGTAACTAACTCATAATTACTGTACCACCTATGAGGTACACAAAAACACCAAGGAACTCTATTTGTAGACCTTTTGTGACGATTTAAAAGGAATTTAAATAGCACAAATAATTTTTATTCAAAATGACATGTGAGAAAATATTTATCCATTCCCTGTGTACTTATATGCCTTTATCAACTTGTAAAAATCCAGTACGGACATGAAAATTACTCTGTATTGAAGCGAAAATTAATAATTATGATAATTAAATAAAAAGACGTAATAATAATAATAAGAAATACCTAACTCAATAAAGAAAATGTAGTATTATTAAAAATAGTAGTTAATTAGTATGATAATAATAATAATAATAAAGTACGAACTACTTTTCTCTCTCCGCGCGAACAGCTCCCTCTCCCTACTAACCGCCGCAAAACCAACCCCAGTCGAGCGAGAATCAGAGACAAGGTAACAGCTTTACCATGTGTCGTGAAGAAAAAGTGTAAATATAAAAAATTAATAACGATGTAACTGAAGGTAATCTTTCGTGGTGACAGACTCCACAAGTAATTGAAATGTGGTGAAAGTAAAATGAGTTATCTAGTTGAAATGTAGTGAAATAACTAAAAGTAACTAACTTAGCCGACACATCTCTTTAAAAAAGGAAACTAAATGTTTAAATTGTAAAGTATGTTCTATCCAAACATTATAGAGTAACATTAGTGCAGTAAAAGCAAAATGTAAAAAGTAAAAAAAAAGTGAACACCGTACATCAGGAGTGAAGCAACAACGACAAACTCACGAGCTTCAGGTAACAGCATCCTTTCGTCATGATCGCAACTAAGAATCTACAGAATCAATGGAGACACCCGAACGACATCGTAGAACTTCTAGGAATCGCAACTGAAGAGTAACAACAAGAGAACCTGCCGCTGATCACATTGTATCAAGGTGAAACCAAACCATTATACTTTTAACAATGGCAACAAAAGCAGTATATTTTTGCAAAGACTTATTCTAATCATGTAAATGTTAACATAGTAGTGTCTGTAATTACAATAATGAAATAGTAATCTGATGATAGTTAAAGGTAAAGGGTAATTCGAAATTTGAGCAAATTAATATTCCAATAGCTTGCATAATGTTGACTTATTGTAGAGCATTATTAAGGTAAAACCCGGATCCGAGGTATTTAATGTAGTTAATAAATATATAATTTTTATTTTGCTCACAGGAGTAACATGTTAAAAAGACGTAAGAGCATTCGATGCACAACTTTTGAGTAATTTTTTTTTTTACGTAATAAAACAAAATAACAATAATATTTAAATTATTATTCAAGAAAATATAATAAAGAGATGTTTTTGCTAAATAACCAGAGAGTGAGTAAATTTGCGTAACCTAATCCAAATTCCTGTTCTACATATTTTCAGATTTGTTGGTAAGTAATTGTACTAACATCGGCAGCCGGTTTGATTGAAAGTAACCAATTAAACTGGTTCCCTCTGTTATAATGTCTCAGACAGGAGAGACACTATACTTTCGTCTCCCAATATAAATTTAAGGAACTCTCGTCCTTATTAAAAACACGTGAAGACTTGACTTCACCCCCTAACACAACATCAAAGGAAAATTCTACCCCTTGCATCTCTTTTACAAATGTACTTTCTCTACACTTTCTCTCTCACTCAACACACTCAAACACCTCATTATCACTCCTAATATTATGGTTATCATTTTCTAATATCATATCATTCTTACTACCTGTAAACTCATTATTCAAATTATCACTGTTACTCACCTTCTGATTCTCTGTTTGGATTAACTTCTCATCCAACTTTTTAATTACTTTGTCACATTGTTTAACAAGATTATCGTTACGTCTTTTAATTTCGGTCTTTAATTCATCACAATTTACCTCAAAACTATTTTTGATTTAATTTTTCTGCTCGTTAAATTGTTTATCAAAATTATCAAATCTTACACTCTGTTCATCGAATTTATTATTAATTCCTTTAATTTCACTTAATAGTAACTACATCAAAGCAGCTGTCTCATCTGGTTTATTTACGTCTTGAGTTGAGATGGGGGTTATTGGAACTGGGTTTATTTCAGTAACACTGTTTTGACTAATTTGGTCCAGTTTAACATCCATCTCACTCGCAACTGTTTCCTCTACGTTATCACCTTTATTGGTATTCATTTTACTTATTTTAATAGTACCCGCATACATATAACCCTATAACATAACCTCGTGGAAGTTGGGTGATGTTTATGTATTTAAAATTATGTTTATTACCTCAGATAACTTTTCCGCTCTCTTCGTAGGCTTACCCACATAAAACAGAAGTTTATGTCGAGTCCCTGTTATTACGGGCGACAAATGTTATACTACTAATAAAATACAATATAATATACACTTAGGCAATAATTTCAAAGGTCGGGCGCCACCTTGATCAAGAAACGTAAATATCAACTTGTAGTTTTACTTACCTTTTAAAAGTTATTACAAGAGCAGGAATTCGTTTAAGCGAATTAGATTAGCGGAAAGTGTTATCTGAAATAATGACACTTGGTTAAATTGTTTACCATATGACATTACCGTTTAATATTGTTTAGTTACACAACATGTGATCCGTGCGAAATACGCACGCTACTATATGATAGATTGCGCCATGAAATGCAGTTCCTCTATACAAGTTAAAAATTTCCCCTCAAACATTTCAATAGCCCTCCAAAATACATAATATGAAAATGTTGTTACTATATATTATAACAATGTTAAACATATCTATATATGCATAAATTTTAGTGAAAAATGATCACAACCCAGCACTTGTTAATAATATCTGATAGCACTCTCTATCTCTCTCTCTCTCTCTCATTCTCTGGTACAATTTTTTATTTTTTATGAGCTCATTTTTGTTTATTTAATGAATAATTTTGGTCATTAATTATGAATCTACTGAAGTGGTCATCTATTTTCTTTGATATTTAAGTGTGTAAAATTATTGGAAAGCTGATACTTAGCTTCCAGTGCTTTGAACGTCGCACACCGCAAGTTCGCCGATTTTGGACGATCACATTGTGAATTATTACACTTGGCCGAATTGTTACCAATCGGACCACTGTTATTTAAACCACTTTTGGTGGTGTAAAATTTACACAACACTTCGTGAATATGCTGGCCGCGTGATGTGCCGACCGGCTCAATTCACGGTCCAGACGAAAATGACGAAGAGTCTTTGTTAAACATTGCGTAGGTGGGGCAAAACTACGTCACGGATTTATTGTTCAGCAGCCCAGCCCAGTCGCATACAATGTGTCTTGCATTCCTTCATCTGACGTAATCATGGGTTGGTCTTGTTTACTGCTATCTGTGACACATAGTTTTTTGCGACATTTGTAGCTTTTCAACGAATTCGACCGAAATCCTGTTAATTCCAAAGTGCGTTGTTTAAAATATTCTATAGTTTGTTCACCAAAACTTTATAGGGATTATGAAATAAAATTGTTATTATTACAAAATAAATGGTTAGGGAATAAAAATACAATAATTATGGTTTTTAGGACCATAGATTTACAAAAGTATGATTGTACCAGAATTGTACCGTCACAATTAATATATTTCTTTAATATTTAATGTTATTTATCATAATTATTGGCACAGTACATTTGACAGATGAAGTATTGTTACAAACAGATTACAAACTTGGTACCATAATGTATTCCTATAAACTCATTGGATGATACAAGGCAAACAACTTTTTATCATAAATCATTTTAACCGACTTTTTTACAGTTCAGAGACTATGGGGAAAAGAATAGAAAGGAGAACAAAAATTAGTTTCTGTAGTTACTTATCATTTATGTCTCTCTCTTTCAATACACGCCAGTCACTTGTTTGATGCTCCGCATTGCTGGCTAGCCTAATCACCTCTTGTATGAATCCTCTTTGAAAGATATGTCTTCAATACTTACATTTTGTTAGTCATGTTAATTACTATTTGTATTTGAGTAAATAAATATAAATTGTGCAACCAATTAAAAACAGTTGAAGAAATAAAATAAAAACAATTTTAAATAAGAATTTTGTTTCTTCACTTTTTCTCAGTTTTGTTTTGAGTGAGCTCAGAGTGACCATACCTGTCAGTCACATCTACAGACACTTCTGCCTCATCTTCTTCATGGTTGGATATAAATTTGCTGCTGGCATTTTTTAATGTAACTATTTCAGTTTGGAATACTTATTTTTAATACTTATTTTATATATTGAAAAGCTTATTACTGTAACACTGCGTCAGCAACGGTATAGTATGGCTTACTTTATAATTATTGGTGTTTGGGTATAATTTTAATTTCAGTTATGAATTTGTATATGCAAAAAAGTTATTTATTTGTTCAGTTCAATTTTCTACTGCACCAATGCTCTGACATTGTGATAGTTGCCTTTTTTACACAATTTGTTATGTTGGTAGATGGGAGCTTTAGAAACCATTTTCTGTTTCTTAACCTTGATGGTGTTACCTATAATGTACACATTAAATTTTCTATTAAGGACAGTGCCAAGTTTGAACACTGAAATAAACAGACTAAAAAAAGTCTGGTGATTACTATGATACACAGAAATTACGACTATTATTAGTCAATGACAAACAAAATTATATGAATAAACGAACAGATTGCATATGCCAAAAATAAAGGGCCAATAGGAAATGTGCACAATGGTGACTAGGTTAATGAAATAAAACGCTTATTAGATGCATATATTTTTATTTACTTGTATTGCCCTGAGATAATTCCAAAGGAACGTGTTCATAACGTGGCATCCACGATCTGGATAATCTTTTCCTTACTGGACTCTTTCTTACCAGAATAACTCGAGGAAAGCTAAAATTTGATTTAGCACTGAGATTATATGTGGTTTCTGGAGTACATTCTGTAAGATGTTTAGTCAGAAAACCTATTATACTGGTTATAAAATATCCTGTGGTTACTTGTACCCATGATTGGTGCAAATGAAAGTTGTACTTGAGTAATTTTTTTTCATCAATTCAGTTACTGAGCATGTGTGAACCTCCTAAGAATTAGTTTCTGAATAAACATTCACTTTAAAAAAATGTGATTCTTTTTGGGATAAAATGAAATTATTCTCAAGCATTTCTTTTTACTTCATCTTTATTTAAGTACTTACCAAATACAAAAATGAGATACAACAATTCCTTTATATTTTAAATTATACTTAAATGAGATACAAGCCATCTCATCAATCTGCACATGTTAAAGTATAGTTATATATTAAAACATCTTATCTCAAGTTACGTTCAACACTTCCACATACATTTGACAAGTGCAGATATAATGCCAGAGGAGTACTCATCGTCAACAAGTCTGTCTAGTGACCTGTCAACATATTCTGTATAACGTTACGTAACTTTTTGTGTGCCAGCATCTTAGCTTGTGATGTGATTGTGATTAGATTGAATCTTAGATTGTGATGGACCTAAGAAGCCACAATTTGGTATATTACAGTTTGAGGGTAATCAGTATGTGAATAAACTTTGACATAAATACAAAAAATTTTAATTTTGAAAACTTTTTAAATTTTGGAAATTTAAGAATAACCTGAACTGAACCTTAAAGTTTACACTGCAAAATAATACATGAGATATTTATGTAGATATATGATTATCTACTTAAAATTTCTCTCTCTCTCTCTCTCTCTCTCTCTCTCTCTCTCACACACACACACACACCATATAGAAATACAGTAGGACCTCTGTATATCGAACTTCTTTATATCGAAAATCTCCATTTTTCGAATTTTTTTTAAGTCCCGTGAAATTTCAATATAAAATAATTTCCATATATCGAAAAAAATTTCTATATATCGAACTCTGCAACTTCAGAAATGAGGGGAAAATTATCTGTGATTCACGTGACACTGTGCGTGTTCCTCACTCCCTCAATCTACAACAATCATTCCCGCGCATTACAGTATCTCATCATTCAGTAGTACTGTACGTTATTAAGGAGTAAGGTTAACTCAGTTTCAGTCAGTCTTTATTTTTGTTTTGAGTTTATTTCTTATTTTTTCTTGAGTTCACGAGAACGTAAATGCTGTAATGTCAAAAAGAAAATCTTTGAGTGTTGCAGAAAAGGTGGCATTATTAAAAGATGTGGATAGTGGAATGAGAAAAAAAGACGTTGCGATAAAGTTTTTGATTCCGCCGAGTACAGTGTCAACCATAATAAAGAATCAAGAATCTGTTTTAAAAACTCATGAAAATGTACGAGCAGATAGAAAACGGTCTAAAACGTGCAAATATGATGACGTGGGTGAAGCAGTTCTTAAATGGGTGACAATGGTGCGAGATAAAAACATGCCTGTCTCAGGACCGCTTATAAAGGAAAAGGTGGTAGAGTATGCTAAAGTGTTGGGGCACGAAGAGTTTCAAGCAAGTTCTGGATGGTTGGACAAATTTAAGAAATGTCACAGCATTAAAGAAAAGTTATTTCGGGAGAAAGTGGAAGTGTATCTGAAGCAGACTGTAACCAGTGGAAAACTACAACTTTACGGTTAATTTTAGAAGAGTATGAATCAGATAATGTTTTTAACATGGATGAAACCGGACTTTTTTTCAGATGTTTACCAAATAAGACTCTAACCTTTAAAGATGACAAATGCTTCGGAGGTAAACATAGTAAAGAACGAATAACTGTTGTCGTGTGTGCCAATATGTCGGAAAAGAAAAAAATAAAGTGTTGGTGATCGGAAAAAGCAAGCAACCAAGATGTTTTAAAGGAGTGAAGTCTTTAGAAACTGACTACGAATACAATAAAAAGTCATGGATGACGAGTGAGATTTTTGAGGAATGGATAGTAAACTTTGACAAAAAACTGATAAGACAAAAAAGAAAAGTGGTTCTTTTTGTTGACAATTGTCCAGCACACCCTCCTTTTGTGGCAAAAAAGTTAACAAACGTGAAGCTGGTTTTTTTCCCTCCAAACACCACATCTAAACTACAACCTATGGACCAGGGAGTAATAAAAAATCTCAAAATGCTTTACCAAAAACAGATCCTCAAGAGGCTCATTTTTGCATTGGAAAACAACAAACCTATTGATGATGCGATTAATCTCAGACTGTGTATATCAGAGGTAGCAAAGGTGTGGCAAAATTATGTAGCAGAATCAACAATACAGAATTGTTTTATAAAAGCTGGCTTCTCTCAAAATACTATTGTGGAAGAAGTTACTGCACTGCCACAACTTGAGGATTGTTGGAACCAGTTACAGTCAACTGGCGCAATAGATCAAGACATATCACTCGATGAATTTTTAAGCATCGACGAAGACGTTATTGTTGCAGAATATCCAACGGACGATAACATTTTAAGTTCATTAAAAGATACTGAAGATTTATCTGAAGACAATGAGGCAGAAGAAATTGAAGTTCCTAAACCTTCTAAGAAAGAAATGATGGCAGCATTTGAATCAATCCGTCGAGGTCTTCAATCGGAAGAATATGTGCCTGATGATATTTTCCAGTCGCTCAACAAATGTGAACACTTTTATGAGGAATCTGCATCAAATTTGGTTCAGAAAGACATTCGAAATTATTTTACGACCAATTAATAAAATACAGTATTACTCATTTAATACGTAAGTTCCTACTTTTTAAAATACAAACAATTTTTTAAAGTAAATAAATAAATACTGTACTGTACACTACTTTTTATTAAATAAATACAGTAATTTTTATTAAATAAATGCTTATGGTTTTCATTTATTTATTACCAAAATGTCATTTTAATAGTATGGAGGCCTATACATGATTTTTTTAACAAATTTCAGTGCTTTTCCTAACCTACGAATAATAATAAGAAACAGGTTTTTGTATATCGAAATTTCTATATATCGAATTTTTTCTTAGGAACCATCAGATTCGATATACGGAGGTCCTACTGTAGTTTGGTTTCCATTTAATAAAAGTTACCGTACTTGATTATGTTAAATAGTTGGTCCCCTTTTGAATGAAACCTGTTTCTTCAATTGACAGTACGATACAATGTCACCTTCTTACCACTCGGGACTGCTTACTTGTGGCTAGCTAGTGTTTCTCCCAAAACACAATATCTGATGTCTACAATTTTTTAGATAAGGAAGGAATATGCATTATGATTAATAAGGTTAGTCATATTAAAATGCTTACAATGTACATAACTGTTTATTTAAAAAATTATATACAGTAACAAAACAATAATTACATGAATTATAGACATGTTACATGAATAACTGCTAGAAAACATAATACATGAACAATAATTACATGACTTATAGATATGTTACATGAATAATTGTTGGAAAAAACTGAGAATGAACAGAGTTACAGTCGGGTCGAAAGATATATAGGATGGAGGACTACAGAGAGATACAAGACTTTGTCAAATAGGTTTGTAAAGAAAGAATTCAAATACAGTAATGAGAAGATGTAAGGGTAAAGAACAAGTAAGTATTACTATCGCAAACATATCATTGTAGATACAATAGAATCCCATTAAAACGTGCCAGCTTATTACAATATCTCTTGTAAGACACGCTTTTTGTCTGGTCCCTACATGTCTTTTTAATGTTAATAAAATGTAATTTGAGATATAAATTTAATTACAATATACAAAGTATTATTATTTGTTAAGACTAAGAATTTATATTAAGTATGAAGGTCCAGAACTCCATGATAGCTGATAAAATTTCAACAAATCGCGGACCTTCTGTGACAACAAAAAGTTATTTTACATCACATTTTCTTACCAGTTATAACACTGTATATATACTTTCTATATTCATCTGAATTAAAATTCTCATCTGTTGCCTGGCCCAATAAAATTTTTTCTGCATACCAACAAACAAACACACCGCAGCTTGAACTATCATTCTGGAAAACATGTTTAGGACAGTTCACTTGCCAACCCTCAAGTGTTCCCCCAAGATCTTAACTAACACTTGTCTCCAATTACAGATTGATTTTTCATATATGTGTTTTACAGATTCTGACACTGGGTCATAGAATGACAACTGTTTTTTAAGAACATCAGCTACTAAAGGACCCAATGATTACTGTCTGGATTTAGGGGTATAATTAATTTTGAATACCCATGCAACTCCATGTGGCACACAGACTCAAGTGCATAATCTAATGGAAATGTTAGAATCAATTAGGATTATCTACTGGACTACCTACTGGAAAGATAGGAAATTTGTTACATATCTTATTTAAAAAAACATTTATTACATTATCATAGAGCCAACCAATATGAAAATGTGGATCTGTTGAGGTCAGCGTATTCAGTTCATTATTGTTTATATATGTATCCAAAGATTTCAAATGAAGAGCACTGATGCTGTATCCGCAAACATTGTAAAGGGTACGGTGTATATCTTGTTCACTGGAAATAGGGTCAGTGAAACTTTTGCTACGTAGTAGCAAATACTCTTTTATACAATTATACCGAGCAAAGTCTGTATTTTTAGTCTGTTTTTATAGGCTTCTTTTCTTTGGCAGTTTGATAAAGTCTCTTTTCAGGAGAAATTTTGATGTTTGGTGGAACAAAATCATGTGCCATTGAAGGAGGTTTACCATGTACACAGTTTTGATAGTTGTTCAACATTTCACATTTTTGAACTAATAATTGTAAAGTGTTTTGCACATATGGCAGTAAAGATTGAGAATTTTTATTATATATAATGTTTTTCAATTTATCTGCCAATTGACACACGGATTGAATTAATATGTCTGTATTTGTTGTTGCATTATCTAGGTTAACTGAGTTACTATTTGTATAAGGATCTATAAATGAGAGTATTCGCACCTGCCATCTTTGTTCCGAGACTGACATAATATTATGGTGACGCTTGTGTATACATGGGATGCAGTATAAGTTTGTTTTCGATATTACATAAACTATTATAATTTTTCGTGCCAAAAATATAATTTCAAAGTGTGAAATTATCAGTGAAGCATATTAATTTTAATTATATATGCACAAAAAGATATAGACGCTGGTGGCTGCACTTTACAAGTTAGTGCGCGAGGTTATCTCTGGGATTGTATACATACGGTAATTGTTTTATTAATTTCTGACGAAAAATGAATAATTCGTGTAAAATGCAGGTTGTAATATTACGAACATTATTCTTTACAGTATATTGTGAAAGCAACAATGTCTGGAGAATTCAAAAATAATTCACTGAGTGGAGAAAAAAAAGAGTTTAGTATTCTCGTAATCAAATCAATTTTCAAATCAATAATCAAATCAAATGGCACGATATTTTCAAATTTTTCAGTTTCATCCCTGACGTTGCTGATTATTTGGAGAAAAACAATATTGATTGAGAATTCCAGAATTATAAATGGTCTGAATGACAGTTTTTACATCACGTTTTAAATAATATTAATTGCAACAATTTGCAAAAATGCATATTTATTTATTAAAATATACATGTAATTAATTTATAAATCATGTGCTACAAAGCTAAACATTTTGCTTTTTTAATAAATTCGGTCTTGGGCAAATTATCGTTGGAAAGAAACTCTAAGCATTCAGAACATGCATGCTTTTTTACGACTCGAGTGGTACTTCCCGCAATGTAAAATGTCGCGTTAGCATTGTACACATTTGCATGTTCGAATATACCACACAAATTATAGAATGATAACGTTTGTATACTGGATTCAGGTTGCATCTGACGAAACTGACATATTACTCTCAACGCGAGAGACTGATTGTAACCTTGTTTTCACTGACAAGATGAGATGATTATTATACATATTCATGTGTAATACATAAATCAAATTAGTACACTAAGGTTATAACCCTGATATGTAAAAATGTTACTATTTACATTGTAACGTATCAAAATAACGGTTACATAAGAATAATATAATACGTCAAATGAAAGTGTACCATAAGCATATTTCATCAAACATGGAAGAAGGAATAGAAGTATGAAAATCAAAAGTGTATCTATAAATGAATAATGTTAAAGCAACCCAACGAAGAAGAAAGAAGAGTCATGAAAATATATCATCGAGTAGAAAGAAGAAAGAGAGAATACAATGAAATAATACAATACGTTAGCATCTTGGCCCAATAGATCAAAATAGTGAGGGGATATGCCGAAAGTGACTATCGTCATAAGGATGAGACGAACCAATAGATCAAAATAGTGAGGGGATATACCAAGAATTAATACCATCATAAGGAGGAGACATATTAAATGCAATTATCATAGTGAAAGGATAGACTAATTTGTCATAATAGTGAGACAAATATAAGATTATGATTATCATAATAATGAGTGAAAATGTTCAAAATTATAACTATATTAAATGAACATGAGTTATCACAAATAGTGAGGAACCAAGAAATGCCTTACAAATGACAAACAATTAAAATGAAGAAGAAACAATTGAATAACCAGAAGAAGAAGAAGAAGAAGAAGAAGAAGAAGAAGAGAAGAAGAAGAAGAAGAAGAAGAATGAAGAAGAAGAATGAAGATTTAGTATAACCAGAACAAGACACCAACATTCCCAAAATATGGAAAGCACCACAACTACTATAACAACCAAAATAAGAATGATGACTATAAGATTAGTAGTAACAAAAACTACCTATCAAAGAAGGACATATTGAAACCAATATAATAAAAAACCAAGTGTTGAACCTTAGTAAGTGATCACAAACAATAACAGTGAATACTTTATATAAGTGCAACAATAAATAATGTAATAACACTAACCCCAAATAAGCAACACAGACAATATTAGTGAAGTGTTTATAACTGAGGGAAGTGAATAAAGATTAATAAGTGAAAAATCAACGGTTAACAAGTGAAATACACAAACAATTAGTGTAACAATTGTAATCCAAGATTGTAAAACCACAAATATACTCAATAAGACCACCAATTTAATGGTACTGAAAAGAGAAATAATTGCTCAAAAAGATCAATGATAAAAGCTTTATAATCCTTGATATGGAATGTGCCTGAATGTCATAGTGACACAGGACAAAATGTAGATAAATGTTAAAACCAATAAGTAGTAAACAAACTAATTTGTTGAAAAGAAACAAATCCATGTATACAAGCCAAAATACAACCCACCCAAATGTGTAACATAGTTAGATAAAAAACCAAGTATTATTGTATAAACATATAGTGTAAAATGTGTACAAAGTGTGTAAAACATAGTAATAAACAATTGTAGTAACATGCCATAATGACATGACAGTATTTAAGATGAATAGTGAATAAAGTAAGAAGCATATTGTTGCCAACTCAATGACACATAACCTCATCTGAACTGGACCTACAACATAAAATCATACACAACAATTAGATAAAGTAATTATCAGTAACTGTTTCAACCAGAGACCAAATAAGAACAAATGTATAAGACAATGAATACCCTATGAACTGAAGAACACAACTATATAAGTCAGATTATTAATAATAACAATAAACCAATTAGACAGAATCCCATGTGACCATAGAGTTAATCAAAAAACCATAACAAAACTTGTAAAAAGAGAGTAAGAAAGTTTACCAGTAGTTAGAAAAAGGTTCAATTCAACTATGAGAATACCTCACAATCATTTGCAAGTAATTTAATAACTGTAATTTAATAAACTAATTAACTGTAATCATAGGACTAGGTGTAAACAACCATCATACAGTAACTTAAAGAAATTTCAGCTAACAAAAAGTTAGTAAGTGCACTAAACAGTCCATGTACAATATTTATGCACACTTTAATTATCAATAATGCATATAATATGTGGAAAAAATAACTAAATGAGAGTGACAGAATGGCGAAATAATAGCATAGTGTATTTTAGACAGTGCTATATGTGTAAATAAGATAACATTTGCTGAAGTAAAGTATCAGCAAATCAAATATATTGGAACTTACCGTCTGCGGCTTTCCAGAAACAGCGTCTTTATAAATTTACAAGTTTCGGGACCCTTGTCCCATCATCAGGTTTCTGGAAAGCCGCAGACGGTAAGTTCCAATATATTTGATTGAACAACACGTGGCTTGGTACTAAACATTTGGGATTTATTCCTTTTAAACAATATCAGCAAATATATGTAAAAGTATCAAATAACATTCTAGTACCAAAGATATGTAGTAGCATAAGGAATAATGGTGATGTAAGCAAATATAAATGCTTGGACATGGATGGCTTATACGCCATTAATGCATTTTGCTTAAATCACAAATATGTTAATATTATGTATTAAATTATAAGAGATATGGACTCTAGACGTTTAATCATAAGCATTAGGATATAACTACACCAAAATATAGTGGAAAAAACTTATTTTTTATTAAGAGCCACTACATAAATATTGAATAAAGTGAAGTGGATTGTTAATGGACGGATTTATTACTTGTTTGGACTTAAATTAATGACACAAGTATCCGCAAAACAATGCGACTATTCAAATGACAATCAGACAATTAATAAGAAACTTATGAATATTATAAGATTTCCTGTCATTTCCGATTGGGAATGAACGCGTCATAGCTGAATCTCGAACCCAAAGCATAGACGCTAAAAATTAAAATTTTAATTTAACAAAGGCATTTGGGGTAGAGAGTACCGACTTCTACACCAATAGGATGATCTGATTTTACCAGACGAGAGCAGAAGCTTTGATGAGAGGAACTAATTGTCTTCCAGCCACCGATGCGAGCGGAGCTTGCGACAGTCCTCAAGAAAAATATTTTAAAATGTGCGCGTATAAGAGTATATAACCATAACTAACCTCAACTGAACACCAATTTTATCGTGTGACAGTGCTACGAGTGATAAAGTGAATTATTAAGAACATGGCCAGTGTATAATAAAGGCCATGTTAAGTGAAAGATGCAGGGAGTATTATACGTTAACAATTTTTAAGATAAAATGATAATATAATATTCGTTGGTTAACGAACATTATAGCAGACTACGTTAGCCAAGCAAACACACTATGCATGGTTAACTAGCGAACGATGAATTATTATCAGGTTCAATGAATAAAAGTTCTCGTTTGATTTAATAATGGTATTTAATTAAAATATTTTAATATTTATGTTAGAAAAATAATAACAGAAGCGGAAATAATAATTTATACTGCAAACAATACTTGTAAAATATAGTCGCTTACTTGACTACGATTTCTGTAGTACTTGATAAATAATAATTTAATATACGAGAACAATCATTGCCGTTAATTATACATCTTATTACGATAAATAATGTTTTTTGTGAAGATAGTATTAAGATTTTAATAATATTAATTATTCTATTTTGTTAACTTACTCTCATCTATAGGTAAACTAACCTATAACTAACACGTATTTATTTGCCAACACAGAGTCACTTCTGTCATTAATAATACTCTTGTGAATAGACTCAATAATAAGAGTTTTTCTATTTTTTATCAATTCCAGTTCATAATAATAATAATTAAACCAGTAATATTGTTTTATAGTGTAACGTTAATAACACGTGTACACAGCTTTGAGTACCAGACTGCAGCACACCTGCCGTATGATAGTACGATAATTTTAATATCGTATTGAGGTTAACGATTTTTAATGTTTTGTTTTTTTAATCATAATATATGAATATATATTGTTTTTTAATAAAACATCTTTGTATCTTGCATCATGTACATTCAAATGGTAATGCTTATAACCAAAATAAACATAACCTGAATTACCATATTATTGTAATTATATATAATTTACCTTAATTTCCGTCCAGTGACGTCAAGCGTAATTTGTATTTGGTTACGCGTTTCAGGCCATGTGGCCCATCCTCAGACCATCACTCCAAGAGGAGCTCGTTAAAAAATAAAAAATCCACATAAAACGAACACATAATAAATAAATACAAAAATATATTAAAACATATAAAGGCGTTCTATTACACGAACACGGTGCACCGCGTGTAGCATGCCTGAACTGCGTCAATGGAACCTGTTATCTATTATTATCTGTAAACGATCGCAGCGCGGTATCATACAGTGGGTTGGACCTGAAGTTAAGCTTATCATTAAGTATGTCGTCACACACATCTGGGTTATTATGACCTCTATATATCTCGAATTCTTCAAGCGCATCCATATAACGGCCTTTGGCACAATAATGTAGGGGTATGAAGTTATTGTTGAAATTTGTATAAGAATGATTACATGAAATCAGATGCCTTGTAAAGTTAGATTTAATATTATCTATGGAAAAATTACCCCTGTTAAAATGGCTTTGTGGTTTGTGTTCGCGGAATCTTTTGATGAACGGTCTACCCGTTTGACCGATATAAAATCGGTCACAATCGTCACATATAAGCTTGTAAATACCAGTTTTGGATTCAATTGTTGTCTGAACGACTGGGCGAACTAAGTTCCGTAGACGGTTATTTGTTTTAAAAATGACAGTATAACCTAATTTATTTAAAGTGGATGTAAGGATCTTGGGCATCAACTCAGTGTATGTTGTTGTGATGTATTTGTTGTTAGGTGTAATATCATGTGTCTGTTTGGAACGACGGGATTTGTGTTTTCTAAGAATATTGTCAATCATTTGGGATTCATATCCGTTGGCCAGAGCTATGTGTTTAATTATGTTGAGTTCACACTCGAAATCATCATTATTTAGGGGGATCATCAAAAGTCTGTGAATAAAACTGTTGTAGGCCGCTAATTTTTGAGAGAAGGGGTGGTGTGAGTCTGCATGTATGGTCACGTTTGTGGTGGTAGGTTTTCTGTAAATTTTAAAGTTTAAGCTGTTAAGTTGCCTGGTGACACTAAGATCAAGAAAGTTGAGTTCATTATTGGTTTCAGTTTCCATAGTAAATTGAATATTGTGGGTAACGGTATTCATATGATTTTTAAGATTACTGATTTGGCGTAAAGTACCGTTAAAAATTAGAAAAGTATCATCAACATATCGGCCATAAAAGATAATATTATTGGCGAAGATATTATTGTTAAGGATATAATTGTTCTCATAAAAGTCAAGATATATATCAGCCAACAGGCCGGATAACGGTGAACCCATGGCCAGGCCGTCTGTTTGAATATAATAATTACCGTTGAAAGTAAAATAGTTTTGCTGAAGGATGAGTCTTAGTATGATAATTAGTTCTTTAATGAGTTGTGTGTCCAATTTGTTAGTATCATGAAGATTGTCATTCAAAATATCTAAAGTTTGGTTCACGGGTATATTTGTGTATAAATTGATGATGTCAAAGGAGGCTAGTTTGTAACTGGCTTGTAATTTTATGTCGTTGACTTTATTTATGAAATCAATATTGTTGACGATAATATGGTTGTTTTTGAGAAAGATGTTATCTTTAATTAGTGTGACGAGTTTTTTGGCCGTTTTGAAACCCGGGGCCGTAGTAAAATTGACTAGTGGCCTGATAGGAATGTCATCCTTGTGGATCTTGGGTAAGCCGGTAAGTTTTGGGGCGCGCGCGTTGATAGGTTTTAAGGAACGTCGAGTGCGATCGTTAAATAAATTGGTACAATTGTTGATAGTACTATTTAATGATTTTACATATGAGTCAGTGGGATCGTAATTTATTATCTCGATATTGTTATCAGAAATGAACTTGTGTACTTTCTGTGTGTATGTGTCATTATGGATTATTACCAAAGTATGACCTTTGTCTGCCTTAGTAATAAGTGTGTTGTTATCATGCAACTTAGTTTTTATCTTTTTAAGTGTCTTGCGTTCAGCCTGTGCTCTTAACTGTTTCTGTGTTTTACGACCATTAGTATTAGGGTTATTTAAAATTTTTATTAAATTTATAGTTAATTATGTGGCGTGACTGGCTTTGGAGATTCGAGTCATCAATGGCCTTGACTGCAGTCTCGGCATTAATAACTTCATCAACAATATTATGTTTGTTATCAGGTGGAAAGTTATAGTCTAAACCCTTATTAAGTAAGTTCATTTCATCGTTATCAAATGCTATATCGGTGAGGTTGACCGTGCGCGGGTAAAACGTATGTTTACATTCGGGAATATGATGCAAACATTGTGCTGAAATCAAACGTTTAAGTTTCATAGTTTGTTTTTGCCGTAATGTACGCATTGTATCTGAAATGTATGTGTTTACTTTGTCTAATATATTATCTATAATTGCAGGATGAATCTGGTTATGAATTAATAAATGCAGTTTGAATAAAGCTTTGTTAAGAGTGGCCTTTTTGGCATATAATGATTTAATTTCCTGTTTAACACGATAAATTTCAGCGTGTTTCTTAGTATTTATTGCTGCCTTAGTATTAGAATTAATGTGTATAATGGCATATTTAGGAATGATTTTATGTTTTAGACAAAGAAAATTAAATTTGATGTGCGTGTTAGTTTTAAAAAGCTGGATTTTAGTATTTTGATATTTGAATACCGCGCTTGCTTGATGAGCTTCTAATTTAAACATATTTAAAGCGGTCCAGGTCACTGTATGATAATTATATATAATTTACCTTAATTTCCGTCCAGTGACGTCAAGCGTAATTTGTATTTGGTTACGCGTTTCAGGCCATGTGGCCCATCCTCAGACCATCACTCCAAGAGGAGCTCGTTAAAAACTAAAAAATCCACATAAAACGAACACATAATAAATAAATACAAAAATATATTAAAACATATAAAGGCGTTCTATTACACGAACACGGTGCACCGCGTGTAGCATGCCTGAACTGCGTCAATGGAACCTGTTATCTATTATTATCTGTAAACGATCGCAGCGCGGTATCATACAGTGGGTTGGACCTGAAGTTAAGCTTATCATTAAGTATGTCGTCACACACATCTGGGTTATTATGACCTCTATATATCTCGAATTCTTCAAGCGCATCCATGTAACGGCCTTTGGCACAATAATGTAGGGGTATGAAGTTATTGTTGAAATTTGTATAAGAATGATTACATGAAATCAGATACCTTGTAAAGTTAGATTTAATATTATCTATGGAAAAATTACCCCTGTTAAAATGGCTTTGTGGTTTGTGTTCGCGGAATCTTTTGATGAACGGTCTACCCGTTTGACCGATATAAAATCGGTCACAATCGTCACATATAAGCTTGTAAATACCAGTTTTGGATTCAATTGTTGTCTGAACGACTGGGCGAACTAAGTTCCGTAGACGGTTATTTGTTTTAAAAATGACAGTATAACCTAATTTATTTAAAGTGGATGTAAGGATCTTGGGCATCAACTCAGTGTATGTTGTTGTGATGTATTTGTTGTTAGGTGTAATATCATGTGTCTGTTTGGAACGACGGGATTTGTGTTTTCTAAGAATATTGTCAATCATTTGGGATTCATATCCGTTGGCCAGAGCTATGTGTTTAATTATGTTGAGTTCACACTCGAAATCATCATTATTTAGGGGGATCATCAAAAGTCTGTGAATAAAACTGTTGTAGGCCGCTAATTTTTGAGAGAAGGGGTGGTGTGAGTCTGCATGTATGGTCACGTTTGTGGTGGTAGGTTTTCTGTAAATTTTAAAGTTTAAGCTGTTAAGTTGCCTGGTGACACTAAGATCAAGAAAGTTGAGTTCATTATTGGTTTCAGTTTCCATAGTAAATTGAATATTGTGGGTAACGGTATTCATATGATTTTTAAGATTACTGATTTGGCGTAAAGTACCGTTAAAAATTAGAAAAGTATCATCAACATATATATATTATAATATTATCTTTTATGGCCGATATGTTGATGATACTTTTCTAATTTTTAACGGTACTTTACGCCAAATCAGTAATCTTAAAAATCATATGAATACCGTTACCCACAATATTCAATTTACTATGGAAACTGAAACCAATAATGAACTCAACTTTCTTGATCTTAGTGTCACCAGGCAACTTAACAGCTTAAACTTTAAAATTTACAGAAAACCTACCACCACAAACGTGACCATACATGCAGACTCACACCACCCCTTCTCTCAAAAATTAGCGGCCTACAACAGTTTTATTCACAGACTTTTGATGATCCCCCTAAATAATGATGATTTCGAGTGTGAACTCAACATAATTAAACACATAGCTCTGGCCAACGGATATGAATCCCAAATGATTGACAATATTCTTAGAAAACACAAATCCCGTCGTTCCAAACAGACACATGATATTACACCTAACAACAAATACATCACAACAACATACACTGAGTTGATGCCCAAGATCCTTACATCCACTTTAAATAAATTAGGTTATACTGTCATTTTTAAAACAAATAACCATCTACGGAACTTAGTTCGCCCAGTCGTTCAGACAACAATTGAATCCAAAACTGGTATTTACAAGCTTATATGTGACGATTGTGACCGATTTTATATCGGCCAAACGGGTAGACCGTTCATCAAAAGATTCTGCGAACACAAACCACAAAGCCATTTTAACAGGGGTAATTTTTCCATAGATAATATTAAATCTAACTTTACAAGGCATCTGATTTCATGTAATCATTCTTATACAAATTTCAACAATAACTTCATACCCCTACATTATTGTGCCAAAGGCCGTTATATGGATGCGCTTGAAGAATTCGAGATATATAGAGGTCATAATAACCCAGATGTGTGTGACGACATACTTAATGATACGCTTAACTTCAGGTCCAACCCACTGTATGATACCGCGCTGCGATCGTTTACAGATAATAATAGATAACAGGTTCCATTGACGCAGTTCAGGCATGCTACACGCGGTGCACCGTGTTCGTGTAATAGAACGCCTTTATATGTTTTAATATATTTTTGTATTTATTTATTATGTGTTCGTTTTATGTGGATTTTTTATTTTTTAACGAGCTTCTCTTGGAGTGATGGTCTGAGGATGGGCCACATGGCCTGAAACGCGTAACCAAATACAAATTACGCTTGACGTCACTGGACGGAAATTAAGGTAAATTATATATAATTATCATACAGTGACCTGGACCGCTTTAAATATGTTTAAAATATTATTGTACATTGTACCAGTGTTACCAGCCCTGAGCTGAGGAATTTTCAAAAATTAATTAACTTTGTTGTTTTAAAAATTTAGTAATTGTTTTAAAAAAGGATTTCATTGAATTTTATTAATGTTAATAAACACCTCAATTTATTACCAGTGAACAGGGAGTATTTATTTCTATTAAATAGGTACAAATAACTTACATTTTAGAAGCAATTGTTTCTCAAGGTGGCGGCAATATTCAAGCGGCCAGTATTTGAATATTCAATTCACGATTGAATATCATTGTTATTCTATTTAATGTGTAAATGTTAATATCAAGGTGGAGTATTTTGTGTGTTATTCATGTATTTCCAGTGAGATAGAGCAACATATTAAGAAGATTGAAAACGTTCACGGATGGTAAGTGGGGAGGTGAATACATCAAGATATCAGTGATTACAATCCTTTCAAACATAAACATTAATTTAACTTTAAACATTAATTATTTACTAAACAACACTAATCATCGATATTTGCATTACAACGTGAGGAGTGAAGAGTCTACTACTAAATCAAATTAATTTAAAATAACTCAAATACAATCACTCTATTTCAATTATTTACTAAATAACAATTACGAGTTAATCTAAAAAGTCAATTCATTATTCAAATCACATCTATTCGTTGTTAAGTTACAACGTGGCGCCCAACGTCTGAGCACGAATTAGGACAACAATATTCAACAAAACAAATAAATAAATAAATAATTATTAAACCTAATTCGGCGGCAATTACATTGCAAAGATATAAAGATGTACCGAAGATCGACGTCGAAAAGGCGAGCGGCGGAAGCTGAAAAAGAAGCTAGAATGGAGGAGAAGGAAGCGACGTCGGCAGAAGACGTGGAACAAATATTACTTACGATGGAAGACAGGCAACCTGAACCGGCGGAGGAGGTCCAGCAACCAGAAGGTCAACCGGAAGTGAACCAACCGGAGGTAAAACAACCGGAAACACCTACACAAACGGGAGACATTAACATCATAGAAATGTTAATAAGTATGAGAGAAGAAATAGAAAAGGTATAGAATCATTGAAGGAAGATTATCAGTCGATAGATAAGAAAATGGATGAAACCAGTCAATCCACAAGGGAAGAATTAAGCAAGAAAATAGAAGAAGGCCAGAAGGAGAGCCAGAAGAACATGGAATTGTTGAAGGAAGATTTGAATAATAAGATAGATGAAACAAATAAGAAAACCGAAGAATTATTAACAAAAAATATAGAAATAATCAGAGAAAATTTATCTGAAGAACTGGGAGTCAAAATCGGTGAAACCAATAAAAATATAGATGAACTGAATGAGCAAATTAATAAGGAAATTGAAGTAATGAAGAGTGATAACGAGAAGATATGGCAACAGATGGCCGACAATAGCTGCAGAACTGAAGAGATCGCAAAAACGACCTTAGAAACAATAGATAAGAAAATAGAAGAAAACCTAGAAGTGATGGAGGAGAGGATGGCAGTAATAGCAACAGAAATCCAGGGAGAGATGTCTGACGTACGACGAGAATGCGAGATCAACAAACATGAGATTGTGCAAACTAAAACAGATCTCCACAACCATATTGACATTCTCAAAGAAACCCGTAATAAACAAATGGAGGTAGTAGAGCGCAGACAAGCAGACATGGTAGTCGCACACACCACACTAGGGAAGAAGTGTGAAGAGATGAAAACAATGGTAGACGCGGTAAAGAACCAGGTAGATAACGACAGAGAACGATTAACCGATCGGCACAACGAGAATTCGACGACCTCAGGGACGAGATGAACCGTCTGAGAACATACCCAAGTGTAATAGCAGGCTTACCACACCTGGATGGATGGGAGAGCATAGATTTCAGGGCATATAAGAAAAATCCTCTCGAATTCTTGGAGAGAGTGGACGAGGTACTGATCCGCAATAAAGAGAATCGATGGGCGATAATAAAAGGAATGCTAGACGAATACTTCAGAAATGTTTTTGACAATTGGTGGACGGCAACCAGGCATGAAGTGAATAGCTATGCAGTGTTCAAGGTGGCATTTAAAATGAAATACTGGTCAGAATCCACCCAAAACATAATAAGAGACGATATAAGTAATGGCAAGTACGACCCCAACGGCGGACAATCTATGACAACCTATTTTTTAGGAAAGATATTCCTAGCGAAGAACTTGGAGCCAGCAATACCGGAGGAGTGCCTGGTAACTAAACTGGCATACCACTTCAATCAAGGTGTATCCCAGGGAAGATTGAATGCACAAATAAAAACGGTACAAGGGATGTCCGCGCTCCTGAAAACCACGAGAGGGAGCGGTACTACCAAAGGAACTGTCAGGGACAAGGACAACAGTATGACCGGGGTGGACCGGGTAATAATAATCCCCATAACAACAATGATAGGCCCAACTATAGAGGGAACTTCAATAACCCGACACAGTTCAATAATGATCAGAATCCCAGACAAAATAAGTGGTAATAATACCAACCATAACGACCGGGGAAATCAAAATAACCCTAGGCCAAATAATTACCAGGGAAGTAATAATTATCGACCAAATAATAATTATTACCGGCCGTATAATAATAACCCCATAATAATAATAATTATAGACAAAACAATGGAAATAACGGTGGTAATAACTTCAGAAGGGTACACTACGCTAATGCCAGTAGAGGTGGCAATAGTAGACCGTACTACCAGGGTCGCCGGAGTTACCACAGTAATAACAGCCGGAGCAACAGCGATGGGGAAGATCACGAATCTGGATATCACACTAACAGAAGCCGCAGTAGCGAAGATAATCGGCGGGAACAAGGAAATGCGGAAGTTTATCATAACAGGAATGGACCAGGATCCCAAGAACAGAGTGCATCCAACTCATTAGACAGGCACCCGGACAATGGTGACCTGCCTTTAAATGGGCAACGGCAGTGAAAACCGCGACATCACCCTCTCTGAACCGGTCTATTGGGTCTAACGTATCAAGAAACACAACAGAATCAATTGTAATTCTCCAGAATAATTACTTAAAAAATATTCGCAAAGATTTAATGGAAGAAAAAGAAAATAACGTCGATGACACCGTTAATAGCGAAATCGCCTATATATCAGTTAACGTCAACGGGATCAAAGCGACAGCCATGATAGATACAGGGGCCAATGTATCATTAATTGATAGAGTTGAGTTAAACCGGATACAAACAGGGAATAAAATAATAATACCGACGTTGCCGATAAACAATATTATCTTAATTGGAGCAACGGGTCGGCAGAATAAAACTATCCGGAACCAAGTGCAATTAGAGATATCAAGCAACGGCGAAACCATCCCAATGATTTTCTTAGTAGCGAGTGGGCTACCCTTTACCTTGTTAATCGGCTGCGACATATTAAGGAAATATGCGGCCATTATCGATATGAACAGAGCCAAGGTATCTTTAAAATCAGGTGACATTAGATGGACAGCTGAGTTGATCGAAAACAGGAAGGCACCTCCTGAACACATCATATACTACATCCGGGAAGGCCACGATCAGAGAGAACAAATGCCGATCAACGGAGAGATTCGACATAGCAAAGGAGACACGTTGTGGATGGAAAAGCTAGAAGAAATTAAGAAATTCCAAACAGCTAGAGGTGACAGGATTCTAACAGATGGACAGATAGCAAAATTAATCCAAATTTATAACAGATACAGGCATGTATTTTCGGATACGCCAGGGAAAGTGAAAAATTTCCAGTGCGAAATAAAATTCAAAGAACAAACCGAATTCAAAAGAAAATCTTACCCTATAGATTTTTCGCTAAAAGAAGCAGTCCGATTAGAAATACAACGGTTAATAGAAAACGATATCATTGAACTAAGAAACTCCCCGTACACCAATCCAATTGTAGCAGTACCAAAGAAAAATGGTGCAGTAAGGATTTGTTTAGACGCCAGGGAGATAAACAAGGCCATAATAAATGACAGGACGTCGCCTGGAGAAATCGACGAGATACTTAAGAAATTCCATGGCATAAGGTACATCAGTATATGAGACACAGTGTGTGGGTATTGGCAGGTGGAATTGCACCCCAACAGCAGAAAGTATACAGCCTTTATATTTGAAGGGCGTAACTACCAATTTAGAAGGTTACCCTTCGGCCTGGTAAATTCCGTAGCAGTCTTCGTAAAATGTATGGATGAAATCTTAGGTCAAAATACACTCCAATTCACTACAGTGTATGTTGATGATTTGCTCATTACCTCCAACAACTGGGAGGAACACTGCAACAGGGTGGCACAAGTATTGCAAAAATTGGATGAGAACAATATCACACTAAAACTAGAGAAATCCAAACTCATAGCAAATGAAGTGCAATTTCTAGGATTTAATTTGTCCGAAACGGGCATAACCCCAGCACAAGAAAAGATGGAAGCGATACAGCGCTTTCCTGTACCCAAAAACAAGAAACAGTTGCAATCGTTTCTTGGGATTTGCAATTATTACAGAAAATTTCAAAATAATTATTCGGAGTTGACATCTAAATTTTCCCAACAATTGTCATCAAAAGATAAGTGGAGATGGGGACCTGAACAGGACACAACCTTTGAAATGATAAAAGAGAAATTCCTCAAAACCGTAATGTTACATCACCCAAATTTTAACAAAAATTTTTACATGAATTGTGATGCAAATGATGTAAGTCTGGGATCCATCTTATATCAAGAAGACGAGGAAGGCAACCATCAAGTGATCAGTTTTGCTAGCAGAACACTCAACAAGTGTGAGCGCAACTATCACACTACGGAGAAGGAGCTCCTCAGCATAGTGTTCGCTTGCGAGAAGTTTAGAATATATATTTTGGGATACCCAATCACAGTGCGTACGGACCACAAATCAATATCATTGTTAAAAAACTGCAGATTAACGCATGGCAGACTGACGAGGTGGACACTAACGCTCCAAGAGTACAACATACATTGGGAATACATCCCTGGTAAAAACAACATTGCTGCAGACGTGTTGTCCAGAGTAAACATACAAGCCCAAACATTTGAAGGAGAAAAGGAGACCATCGCTAAAGTTTACCATATCTTGAAAAGCAGATCCGAATTGGCAGACATACTAACCAATATACAAGACAACCAACAAAACGATCCCAAAATCAGCAATATAATACAGAGATTGACAGAACAAGATGAAAGAGTTGTTCCATATTATTGTATCCATAATGATTTATTGTTCACCAAAACCAAACAATCCAATGATCAATGGAAAATATTAATACCTAAAATTATTGAAAAAGAAATTGCAATTGACTACCATATAAGATATGGACATATGGGGGCCATAAAAGTGGTCAAAGCGTTAAAAGAGCATGTATACTTTAAGGATATGAATCGTAGAGTGAGAAAATACATACAACATTGTCATCTGTGTCAGCTAGTTAAGTGTAACAATGAAAAGAAAGAAGGAGTGATGATACCCATTACATCTACAAAGAAACTCGAAAAGGTGTTTGTGGATATTTGTGGACCATTTCCACGCAGTGGCGGCAGACACCAGTACAAATACATAGTGATAATTTTCGATCACTACACAAAATTCACCAAACTCTACGCCATAAATAGGGCAACGACAAGCAAGATTTTAGAAATTATAACATTAAAATACATCCCAGAGATCGGAAAACCCCAGTCTGTAATCACAGACCATGGAACGCAATTTAAAGGCCGAAAATGGCGGGATACTTTAATAGACCAAGGTGTGAAAACATATAAGACATCGGTATACCACCCTAACAGCAACCCGGCTGAAAGAGTCTTGAGAGAGGTAGGCAGAATCTTAAGAACATACTGCTACACCCAACAGAGGAGATGGGAAGAATATTTATCCCCAGCCGAAGATTTCATAAACTTAGCTTGTCGCCAGTCAACTAATGAAACACCCTATACTGCTATGTTTGAACAAAGACCACCCCGAGAAATAACAGAAATAATTAATTTTCCACAAGGAAGCAAATATGAATTTAACAAAGCAAAATTTTATAATAATGCAGTTGAGCGAGCTGACAAACTCAGACTCAAGTATAGAAAATCACAGCCTAAGATCATCACATACGAAGTGGGAGATAAAGTGCTATTAAAAAACAGAGAACTCACAAGTGCTATAGAAGGAATTGCTAAAAAATTGTTACTGCTATACACAGGCCCATATACTGTTACCAAAAACAATATGAATAATACATATGAAATACAAGATCCTGTAACAAAGAAAATAAAAGGTAATTATAATCAGACTTCCATAAAACGATATATTGAAGATTGAATAATGTAAGAAAATGGAATATTATAATGGAAATTATTTAATGCTGATACTAAGTACGAAATGAAAATTATAAATGTAAGAATAAATGTTGACAAGATATTGATATTATGATATAAAAGTGTAACCCAAAGAAACAATGTAAAATGTGAAGAAAATTGTAATTTACCCGTACTAATATAAAAAAGAAAAATTATACGAGACGGACACCTAACACCAATGGCATATATGAGATAAAATCAAAAATTCCTAGAGCCAGTCAACAGCAATTTACCATCTTACCCGTACTACTAATATATAAGAAAAAAAAAATTATACGAGACGGACAAATACCAGCTTGGCATAAAATATATAAAACATATTAAAATTCCAAGAGCCAGTCAACTAGTAACTTACCATCTTACCCGTACTACAAATATAAGAAGTTATACGAGATAGACGACCACCACCTATGGCACGTAAAAATTTCCAAGAGCCAGTCAACCAGTTATTAACATCTTACCCGTACTACAAATATAAGAAGTTATACGAGATAGACGCCCACCACCTATGGCACGTAAAAATTTCCAAGAGCCAGTCAACCAGTTATTAACATCTTACCCGTACTACTAATATATAAGAAAAAAATTATACGAGGCCGACACATAACACCTATGGCATAAAAATATAAAATTCCAAGAGCCAGTCAACAGTAATTTACCAATCTTACCCGTACTACTAATATATAAGAAAAAAAAAAATTATACGAGACGGACAAATACCAGCATGGCATAAAATATATAAAACATATTAAAATTCCAAGAGCCAGTCAACTAGTAACTTACCATCTTACCCGTACTACAAATATAAGAAGTTATAAGAGATAGACGACCACCACCTATGGCACGTAAAAATTTCCAAGAGCCAGTCAACCAGTTATTAACATCTTACCCGTACTACAAATATAAGAAGTTATACGAGATAGACGCCCACCACCTATGGCACGTAAAAATTTCCAAGAGCCAGTCAACCAGTTATTAACATCTTACCCGTACTACTAATATATAAGAAAAAAATTATACGAGGCCGACACATAACACCTATGGCATAAAAATATAAAATTCCAAGAGCCAGTCAACAGTAATTTACCATCTTAACCGTACTACTAATATATAAGAAAAAAAAAATTATACGAGACGGACAAATACCAGCTTGGCATAAAATATATAAAACATATTAAAATTCCAAGAGCCAGTCAACTAGTAATTTACCATCTTACCCGTACTACTAATATAAGAAAGAAGATATACGAGATGATATACAGAAAAAGGCAACATAAGAAGTTGGAGAAATGGAAGCAGATGAATATTATTGATATGAACAGATATATGATACCCAAACACGAGGCAAAAAACCAAAAGAGAGCCTATACTAAATGAAATGTAACACAAACAAGTGAATCATGAAGATGAAGAAGATTATGAAGTGACGTTCAATGTAAAACCAAAAGAAAAGATTAATTGATGACAAAGAAGAATAAAAAATAAAATACTAACGAAGGAGATCATGTGAAAATACCAGTGATGAAATGCAAACAAACTATCCCAGTAAAATGTGAAGAATTAAGTTAAGATGAATCAAGAAGAAGAGATATAATAATGTATAAACCGCATATGCGTGAAATAATCCCAAGGATATTTATTATTTGTCGAAAGAACGACTACTTTATATTTTGAGATGAATTGACTGATGAATTATTCCAGCAATCATTAATATTATTGACAGAGATGATGTACCTCTGAATTTATTGATGTTAGTATGGCCAGCAGAGATGTATGGCACAGTGAGCCACTCTGTACTGCACCAGCTAAAATTATGTTAGGGAATTAGGGAATTAAATTAACAAGGGAGATAATTACATTGAAAGGAAAATAATTATGATTCAAATAGAAGAGAATGAAGGGATATAAGAAGAACATGAGAGTCAACTTGGAAATATACAACAATTGATGAATTCTTCAGAAAATAAGTATACGAATTCAGAATTAATCAATTCTTATAGGAAGGCATATGTAACGTATCAAAATAACGGTTACATAACAATAATATAATACATCAAATGAAAGTGTACCATAAGCATATTTCCTCAAACATGGAAGAAGGAATAGAAGTATGAAAATCAAAAGTGTATCTATAAATGAATAATGTTAAAGCAACCCAACGAAGAAGAAAGAAGAGTCATGAAAATATATCATCGAGTAGAAAGAAGAAAGAGAGAATACAATGAAATAATACAATACGTTAGCATCTAGGCCCAATAGATCAAAATAGTGAGGGGATATGCCGAAAGTGACTATCGTCATAAGGATGAGAAGAACCAATAGATCAAAATAGTGAGGGGATATACCAAGAATTAATACCATCTTAAGGAGGAGACATATTAAATGCAATTATCATAGTGAAAGGATAGACTAATTTGTCATAATAGTGAGACAAATATAAGATTATGATTATCATAATACTGAGTGAAAATGTTGAAAATTATAACTATATTAAATGAACATGAGTTATCACAAATAGTGAGGAACCAAGAAATGCCTTACAAATGACAAACAATTAAAATGAAGAAGAAACAATTGAATAACCAGAAGAAGAAGAAGAAGAAGAAGAAGAAATATACCATGAAGAATGAAGATTTAGTATAACCAGAACAAGACACCAACATTCCCAAAATATGGAAAGCACCACAACTACTATAACAACCAAAATAAGAATGATGACTATAAGATTAGTAGTAACAAAAACTACCTATCAAAGAAGGACATATTGAAACCAATATAATAAAAAACCAAGTGTTGAACCTTAGTAAGTGATCACAAACAATAACAGTGAATACTTTATATAAGTGCAACAATAAATAATGTAATAACACTAACCCCAAATAAGCAACACAGACAATATTAGTGAAGTGTTTATAACTGAGGGGAGTGAATAAAGATTAATAAGTGAAAAATCAACGGTTAACAAGTGAAATACACAAACAATTAGTGTAACAATTGTAATCCAAGATTGTAAAACCACAAATATACTCAATAAGACCACCAATTTAATGGTACTGAAAAGAGAAATAATTGCTCAAAAAGATCAATGATAAAAGCTTTATAATCCTTGATATGGAATGTGCCTGAATGTCATAGTGACACAGGACAAAATGTAGATAAATGTTAAAACCAATAAGTAGTAAACAAACTAATTTGTTGAAAAGAAACAAATCCATGTATACAAGCCAAAATACAACCCACCCAAATGTGTAACATAGTTAGATAAAAAACCAAGTATTATTGTATAAACATATAGTGTAAAATGTGTACAAAGTGTGTAAAACATAGTAATAAACAATTGTAGTAACATGCCATAATGACATGACAGTATTTAAGATGAATAGTGAATAAAGTAAGAAGCATATTGTTGCCAACTCAATGACACATAACCTCATCTGAACTGGACCTACAACATAAAATCATACACAATAATTAGATAAAGTAATTATCAGTAACTGTTTCAACCAGAGACCAAATAAGAACAAATGTATAAGACAATGAATACCCTATGAACTGAAGAACACAACTATATAAGTCAGATTATTAATAATAACAATAAACCAATTAGACAGAATCCCATGTGACCATAGAGTTAATCAAAAAACCATAACAAAACTTGTAAAAAGAGAGTAAGAAAGTTTACCAGTAGTTAGAAAAAGGTTCAATTCAACTATGAGAATACCTCACAATCATTTGCAAGTAATTTAATAACTGTAATTTAATAAACTAATTAACTGTAATCATAGGACTAGGTGTAAACAACCATCATACAGTAACTTAAAGAAATTTCAGCTAACAAAAAGTTAGTAAGTGCACTAAACAGACCATGTACAATATTTATGCACACTTTAATTATCAATAATGCATATAATATGTGGAAAAAATAACTAAATGAGAGTGACAGAATGGCGAAATAATAGCATAGTGTATTTTAGACAATGCTATATGTGTGAATAAGATAACATTTGCTGAAGTAAAGTATCAGCAAATCAAATATATTGGAACTTACCGTCTGCGGCTTTCCAGAAACAGCGTCTTTATAAATTTACATGTTTCGGGACCCTTGTCCCATCATCAGGTTTCTGGAAAGCCGCAGACGGTAAGTTCCAATATATTTGATTGAACAACACGTGGCTTGGTACTAAACATTTGGGATTTATTCCTTTTAAACAATATCAGCAAATATATGTAAAAGTATCAAATAACATTCTAGTACCAAAGATATGTAGTAGCATAAGGAATAATGGTGATGTAAGCAAATATAAATGCTTGGACATGGATGGCTTATACGCCATTAATGCATTTTGCTTAAATCACAAATATGTTAATATTATGTATTAAATTATAAGAGATATGGACTCTAGACGTTTAATCATAAGCATTAGGATATAACTACACCAAAATATAGTGGAAAAAACTTATTTTTTATTAAGAGCCACTACATAAATATTGAATAAAGTGAAGTGGATTGTTAATGGACGGATTTATTACTTGTTTGGACTTAAATTAAAGACACAAGTATCCGCAAAACAATGCGACTATTCAAATGACAATCAGACAATTAATAAGAAACTTATGAATATTATAAGATTTCCTGTCATTTCCGATTGGGAATGAACGCGTCATAGCTGAATCTCGAACCCAAAGCATAGACGCTAAAAATTAAAATTTTAGTTTAACAAAGGCATTTGGGGTAGAGAGTACCGACTTCTACACCAATAGGATGATCTGATTTTACCAGACGAGAGCAGAAGCTCTGATGAGAGGAACTAATTGTCTTCCAGCCACCGATGCGAGCGGAGCTTGCGACATTCTTCAAGAAAAATATTTTAAAATGTGCGCGTACAAGAGTATATAACCATAACTAACCTCAACTGAACACCAATTTTATCGTGTGACAGTGCTACGAGTGATAAAGTGAATTATTAAGAACATGGCCAGTGTATAATAAAGGCCATGTTAAGTGAAAGATGCAGGGAGTATTATACGTTAACAATTTTTAAGATAAAATGATAATATAATATTCGTTGGTTAACGAACATTATAGCAGACTACGTTAGCCAAGCAAACACACTATGCATGGTTAACTAGCGAACGATGAACTATTATCAGGTTCAATGAATAAAAGTTCTCGTTTGATTTAATAATGGTATTTAATTAAAATATTTTAATATTTATATTAGAAAAATAATAACAGAAGCGGAAATAATAATTTATACCGCAAACAATACTTGTAAAATATATTCGCTTACTTGACTACGATTTCTGTAGTACTTGATACATAATAATTTAATATACGAGAACAATCATTGCCATTAATTATACATCTTATTACGATAAATAATGTTTTTTGTGAAGATAGTATTAAGATTTTAATAATATTGTAACATAACAAAATGTTACCTAACCTAAACGTATATTATCAGATTTTATAAGGACAGAACAATAATGTAAATAGGGAATATAGTAATAAGAATAAACAAGAAGAGAAGAATCAAGAAAGAAGAATGAAGCAGAAGTACCACATGAAACAGTAAACCCAAATACTGTTTGACACTACAACCAGACAATGACTAACTCAAACTGATGGACAGAGCAAATTTACATTAAGCTGTCAATCAAGTCAGTAGATAATGTAAACAGAATATGATATGTAAATAAAAAGTGAATCAATAAGAATCTGAATACTGTGAAATCAGAATTAGCATTTTGCTGATAATAAATTTAACCATGACTAGTAAATTATGAATGCCAAAAAACTAAGATTAGCAATGGCTACAAAGTGAGAACAAAGATATATTTCAATATCAAATATACTTATGAGAAATAAAAACCATTTGTGAGAGGGAATCTTATACGAATAAGGTACCTCAACAATTTACCGAACTGTGAACCAATAAATGTTGTTAAGGCAAAATTCCAGTCTAGACGGTATGTCTTAACAAGGCCTAGACAAAGCAATAATCAGTGAGTTGATTATTGGGAGGTAACGTAAGTGTAAATTAAATACACAGAACAATTGTTATGCTCCAACATAACAAAAAACATTATTAAAATGATATATTTAATCATAATTCAATTGTTAAGTAGTAGAATAGAACGAGTTAGTGCAAAACGAAATGTCATAGTAATAAGAATCGTTCATTACAATGTATAAAGTTAATGTGTATTCATAATGTTCAGTAATTGAAGGTCAGTACAGAGTTAATAGTGTTCCCACTTAAACGTTTGAGTAATAAAATGCTATGTGAACACAAACAATATTAATCAAAGTGTAAAATCGTCAATTCAGGTAAACAGACGACAGTGCAAAATAGTGTACCTGAACATTGTTTATGTAGCAATGTCGGTAAAGGTGAAATTAACTCGGTATCAAGTGATATCAAATTAAAGAGGACAAAATAATCTTTAATTTGATGATGATATCGACCCAATCGCAACTGTATTAAGTGCGGGAAAGGTGTTAGCATCATTTGCAAAATATGCATCAGAAGTTTGTTTACTAATACCAAAAACAATGAAAGCTAACTGTCACCTCAGAGATTGGCGGTTAAAAAACCGTTATTAACGGCTATACAATCAATACGTCATACTCATCACACCTGCCAGAACCAATCACAAAATTAGTTAGTAATTAACATTTTTGCCTAACACCGATCGACGGGCGGGTTATATAAGAGAATGTAACCGATTCTCGAGAGACACTTATCACTTCATACAGCACGGAACGTGTGCTCGCCATCTCAACATATTTAATAACGGTTAGCATCATCAACATAATACATCGAAGGAAATAGCTCAACACCAAGAAACAACTACTTCAAATTATTCTACAGAAAACAATAGTGATTATGTGCAGTATTATTTCATTTTGTGCGGGAAATACTGAACAGAAGTAATTAACTAAAGTTATTTATGATCAATTAAGGTAGAAGAGGATCGAAATACTCTGTTCTTGTGCGAGTGCAGTGAAGAATGATAATCATTATAATCCGATTATCAAGGTGCAAAAATGAGTTTTAATTAAATAATTAAAACCAAAAGGTAACAGTGCAACCATTATTCATTTTCACTACGAGCGCCATAACCTGTACGTTTTTATACACTGATCTGTACTGACGCAAAACACAGAAACATTTCAATGTTACACCATGTCTCAATTTATTTTATGAATTTGTCATTAGTAATTAAGCTGAATGTTAGTCATAAGTGTTCTCAATTTATAAACTTTGTAATTCAGAAATCAGGCGTGACGAACGCACAGCCTATTAAATAGGTTATTTTTATTTGTTTACTTTATGAAAGTAACGTTAAAACATTGTTGATCAATTTTATATCAGAAAATTATTAGATATTGTGTAGGCATAACTTTCTTTTTCGTGTCTCAAAGAATTCACTCCTGAGATTTCAATAATTTTAATGTTAAAATAATAAAAATCTGGACTTAGCCAGAGTTACCAAATATGATCTGAGCAAGCCTTATAGGGTTTATAAGAACTTATTTACGATTGTACATCATTATATGTTTTTAATTGTATTTGTTTTGAATTCTCTACCAAGGGTATGAATAAAACCCATAATTAACAGCATAACTCGACTTAATTTATTTCTAACAGATAGTTAAATATTTTATTCAGGAAAGCTTAAACAACCTTCAGTTGTGATTGAATATATGGAATAGCATCGCCATAAAGGTAACAAACAATTATTTTAAACTTTTTTAACTCATTAATTGATTCAATACATGGGTTTTACACGGGATTTTCCCAAAATAAATCCATGTGGCGCCCACTAACAAACAAGGCAATCTAACCTTGCAACTAAAGTGAGTTGGTTTTTTGTAAACTGAGTTGACAGCTTACTGAACTTCTAGAAAACACGATCAGGTACGTGAAAGTATATTATGTTTATTATATTGTCCAGACATTACTAGACATAACGTACTCAGACTATTATCGACCTGGAGGAGAAGTTTCACAGCCAGTATCAACAAAACGATCATCATCATCAAGCTACCAACTATTATACTTTACTGTTAAGTTTAAGCAAACCTAGTATTTAAATATTACCAACACAACTATTTTATTTGTTTGATTTAAGGGAATTCTTTTCAGACAACTATAATTACACAATTGTAAACACACTTTGAGTAACCTCGAATGTTACATTTTAAATCACTTTACAAAATTAGTAACCTTCAACTAGAAACAACTACAAACATTAACACATGTCAAACTAATATATCAAACATATTTAAATTTTATTTAAACCATACTTTCTAAATATATTACAAATCGACGCATACAACGGGTGGCAGAAAATAAACACACGACACGCGTATATTTTATTTGTTACAAATTGGCGCACCAACTAGTGTGGCTTAAAAATAAAATAAAAATATTTTTTATATTAATAAACAGCCCGGTAGACACGAAAGAATAAACATGCCACACACCCATCAATATGATACGAGATATAAGGACAGTCGGGTAGGAGAAATACAACGGGATATAGAGACATCTGAAGCACAACCCATACACGAGATGGAAGTCATTACCATCAATAATATCGAAACTCGACCTGAAGAAACACCCCAGGTAGAACCGGAAATAGACATGAGGGTCGACGACCGACCCAGACGACCTGAAGGAATCCCACAACCAGGCGATATGAGCATAGTCGAGATGATAAGAACAATGATGGAAGGTAACCAGAGAAAGATGGAAGAAACATTGAATAGAAATAATGACTCCATGAATAAAACTACGGAGTCGATCAACAAAAATATGGAAGCATTAAAGGAAGATAGTCGAACTTTAAGGGAAGATGGTAGGAAATCCCGGGAAGAGAATCAGAAGAATATCGAGCTATTAAATAAAAATATAGAGTCAATGAAGGAGGATCATCGTGACTTAAATAAAAATATAGAGTCAATGAGAGAAGACCTGAATAAAAAGATTGACCGTACCCATAAATCCATGGACACGCTGAACAGTAAAATAGATGATAACAGTAGAGCCATCAGAGAAGAATTGAACACCGCATTAAATAGGATTAGCCAGAAAATGGATGAAATGAGTAAGAAATATACGAAAGAGGTGAATCAGACAACAAGAGGAGAATTACCAAATGACAACAACTCAGAGATAGAAGAAGTACCAAATGATGAAACCATAGAAGAATCAAGCATGCAACCTGAAGATGAGATCGATACTGAAAGTATAGAGAACACTCAGGTAATTGAAGAAATGGAAGAGTTATTAGCCGAGAATGAAAACTTAGAACAAAATAATCTGCCCATGTGTAATGATCAAGTGGAATAACAAGAATTACCCAGAAGTAAAAACACCGAACAAGTGAATTTAAAAATTAAAATTCATGAAGAAGGGAACAAGATAATTAAGAAAACAGGAGAGAAAGAGACAAAGATAAAAGGAATAATACGCTCTAAGAAGACAAGGATTACAAAGGAAATATTAGAGATGACTAGGAGTGGATTAATTGACTTCGTGGACAACCCAATTATTCGTCATAGAGCAAGAATCAACGGTAAGAAGTATGAACAGGATTTCATAAAAATATTAAAAGTAAATCACCATAAAACCGTGGGTAAAAACTTAAATAAGGATACAATTAAATTAAATATACCAACAAATGAAATACACCAGACAAGGTCAATTGATTCCTTAACAAATGACCGACCATTAAACTATTTAATTAATAATCCAGATGACGGAACGATTAAGACAACGTTACATGCCAGTGACTATGTTATGACGGAGAAGGTTATAAACAATGAGGTATTTAAAGTGAATACTCCTAGAAGAAAGATGCTTCACAAGAAGAAGGAAAATTACCAAGAACAACTGGACCAGATCATTGAAGGGTACGCCCAAAGAATAAGGGAAATGCGGAAGAAGAGGGACCAATCAATGGAAGAATCCAACCAGGAAATGAACGGAGGTCAACCCGGATTAGAAGAAGGGCCAGACGTCAATAATAGCCAAGGCCCGGAGTACACTGGACACATGGATACCAAAGATGATGAGAGGAAGAAGGCAAGGAAACGGGGAGCCAATGACTATCGGGTAGCCGCCAAGTGGAAGAACCGCATGATAGGAATAGAGTGGAAAAGCACAAAATAACCTCATGTATATCAACCATGAAAAAAAAATGATTACTATTAAGAGCAGATAATATGTAGTAGTAGGCGACATTTATCACCCGAATGTTTAGGGTATAAAGGAAAAAATATATGTTTAAAAACGATTACTATAAACGAACTCATTTAGTGTTTAACAGAATCACGTAGTAAGCTCCAAATTATTGAAGGTAACTAATTGACTATAACAAATCAATTTGCCCTATCGAGTTACAAAAGTGTGTAGGATTAAGCGATAGGCCAAACTATTTGTTACTTGTGAAAAAAGAACCAGATCTATCACACCAAAGGATAGAAAATTAGGTAGTGCCAACTAAATGATTTAATAAGAAAAAGACATCTATTATGTCATAAAGAGCCAGTAGTGGCATACAACTAAAATTAGTATACTATACTTAGAAACAAAAAAATATGTTTATCCAAATGAATGCTATATGTAACTAAATGTTTATCAAATGATTATTGGGTACCTCTTGTAAAACTAAAATATTATATAAAATCATCCAGAATAAAGGTTCACCCAACTAACCTTTGAAGGAGTAGAGAGGCAGAATAACAAAGTGTGTAAAATAAAAGAAGGATATTATTATGGAAAGTGTAAGGAGAGAGAAAAAATATTTATTAAACGAACTATGTAACCCCAAGAATGTCTATAAAATTAGATATTAGTATGTTATTATATTGTCACATCAAGTTGTAATTATCGAATATTGTATATTATATAAAATCATCCAGAATAAGTGAGAACCACCATCACTTGAAGGAGTAGAGGAGAAGAATGACAAAGTGAGTTAATTGTAAAGATAGCTATTGTTATAATGGAATGAAAAGAGAAAAATGTTTATTAATTATCAAATATTGTACATCACCAGACATGTCAGAGAACATCAAACAAAAAACCATTTAGTATACGAACATTGTACGCCCTGATAATTCAGGATAAATACAAATTATTAAGAAAAGCTTAATGAACTATTGTGAAAATAAAATATTGTAAACTCTAGATATTAAAAAACCAACTGCATAAGTACTATAAGCATCACAGTAAGTGTGTAACCTTAAGAATACTCAAGTGAGCCAAAACAAATTGTCAACTAGTACAAAAAGTAACTATACAACTGAGAAAAAGCATAGCTGAGAATGTCAAGTCTGAAAAGAAATAATTACCTGTAAAAAGAAAGTATGTTAGCAAGTATAAAGATGGAAATGTGATACAAATGAAAACCTATGATACCTTGAATATTATATTAAAGATATTATATTATTGTAAATGAATGATATGTGATATTTTATGAGTTGTGATAGTGCAACTATTGCCAGGTGCAATGTTTATTTTTTTCTCAGACAGAGAAGAGTAATGCCTCTGAATCTGAGTATGTGTATTGAGGAACGGCAGAGAATGTAAGCCACAGTGAGCCACTCTGATTCCGAACCCACTACAAAAGTTAGGGAGTTATATTGTATTAATGTATCAAGGAGTATTATGAAAGAATCTGTGAGGTATAAAATATAATAACCATTAAGATAATCACGAATGTAAAGATATGTAATAAGAAAGAAGAATGTGTATAGAACAGGAAATTGTTAATTTAAGAATTGAGATCTATTGTAGTTAAATGACTTAAAAAGTAAGCGACTTGAAAATACTAGTAAGTTAAGAATTATATCACTAGACAAAAAATCAAGCTAGAGTAATACACTAATCGTATGTTAAAAAATCAAAGAGTACAAGAAAAAAAAACAATAGAAATATACTAAGAAACTGACATGAAATGATAATTTTATAAAAAATAAATTTTTTCTCAAATGATCAATTTTGAGGAGGGTGTATATGTAACATAACAAAATGTTACCTAACCTAAACGTATATTATCAGATTTTATAAGGACAGAACAATAATGTAAATAGGGAATATAGTAATAAGAATAAACAAGAAGAGAAGAATCAAGAAAGAAGAATGAAGCAGAAGTACCACATGAAACAGTAAACCCAAATACTGTTTGACACTACAACCAGACAATGACTAACTCAAACTGATGGACAGAGTAAATTTACATTAAGCTGTCAATCAAGTCAGTAGATAATGTAAACAGAATATGATATGTAAATAAAAAGTGAATCAATAAGAATCTGAATACTGTGAAATCAGAATTAGCATTTTGCTGATAATAAATTTAACCATGACTAGTAAATTATGAATGCCAAAAAACTAAGATTAGCAATGGCTACAAAGTGAGAACAAAGATATATTTCAATATCAAATATACTTATGAGAAATAAAAACCATTTGTGAGAGGGAATCTTATACGAATAAGGTACCTCAACAATTTACCGAACTGTGAACCAATAAATGTTGTTAAGGCAAAATTCCAGTCTAGACGGTATGTCTTAACAAGGCCTAGACAAAGCAATAATCAGTGAGTTGATTATTGGGAGGTAACGTAAGTGTAAATTAAATACACAGAACAATTGTTATGCTCCAACATAACAAAAAACATTATTAAAATGATATATTTAATCATAATTCAATTGTTAAGTAGTAGAATAGAACGAGTTAGTGCAAAACGAAATGTCATAGTAATAAGAATCGTTCATTACAATGTATAAAGTTAATGTGTATTCATAATGTTCAGTAATTGAAGGTCAGTACAGAGTTAATAGTGTTCCCACTTAAACGTTTGAGTAATAAAATGCTATGTGAACACAAACAATATTAATCAAAGTGTAAAATCGTCAATTCAGGTAAACAGACGACAGTGCAAAATAGTGTACCTGAACATTGTTTATGTAGCAATGTCGGTAAAGGTGAAATTAACTCGGTATCAAGTGATATCAAATTAAAGAGGACAAAATAATCTTTAATTTGATGATGATATCGACCCAATCGCAACTGTATTAAGTGCGGGAAAGGTGTTAGCATCATTTGCAAAATATGCATCAGAAGTTTGTTTACTAATACCAACAACAATGAAAGCTAGCTGTCACCTCAGAGCTTGGCGGTTAAAAAACCGTTATTAACGGCTATACAATCAATACGTCATACTCATCACACCTGCCAGAACCAATCACAAAATTAGTTAGTAATTAACATTTTTGCCTAACACCGATCGACGGGCGGGTTATATAAGAGAATGTAACCGATTCTCGAGAAACACTTATCACTTCATACAGCACGGAACGTGTGCTCGCCATCTCAACATATTTAATAACGGTTAGCATCATCAACATAATACATCGAAGGAAATAGCTCAACACCAAGAAACAACTACTTCAAATTATTCTACAGAAAACAATAGTGATTATGTGCAGTATTATTTCATTTTGTGCGGGAAATACTGAACAGAAGTAATTAACTAAAGTTATTTATGATCAATTAAGGTAGAAGAGGATCGAAATACTCTGTTCTTGTGCGAGTGTAGTGAAGAATGATAATCATTATAATCCGATTATCAAGGTGCAAAAATGAGTTTTAATTAAATAATTAAAACCAAAAGGTAACAGTGCAACCATTATTCATTTTCACTACGAGCGCCATAACCTGTACGTTTTTATACACTGATCTGTACTGACGCAAAGCACAGAAACATTTCAATGTTACACCATGTCTCAATTTATTTTATGAATTTGTCATTAGTAATTAAGCTGAATGTTAGTCATAAGTGTTCTCAATTTATAAACTTTGTAATTCAGAAATCAGGCGTGACGAACGCACAGCCTATTAAATAGGTTATTTTTATTTGTTTACTTTATGAAAGTAACGTTAAAACATTGTTGATCAATTTTATATCAGAAAATTATTAGATATTGTGTAGGCATAACTTTCTTTTTCGTGTCTCAAAGAATTCACTCCTGAGATTTCAATAATTTTAATGTTAAAATAATAAAAATCTGGACTTAGCCAGAGTTACCAAATATGATCTGAGCAAGCCTTGTAGGGTTTATAAGAACTTATTTACGATTGTACATCATTATATGTTTTTAATTGTATTTGTTTTGAATTCTCTACAAAGGGTATGAATAAAACCCATAATTAACAGCATAACTCGACTTAATTTATTTCTAACAGATAGTTAAATATTTTATTCAGGAAAGCTTAAACAACCTTCAGTTGTGATTGAATATATGGAATAGCATCGCCATAAAGGTAACAAACAATTATTTTAAACTTTTTTAACTCATTAATTGATTCAATACATGGGTTTTACACGGGATTTTCCCAAAATAAATCCGTGTGGCGCCCACTAACAAACAAGGCAATCTAACCTTGCAACTAAAGTGAGTTGGTTTTTTGTAAACTGAGTTGACAGCTTACTGAACTTCTAGAAAACACGACCAGGTACGTGAAAGTATATTATGTTTATTATATTGTCCAGACATTACTAGACATAACGTACTCAGACTATTATCGACCTGGAGGAGAAGTTTCACAGCCAGTATCAACAAAACGATCATCATCATCAAGCGACCAACTATTATACTTTACTGTTAAGTTTAAGCAAACCTAGTATTTAAATGTTACCAACACAACTATTTTATTTGTTTGATTTAAGGGAATTCTTTTCAGACAACTATAATTACACAATTGTAAACACACTTTGAGTAACCTCGAATGTTACATTTTAAATCACTTTACAAAATTAGTAACCTTCAACTAGAAACAACTACAAACATTAACACATGTCAAACTAATATATCAAACATATTTAAATTTTATTTAAACCATACTTTCTAAATATATTACAAATCGACGCATACAACGGGTGGCAGAAAATAAACACACGACACGCGTATATTTTATTTGTTACAAATTGGCGCACCAACTAGTGTGGCTTAAAAATAAAATAAAAATATTTTTTATATTAATAAACAGCCCGGTAGACACGAAAGAATAAACATGCCACACACCCATCAATATGATACGAGATATAAGGACAGTCGGGTAGGAGAAATACAACGGGATATAGAGACATCTGAAGCACAACCCATACACGAGATGGAAGTCATTACCATCAATAATATCGAAACTCGACCTGAAGAAACACCCCAGGTAGAACCGGAAATAGACATGAGGGTCGACGACCGACCCAGACGACCTGAAGGAATCCCACAACCAGGCGATATGAGCATAGTCGAGATGATAAGAACAATGATGGAAGGTAACCAGAGAAAGATGGAAGAAACATTGAATAGAAATAATGACTCCATGAATAAAACTACGGAGTCGATCAACAAAAATATGGAAGCATTAAAGGAAGATAGTCGAACTTTAAGGGAAGATGGTAGGAAATCCCGGGAAGAGAATCAGAAGAATATCGAGCTATTAAATAAAAATATAGAGTCAATGAAGGAGGATCATCGTGACTTAAATAAAAATATAGAGTCAATGAGAGAAGACCTGAATAAAAAGATTGACCGTACCCATAAATCCATGGACACGCTGAACAGTAAAATAGATGATAACAGTAGAGCCATCAGAGAAGAATTGAACACCGCATTAAATAGGATTAGCCAGAAAATGGATGAAATGAGTAAGAAATATACGAAAGAGGTGAATCAGACAACAAGAGGAGAATTACCAAATGACAACAACTCAGAGATAGAAGAAGTACCAAATGATGAAACCATAGAAGAATCAAGCATGCAACCTGAAGATGAGATCGATACTGAAAGTATAGAGAACACTCAGGTAATTGAAGAAATGGAAGAGTTATTAGCCGAGAATGAAAACTTAGAACAAAATAATCTGCCCATGTGTAATGATCAAGTGGAATAACAAGAATTACCCAGAAGTAAAAACACCGAACAAGTGAATTTAAAAATTAAAATTCATGAAGAAGGGAACAAGATAATTAAGAAAACAGGAGAGAAAGAGACAAAGATAAAAGGAATAATACGCTCTAAGAAGACAAGGATTACAAAGGAAATATTAGAGATGACTAGGAGTGGATTAATTGACTTCGTGGACAACCCAATTATTCGTCATAGAGCAAGAATCAACGGTAAGAAGTATGAACAGGATTTCATAAAAATATTAAAAGTAAATCACCATAAAACCGTGGGTAAAAACTTAAATAAGGATACAATTAAATTAAATATACCAACAAATGAAATACACCAGACAAGGTCAATTGATTCCTTAACAAATGACCGACCATTAAACTATTTAATTAATAATCCAGATGACGGAACGATTAAGACAACGTTACATGCCAGTGACTATGTTATGACGGAGAAGGTTATAAACAATGAGGTATTTAAAGTGAATACTCCTAGAAGAAAGATGCTTCACAAGAAGAAGGAAAATTACCAAGAACAACTGGACCAGATCATTGAAGGGTACGCCCAAAGAATAAGGGAAATGCGGAAGAAGAGGGACCAATCAATGGAAGAATCCAACCAGGAAATGAACGGAGGTCAACCCGGATTAGAAGAAGGGCCAGACGTCAATAATAGCCAAGGCCCGGAGTACACTGGACACATGGATACCAAAGATGATGAGAGGAAGAAGGCAAGGAAACGGGGAGCCAATGACTATCGGGTAGCCGCCAAGTGGAAGAACCGCATGATAGGAATAGAGTGGAAAAGCACAAAATAACCTCATGTATATCAACCATGAAAAAAAAATGATTACTATTAACAGCAGATAATATGTAGTAGTAGGCGACATTTATCACCCGAATGTTTAGGGTATAAAGGAAAAAATATATGTTTAAAAACGATTACTATAAACGAACTCATTTAGTGTTTAACAGAATCACGTAGTAAGCTCCAAATTATTGAAGGTAACTAATTGACTATAACAAATCAATTTGCCCTATCGAGTTACAAAAGTGTGTAGGATTAAGCGATAGGCCAAACTATTTGTTACTTGTGAAAAAAGAACCAGATCTATCACACCAAAGGATAGAAAATTAGGTAGTGCCAACTAAATGATTTAATAAGAAAAAGACATCTATTATGTCATAAAGAGCCAGTAGTGGCATACAACTAAAATTAGTATACTATACTTAGAAACAAAAAAATATGTTTATCCAAATGAATGCTATATGTAACTAAATGTTTATCAAATGATTATTGGGTACCTCTTGTAAAACTAAAATATTATATAAAATCATCCAGAATAAAGGTTCACCCAACTAACCTTTGAAGGAGTAGAGAGGCAGAATAACAAAGTGTGTAAAATAAAAGAAGGATATTATTATGGAAAGTGTAAGGAGAGAGAAAAAATATTTATTAAACGAACTATGTAACCCCAAGAATGTCTATAAAATTAGATATTAGTATGTTATTATATTGTCACATCAAGTTGTAATTATCGAATATTGTATATTATATAAAATCATCCAGAATAAGTGAGAACCACCATCACTTGAAGGAGTAGAGGAGAAGAATGACAAAGTGAGTTAATTGTAAAGATAGCTATTGTTATAATGGAATGAAAAGAGAAAAATGTTTATTAATTATCAAATATTGTACATCACCAGACATGTCAGAGAACATCAAACAAAAAACCATTTAGTATACGAACATTGTACGCCCTGATAATTCAGGATAAATACAAATTATTAAGAAAAGCTTAATGAACTATTGTGAAAATAAAATATTGTAAACTCTAGATATTAAAAAACCAACTGCATAAGTACTATAAGCATCACAGTAAGTGTGTAACCTTAAGAATACTCAAGTGAGCCAAAACAAATTGTCAACTAGTACAAAAAGTAACTATACAACTGAGAAAAAGCATAGCTGAGAATGTCAAGTCTGAAAAGAAATAATTACCTGTAAAAAGAAAGTATGTTAGCAAGTATAAAGATGGAAATGTGATACAAATGAAAACCTCTGATACCTTGAATATTATATTAAAGATATTATATTATTGTAAATGAATGATATGTGATATTTTATGAGTTGTGATAGTGCAACTATTGCCAGGTGCAATGTTTATTTTTTTCTCAGACAGAGAAGAGTAATGCCTCTGAATCTGAGTATGTGTATTGAGGAACGGCAGAGAATGTAAGCCACAGTGAGCCACTCTGATTCCGAACCCACTACAAAAGTTAGGGAGTTATATTGTATTAATGTATCAAGGAGTATTATGAAAGAATCTGTGAGGTATAAAATATAATAACCATTAAGATAATCACGAATGTAAAGATATGTAATAAGAAAGAAGAATGTGTATAGAACAGGAAATTGTTAATTTAAGAATTGAGATCTATTGTAGTTAAATGACTTAAAAAGTAAGCGACTTGAAAATACTAGTAAGTTAAGAATTATATCACTAGACAAAAAATCAAGCTAGAGTAATACACTAATCGTATGTTAAAAAATCAAAGAGTACAAGAAAAAAAAACAATAGAAATATACTAAGAAACTGACATGAAATGATAATTTTATAAAAAATAAATTTTTTCTCAAATGATCAATTTTGAGGAGGGTGTATATGTAACATAACAAAATGTTACCTAACCTAAACGTATATTATCAGATTTTATAAGGACAGAACAATAATGTAAATAGGGAATATAGTAATAAGAATAAACAAGAAGAGAAGAATCAAGAAAGAAGAATGAAGCAGAAGTACCACATGAAACAGTAAACCCAAATACTGTTTGACACTACAACCAGACAATGACTAACTCAAACTGATGGACAGAGTAAATTTACATTAAGCTGTCAATCAAGTCAGTAGATAATGTAAACAGAATATGATATGTAAATAAAAAGTGAATCAATAAGAATCTGAATACTGTGAAATCAGAATTAGCATTTTGCTGATAATAAATTTAACCATGACTAGTAAATTATGAATGCCAAAAAACTAAGATTAGCAATGGCTACAAAGTGAGAACAAAGATATATTTCAATATCAAATATACTTATGAGAAATAAAAACCATTTGTGAGAGGGAATCTTATACGAATAAGGTACCTCAACAATTTACCGAACTGTGAACCAATAAATGTTGTTAAGGCAAAATTCCAGTCTAGACGGTATGTCTTAACAAGGCCTAGACAAAGCAATAATCAGTGAGTTGATTATTGGGAGGTAACGTAAGTGTAAATTAAATACACAGAACAATTGTTATGCTCCAACATAACAAAAAACATTATTAAAATGATATATTTAATCATAATTCAATTGTTAAGTAGTAGAATAGAACGAGTTAGTGCAAAACGAAATGTCATAGTAATAAGAATCGTTCATTACAATGTATAAAGTTAATGTGTATTCATAATGTTCAGTAATTGAAGGTCAGTACAGAGTTAATAGTGTTCCCACTTAAACGTTTGAGTAATAAAATGCTATGTGAACACAAACAATATTAATCAAAGTGTAAAATCGTCAATTCAGGTAAACAGACGACAGTGCAAAATAGTGTACCTGAACATTGTTTATGTAGCAATGTCGGTAAAGGTGAAATTAACTCGGTATCAAGTGATATCAAATTAAAGAGGACAAAATAATCTTTAATTTGATGATGATATCGACCCAATCGCAACTGTATTAAGTGCGGGAAAGGTGTTAGCATCATTTGCAAAATATGCATCAGAAGTTTGTTTACTAATACCAACAACAATGAAAGCTAGCTGTCACCTCAGAGCTTGGCGGTTAAAAAACCGTTATTAACGGCTATACAATCAATACGTCATACTCATCACACCTGCCAGAACCAATCACAAAATTAGTTAGTAATTAACATTTTTGCCTAACACCGATCGACGGGCGGGTTATATAAGAGAATGTAACCGATTCTCGAGAAACACTTATCACTTCATACAGCACGGAACGTGTGCTCGCCATCTCAACATATTTAATAACGGTTAGCATCATCAACATAATACATCGAAGGAAATAGCTCAACACCAAGAAACAACTACTTCAAATTATTCTACAGAAAACAATAGTGATTATGTGCAGTATTATTTCATTTTGTGCGGGAAATACTGAACAGAAGTAATTAACTAAAGTTATTTATGATCAATTAAGGTAGAAGAGGATCGAAATACTCTGTTCTTGTGCGAGTGCAGTGAAGAATGATAATCATTATAATCCGATTATCAAGGTGCAAAAATGAGTTTTAATTAAATAATTAAAACCAAAAGGTAACAGTGCAACCATTATTCATTTTCACTACGAGCGCCATAACCTGTACGTTTTTATACACTGATCTGTACTGACGCAAAGCACAGAAACATTTCAATGTTACACCATGTCTCAATTTATTTTATGAATTTGTCATTAGTAATTAAGCTGAATGTTAGTCATAAGTGTTCTCAATTTATAAACTTTGTAATTCAGAAATCAGGCGTGACGAACGCACAGCCTATTAAATAGGTTATTTTTATTTGTTTACTTTATGAAAGTAACGTTAAAACATTGTTGATCAATTTTATATCAGAAAATTATTAGATATTGTGTAGGCATAACTTTCTTTTTCGTGTCTCAAAGAATTCACTCCTGAGATTTCAATAATTTTAATGTTAAAATAATAAAAATCTGGACTTAGCCAGAGTTACCAAATATGATCTGAGCAAGCCTTGTAGGGTTTATAAGAACTTATTTACGATTGTACATCATTATATGTTTTTAATTGTATTTGTTTTGAATTCTCTACAAAGGGTATGAATAAAACCCATAATTAACAGCATAACTCGACTTAATTTATTTCTAACAGATAGTTAAATATTTTATTCAGGAAAGCTTAAACAACCTTCAGTTGTGATTGAATATATGGAATAGCATCGCCATAAAGGTAACAAACAATTATTTTAAACTTTTTTAACTCATTAATTGATTCAATACATGGGTTTTACACGGGATTTTCCCAAAATAAATCCGTGTGGCGCCCACTAACAAACAAGGCAATCTAACCTTGCAACTAAAGTGAGTTGGTTTTTTGTAAACTGAGTTGACAGCTTACTGAACTTCTAGAAAACACGACCAGGTACGTGAAAGTATATTATGTTTATTATATTGTCCAGACATTACTAGACATAACGTACTCAGACTATTATCGACCTGGAGGAGAAGTTTCACAGCCAGTATCAACAAAACGATCATCATCATCAAGCGACCAACTATTATACTTTACTGTTAAGTTTAAGCAAACCTAGTATTTAAATATTACCAACACAACTATTTTATTTGTTTGATTTAAGGGAATTCTTTTCAGACAACTATAATTACACAATTGTAAACACACTTTGAGTAACCTCGAATGTTACATTTTAAATCACTTTACAAAATTAGTAACCTTCAACTAGAAACAACTACAAACATTAACACATGTCAAACTAATATATCAAACATATTTAAATTTTATTTAAACCATACTTTCTAAATATATTACAAATCGACGCATACAACGGGTGGCAGAAAATAAACACACGACACGCGTATATTTTATTTGTTACAAATTGGCGCACCAACTAGTGTGGCTTAAAAATAAAATAAAAATATTTTTTATATTAATAAACAGCCCGGTAGACACGAAAGAATAAACATGCCACACACCCATCAATATGATACGAGATATAAGGACAGTCGGGTAGGAGAAATACAACGGGATATAGAGACATCTGAAGCACAACCCATACACGAGATGGAAGTCATTACCATCAATAATATCGAAACTCGACCTGAAGAAACACCCCAGGTAGAACCGGAAATAGACATGAGGGTCGACGACCGACCCAGACGACCTGAAGGAATCCCACAACCAGGCGATATGAGCATAGTCGAGATGATAAGAACAATGATGGAAGGTAACCAGAGAAAGATGGAAGAAACATTGAATAGAAATAATGACTCCATGAATAAAACTACGGAGTCGATCAACAAAAATATGGAAGCATTAAAGGAAGATAGTCGAACTTTAAGGGAAGATGGTAGGAAATCCCGGGAAGAGAATCAGAAGAATATCGAGCTATTAAATAAAAATATAGAGTCAATGAAGGAGGATCATCGTGACTTAAATAAAAATATAGAGTCAATGAGAGAAGACCTGAATAAAAAGATTGACCGTACCCATAAATCCATGGACACGCTGAACAGTAAAATAGATGATAACAGTAGAGCCATCAGAGAAGAATTGAACACCGCATTAAATAGGATTAGCCAGAAAATGGGTGAAATGAGTAAGAAATATACGAAAGAGGTGAATCAGACAACAAGAGGAGAATTACCAAATGACAACAACTCAGAGATAGAAGAAGTACCAAATGATGAAACCATAGAAGAATCAAGCATGCAACCTGAAGATGAGATCGATACTGAAAGTATAGAGAACACTCAGGTAATTGAAGAAATGGAAGAGTTATTAGCCGAGAATGAAAACTTAGAACAAAATAATCTGCCCATGTGTAATGATCAAGTGGAATAACAAGAATTACCCAGAAGTAAAAACACCGAACAAGTGAATTTAAAAATTAAAATTCATGAAGAAGGGAACAAGATAATTAAGAAAACAGGAGAGAAAGAGACAAAGATAAAAGGAATAATACGCTCTAAGAAGACAAGGATTACAAAGGAAATATTAGAGATGACTAGGAGTGGATTAATTGACTTCGTGGACAACCCAATTATTCGTCATAGAGCAAGAATCAACGGTAAGAAGTATGAACAGGATTTCATAAAAATATTAAAAGTAAATCACCATAAAACCGTGGGTAAAAACTTAAATAAGGATACAATTAAATTAAATATACCAACAAATGAAATACACCAGACAAGGTCAATTGATTCCTTAACAAATGACCGACCATTAAACTATTTAATTAATAATCCAGATGACGGAACGATTAAGACAACGTTACATGCCAGTGACTATGTTATGACGGAGAAGGTTATAAACAATGAGGTATTTAAAGTGAATACTCCTAGAAGAAAGATGCTTCACAAGAAGAAGGAAAATTACCAAGAACAACTGGACCAGATCATTGAAGGGTACGCCCAAAGAATAAGGGAAATGCGGAAGAAGAGGGACCAATCAATGGAAGAATCCAACCAGGAAATGAACGGAGGTCAACCCGGATTAGAAGAAGGGCCAGACGTCAATAATAGCCAAGGCCCGGAGTACACTGGACACATGGATACCAAAGATGATGAAAGGAAGAAGGCAAGGAAACGGGGAGCCAATGACTATCGGGTAGCCGCCAAGTGGAAGAACCGCATGATAGGAATAGAGTGGAAAAGCACAAAATAACCTCATGTATATCAACCATGAAAAAAAAATGATTACTATTAAGAGCAGATAATATGTAGTAGTAGGCGACATTTATCACCCGAATGTTTAGGGTATAAAGGAAAAAATATATGTTTAAAAACGATTACTATAAACGAACTCATTTAGTGTTTAACAGAATCACGTAGTAAGCTCCAAATTATTGAAGGTAACTAATTGACTATAACAAATCAATTTGCCCTATCGAGTTACAAAAGTGTGTAGGATTAAGCGATAGGCCAAACTATTTGTTACTTGTGAAAAAAGAACCAGATCTATCACACCAAAGGATAGAAAATTAGGTAGTGCCAACTAAATGATTTAATAAGAAAAAGACATCTATTATGTCATAAAGAGCCAGTAGTGGCATACAACTAAAATTACTATACTATACTTAGAAACAAAAAAATATGTTTATCCAAATGAATGCTATATGTAACTAAATGTTTATCAAATGATTATTGGGTACCTCTTGTAAAACTAAAATATTATATAAAATCATCCAGAATAAAGGTTCACCCAACTAACCTTTGAAGGAGTAGAGAGGCAGAATAACAAAGTGTGTAAAATAAAAGAAGGATATTATTATGGAAAGTGTAAGGAGAGAGAAAAAATATTTATTAAACGAACTATGTAACCCCAAGAATGTCTATAAAATTAGATATTAGTATGTTATTATATTGTCACATCAAGTTGTAATTATCGAATATTGTATATTATATAAAATCATCCAGAATAAGTGAGAACCACCATCACTTGAAGGAGTAGAGGAGAAGAATGACAAAGTGAGTTAATTGTAAAGATAGCTATTGTTATAATGGAATGAAAAGAGAAAAATGTTTATTAATTATCAAATATTGTACATCACCAGACATGTCAGAGAACATCAAACAAAAAACCATTTAGTATACGAACATTGTACGCCCTGATAATTCAGGATAAATACAAATTATTAAGAAAAGCTTAATGAACTATTGTGAAAATAAAATATTGTAAACTCTAGATATTAAAAAACCAACTGCATAAGTACTATAAGCATCACAGTAAGTGTGTAACCTTAAGAATACTCAAGTGAGCCAAAACAAATTGTCAACTAGTACAAAAAGTAACTATACAACTGAGAAAAAGCATAGCTGAGAATGTCAAGTCTGAAAAGAAATAATTACCTGTAAAAAGAAAGTATGTTAGCAAGTATAAAGATGGAAATGTGATACAAATGAAAACCTCTGATACCTTGAATATTATATTAAAGATATTATATTATTGTAAATGAATGATATGTGATATTTTATGAGTTGTGATAGTGCAACTATTGCCAGGTGCAATGTTTATTTTTTTCTCAGACAGAGAAGAGTAATGCCTCTGAATCTGAGTATGTGTATTGAGGAACGGCAGAGAATGTAAGCCACAGTGAGCCACTCTGATTCCGAACCCACTACAAAAGTTAGGGAGTTATATTGTATTAATGTATCAAGGAGTATTATGAAAGAATCTGTGAGGTATAAAATATAATAACCATTAAGATAATCACGAATGTAAAGATATGTAATAAGAAAGAAGAATGTGTATAGAACAGGAAATTGTTAATTTAAGAATTGAGATCTATTGTAGTTAAATGACTTAAAAAGTAAGCGACTTGAAAATACTAGTAAGTTAAGAATTATATCACTAGACAAAAAATCAAGCTAGAGTAATACACTAATCGTATGTTAAAAAATCAAAGAGTACAAGAAAAAAAAACAATAGAAATATACTAAGAAACTGACATGAAATGATAATTTTATAAAAAATAAATTTTTTCTCAAATGATCAATTTTGAGGAGGGTGTATATGTAACATAACAAAATGTTACCTAACCTAAACGTATATTATCAGATTTTATAAGGACAGAACAATAATGTAAATAGGGAATATAGTAATAAGAATAAACAAGAAGAGAAGAATCAAGAAAGAAGAATGAAGCAGAAGTACCACATGAAACAGTAAACCCAAATACTGTTTGACACTACAACCAGACAATGACTAACTCAAACTGATGGACAGAGTAAATTTACATTAAGCTGTCAATCAAGTCAGTAGATAATGTAAACAGAATATGATATGTAAATAAAAAGTGAATCAATAAGAATCTGAATACTGTGAAATCAGAATTAGCATTTTGCTGATAATAAATTTAACCATGACTAGTAAATTATGAATGCCAAAAAACTAAGATTAGCAATGGCTACAAAGTGAGAACAAAGATATATTTCAATATCAAATATACTTATGAGAAATAAAAACCATTTGTGAGAGGGAATCTTATACGAATAAGGTACCTCAACAATTTACCGAACTGTGAACCAATAAATGTTGTTAAGGCAAAATTCCAGTCTAGACGGTATGTCTTAACAAGGCCTAGACAAAGCAATAATCAGTGAGTTGATTATTGGGAGGTAACGTAAGTGTAAATTAAATACACAGAACAATTGTTATGCTCCAACATAACAAAAAACATTATTAAAATGATATATTTAATCATAATTCAATTGTTAAGTAGTAGAATAGAACGAGTTAGTGCAAAACGAAATGTCATAGTAATAAGAATCGTTCATTACAATGTATAAAGTTAATGTGTATTCATAATGTTCAGTAATTGAAGGTCAGTACAGAGTTAATAGTGTTCCCACTTAAACGTTTGAGTAATAAAATGCTATGTGAACACAAACAATATTAATCAAAGTGTAAAATCGTCAATTCAGGTAAACAGACGACAGTGCAAAATAGTGTACCTGAACATTGTTTATGTAGCAATGTCGGTAAAGGTGAAATTAACTCGGTATCAAGTGATATCAAATTAAAGAGGACAAAATAATCTTTAATTTGATGATGATATCGACCCAATCGCAACTGTATTAAGTGCGGGAAAGGTGTTAGCATCATTTGCAAAATATGCATCAGAAGTTTGTTTACTAATACCAACAACAATGAAAGCTAGCTGTCACCTCAGAGCTTGGCGGTTAAAAAACCGTTATTAACGGCTATACAATCAATACGTCATACTCATCACACCTGCCAGAACCAATCACAAAATTAGTTAGTAATTAACATTTTTGCCTAACACCGATCGACGGGCGGGTTATATAAGAGAATGTAACCGATTCTCGAGAAACACTTATCACTTCATACAGCACGGAACGTGTGCTCGCCATCTCAACATATTTAATAACGGTTAGCATCATCAACATAATACATCGAAGGAAATAGCTCAACACCAAGAAACAACTACTTCAAATTATTCTACAGAAAACAATAGTGATTATGTGCAGTATTATTTCATTTTGTGCGGGAAATACTGAACAGAAGTAATTAACTAAAGTTATTTATGATCAATTAAGGTAGAAGAGGATCGAAATACTCTGTTCTTGTGCGAGTGCAGTGAAGAATGATAATCATTATAATCCGATTATCAAGGTGCAAAAATGAGTTTTAATTAAATAATTAAAACCAAAAGGTAACAGTGCAACCATTATTCATTTTCACTACGAGCGCCATAACCTGTACGTTTTTATACACTGATCTGTACTGACGCAAAGCACAGAAACATTTCAATGTTACACCATGTCTCAATTTATTTTATGAATTTGTCATTAGTAATTAAGCTGAATGTTAGTCATAAGTGTTCTCAATTTATAAACTTTGTAATTCAGAAATCAGGCGTGACGAACGCACAGCCTATTAAATAGGTTATTTTTATTTGTTTACTTTATGAAAGTAACGTTAAAACATTGTTGATCAATTTTATATCAGAAAATTATTAGATATTGTGTAGGCATAACTTTCTTTTTCGTGTCTCAAAGAATTCACTCCTGAGATTTCAATAATTTTAATGTTAAAATAATAAAAATCTGGACTTAGCCAGAGTTACCAAATATGATCTGAGCAAGCCTTGTAGGGTTTATAAGAACTTATTTACGATTGTACATCATTATATGTTTTTAATTGTATTTGTTTTGAATTCTCTACAAAGGGTATGAATAAAACCCATAATTAACAGCATAACTCGACTTAATTTATTTCTAACAGATAGTTAAATATTTTATTCAGGAAAGCTTAAACAACCTTCAGTTGTGATTGAATATATGGAATAGCATCGCCATAAAGGTAACAAACAATTATTTTAAACTTTTTTAACTCATTAATTGATTCAATACATGGGTTTTACACGGGATTTTCCCAAAATAAATCCGTGTGGCGCCCACTAACAAACAAGGCAATCTAACCTTGCAACTAAAGTGAGTTGGTTTTTTGTAAACTGAGTTGACAGCTTACTGAACTTCTAGAAAACACGACCAGGTACGTGAAAGTATATTATGTTTATTATATTGTCCAGACATTACTAGACATAACGTACTCAGACTATTATCGACCTGGAGGAGAAGTTTCACAGCCAGTATCAACAAAACGATCATCATCATCAAGCGACCAACTATTATACTTTACTGTTAAGTTTAAGCAAACCTAGTATTTAAATATTACCAACACAACTATTTTATTTGTTTGATTTAAGGGAATTCTTTTCAGACAACTATAATTACACAATTGTAAACACACTTTGAGTAACCTCGAATGTTACATTTTAAATCACTTTACAAAATTAGTAACCTTCAACTAGAAACAACTACAAACATTAACACATGTCAAACTAATATATCAAACATATTTAAATTTTATTTAAACCATACTTTCTAAATATATTACAAATCGACGCATACAACGGGTGGCAGAAAATAAACACACGACACGCGTATATTTTATTTGTTACAAATTGGCGCACCAACTAGTGTGGCTTAAAAATAAAATAAAAATATTTTTTATATTAATAAACAGCCCGGTAGACACGAAAGAATAAACATGCCACACACCCATCAATATGATACGAGATATAAGGACAGTCGGGTAGGAGAAATACAACGGGATATAGAGACATCTGAAGCACAACCCATACACGAGATGGAAGTCATTACCATCAATAATATCGAAACTCGACCTGAAGAAACACCCCAGGTAGAACCGGAAATAGACATGAGGGTCGACGACCGACCCAGACGACCTGAAGGAATCCCACAACCAGGCGATATGAGCATAGTCGAGATGATAAGAACAATGATGGAAGGTAACCAGAGAAAGATGGAAGAAACATTGAATAGAAATAATGACTCCATGAATAAAACTACGGAGTCGATCAACAAAAATATGGAAGCATTAAAGGAAGATAGTCGAACTTTAAGGGAAGATGGTAGGAAATCCCGGGAAGAGAATCAGAAGAATATCGAGCTATTAAATAAAAATATAGAGTCAATGAAGGAGGATCATCGTGACTTAAATAAAAATATAGAGTCAATGAGAGAAGACCTGAATAAAAAGATTGACCGTACCCATAAATCCATGGACACGCTGAACAGTAAAATAGATGATAACAGTAGAGCCATCAGAGAAGAATTGAACACCGCATTAAATAGGATTAGCCAGAAAATGGGTGAAATGAGTAAGAAATATACGAAAGAGGTGAATCAGACAACAAGAGGAGAATTACCAAATGACAACAACTCAGAGATAGAAGAAGTACCAAATGATGAAACCATAGAAGAATCAAGCATGCAACCTGAAGATGAGATCGATACTGAAAGTATAGAGAACACTCAGGTAATTGAAGAAATGGAAGAGTTATTAGCCGAGAATGAAAACTTAGAACAAAATAATCTGCCCATGTGTAATGATCAAGTGGAATAACAAGAATTACCCAGAAGTAAAAACACCGAACAAGTGAATTTAAAAATTAAAATTCATGAAGAAGGGAACAAGATAATTAAGAAAACAGGAGAGAAAGAGACAAAGATAAAAGGAATAATACGCTCTAAGAAGACAAGGATTACAAAGGAAATATTAGAGATGACTAGGAGTGGATTAATTGACTTCGTGGACAACCCAATTATTCGTCATAGAGCAAGAATCAACGGTAAGAAGTATGAACAGGATTTCATAAAAATATTAAAAGTAAATCACCATAAAACCGTGGGTAAAAACTTAAATAAGGATACAATTAAATTAAATATACCAACAAATGAAATACACCAGACAAGGTCAATTGATTCCTTAACAAATGACCGACCATTAAACTATTTAATTAATAATCCAGATGACGGAACGATTAAGACAACGTTACATGCCAGTGACTATGTTATGACGGAGAAGGTTATAAACAATGAGGTATTTAAAGTGAATACTCCTAGAAGAAAGATGCTTCACAAGAAGAAGGAAAATTACCAAGAACAACTGGACCAGATCATTGAAGGGTACGCCCAAAGAATAAGGGAAATGCGGAAGAAGAGGGACCAATCAATGGAAGAATCCAACCAGGAAATGAACGGAGGTCAACCCGGATTAGAAGAAGGGCCAGACGTCAATAATAGCCAAGGCCCGGAGTACACTGGACACATGGATACCAAAGATGATGAAAGGAAGAAGGCAAGGAAACGGGGAGCCAATGACTATCGGGTAGCCGCCAAGTGGAAGAACCGCATGATAGGAATAGAGTGGAAAAGCACAAAATAACCTCATGTATATCAACCATGAAAAAAAAATGATTACTATTAAGAGCAGATAATATGTAGTAGTAGGCGACATTTATCACCCGAATGTTTAGGGTATAAAGGAAAAAATATATGTTTAAAAACGATTACTATAAACGAACTCATTTAGTGTTTAACAGAATCACGTAGTAAGCTCCAAATTATTGAAGGTAACTAATTGACTATAACAAATCAATTTGCCCTATCGAGTTACAAAAGTGTGTAGGATTAAGCGATAGGCCAAACTATTTGTTACTTGTGAAAAAAGAACCAGATCTATCACACCAAAGGATAGAAAATTAGGTAGTGCCAACTAAATGATTTAATAAGAAAAAGACATCTATTATGTCATAAAGAGCCAGTAGTGGCATACAACTAAAATTACTATACTATACTTAGAAACAAAAAAATATGTTTATCCAAATGAATGCTATATGTAACTAAATGTTTATCAAATGATTATTGGGTACCTCTTGTAAAACTAAAATATTATATAAAATCATCCAGAATAAAGGTTCACCCAACTAACCTTTGAAGGAGTAGAGAGGCAGAATAACAAAGTGTGTAAAATAAAAGAAGGATATTATTATGGAAAGTGTAAGGAGAGAGAAAAAATATTTATTAAACGAACTATGTAACCCCAAGAATGTCTATAAAATTAGATATTAGTATGTTATTATATTGTCACATCAAGTTGTAATTATCGAATATTGTATATTATATAAAATCATCCAGAATAAGTGAGAACCACCATCACTTGAAGGAGTAGAGGAGAAGAATGACAAAGTGAGTTAATTGTAAAGATAGCTATTGTTATAATGGAATGAAAAGAGAAAAATGTTTATTAATTATCAAATATTGTACATCACCAGACATGTCAGAGAACATCAAACAAAAAACCATTTAGTATACGAACATTGTACGCCCTGATAATTCAGGATAAATACAAATTATTAAGAAAAGCTTAATGAACTATTGTGAAAATAAAATATTGTAAACTCTAGATATTAAAAAACCAACTGCATAAGTACTATAAGCATCACAGTAAGTGTGTAACCTTAAGAATACTCAAGTGAGCCAAAACAAATTGTCAACTAGTACAAAAAGTAACTATACAACTGAGAAAAAGCATAGCTGAGAATGTCAAGTCTGAAAAGAAATAATTACCTGTAAAAAGAAAGTATGTTAGCAAGTATAAAGATGGAAATGTGATACAAATGAAAACCTCTGATACCTTGAATATTATATTAAAGATATTATATTATTGTAAATGAATGATATGTGATATTTTATGAGTTGTGATAGTGCAACTATTGCCAGGTGCAATGTTTATTTTTTTCTCAGACAGAGAAGAGTAATGCCTCTGAATCTGAGTATGTGTATTGAGGAACGGCAGAGAATGTAAGCCACAGTGAGCCACTCTGATTCCGAACCCACTACAAAAGTTAGGGAGTTATATTGTATTAATGTATCAAGGAGTATTATGAAAGAATCTGTGAGGTGTAAAATATAATAACCATTAAGATAATCACGAATGTAAAGATATGTAATAAGAAAGAAGAATGTGTATAGAACAGGAAATTGTTAATTTAAGAATTGAGATCTATTGTAGTTAAATGACTTAAAAAGTAAGCGACTTGAAAATACTAGTAAGTTAAGAATTATATCACTAGACAAAAAATCAAGCTAGAGTAATACACTAATCGTATGTTAAAAAATCAAAGAGTACAAGAAAAAAAAACAATAGAAATATACTAAGAAACTGACATGAAATGATAATTTTATAAAAAATAAATTTTTTCTCAAATGATCAATTTTGAGGAGGGTGTATATGTAACATAACAAAATGTTACCTAACCTAAACGTATATTATCAGATTTTATAAGGACAGAACAATAATGTAAATAGGGAATATAGTAATAAGAATAAACAAGAAGAGAAGAATCAAGAAAGAAGAATGAAGCAGAAGTACCACATGAAACAGTAAACCCAAATACTGTTTGACACTACAACCAGACAATGACTAACTCAAACTGATGGACAGAGTAAATTTACATTAAGCTGTCAATCAAGTCAGTAGATAATGTAAACAGAATATGATATGTAAATAAAAAGTGAATCAATAAGAATCTGAATACTGTGAAATCAGAATTAGCATTTTGCTGATAATAAATTTAACCATGACTAGTAAATTATGAATGCCAAAAAACTAAGATTAGCAATGGCTACAAAGTGAGAACAAAGATATATTTCAATATCAAATATACTTATGAGAAATAAAAACCATTTGTGAGAGGGAATCTTATACGAATAAGGTACCTCAACAATTTACCGAACTGTGAACCAATAAATGTTGTTAAGGCAAAATTCCAGTCTAGACGGTATGTCTTAACAAGGCCTAGACAAAGCAATAATCAGTGAGTTGATTATTGGGAGGTAACGTAAGTGTAAATTAAATACACAGAACAATTGTTATGCTCCAACATAACAAAAAACATTATTAAAATGATATATTTAATCATAATTCAATTGTTAAGTAGTAGAATAGAACGAGTTAGTGCAAAACGAAATGTCATAGTAATAAGAATCGTTCATTACAATGTATAAAGTTAATGTGTATTCATAATGTTCAGTAATTGAAGGTCAGTACAGAGTTAATAGTGTTCCCACTTAAACGTTTGAGTAATAAAATGCTATGTGAACACAAACAATATTAATCAAAGTGTAAAATCGTCAATTCAGGTAAACAGACGACAGTGCAAAATAGTGTACCTGAACATTGTTTATGTAGCAATGTCGGTAAAGGTGAAATTAACTCGGTATCAAGTGATATCAAATTAAAGAGGACAAAATAATCTTTAATTTGATGATGATATCGACCCAATCGCAACTGTATTAAGTGCGGGAAAGGTGTTAGCATCATTTGCAAAATATGCATCAGAAGTTTGTTTACTAATACCAACAACAATGAAAGCTAGCTGTCACCTCAGAGCTTGGCGGTTAAAAAACCGTTATTAACGGCTATACAATCAATACGTCATACTCATCACACCTGCCAGAACCAATCACAAAATTAGTTAGTAATTAACATTTTTGCCTAACACCGATCGACGGGCGGGTTATATAAGAGAATGTAACCGATTCTCGAGAAACACTTATCACTTCATACAGCACGGAACGTGTGCTCGCCATCTCAACATATTTAATAACGGTTAGCATCATCAACATAATACATCGAAGGAAATAGCTCAACACCAAGAAACAACTACTTCAAATTATTCTACAGAAAACAATAGTGATTATGTGCAGTATTATTTCATTTTGTGCGGGAAATACTGAACAGAAGTAATTAACTAAAGTTATTTATGATCAATTAAGGTAGAAGAGGATCGAAATACTCTGTTCTTGTGCGAGTGCAGTGAAGAATGATAATCATTATAATCCGATTATCAAGGTGCAAAAATGAGTTTTAATTAAATAATTAAAACCAAAAGGTAACAGTGCAACCATTATTCATTTTCACTACGAGCGCCATAACCTGTACGTTTTTATACACTGATCTGTACTGACGCAAAGCACAGAAACATTTCAATGTTACACCATGTCTCAATTTATTTTATGAATTTGTCATTAGTAATTAAGCTGAATGTTAGTCATAAGTGTTCTCAATTTATAAACTTTGTAATTCAGAAATCAGGCGTGACGAACGCACAGCCTATTAAATAGGTTATTTTTATTTGTTTACTTTATGAAAGTAACGTTAAAACATTGTTGATCAATTTTATATCAGAAAATTATTAGATATTGTGTAGGCATAACTTTCTTTTTCGTGTCTCAAAGAATTCACTCCTGAGATTTCAATAATTTTAATGTTAAAATAATAAAAATCTGGACTTAGCCAGAGTTACCAAATATGATCTGAGCAAGCCTTGTAGGGTTTATAAGAACTTATTTACGATTGTACATCATTATATGTTTTTAATTGTATTTGTTTTGAATTCTCTACAAAGGGTATGAATAAAACCCATAATTAACAGCATAACTCGACTTAATTTATTTCTAACAGATAGTTAAATATTTTATTCAGGAAAGCTTAAACAACCTTCAGTTGTGATTGAATATATGGAATAGCATCGCCATAAAGGTAACAAACAATTATTTTAAACTTTTTTAACTCATTAATTGATTCAATACATGGGTTTTACACGGGATTTTCCCAAAATAAATCCGTGTGGCGCCCACTAACAAACAAGGCAATCTAACCTTGCAACTAAAGTGAGTTGGTTTTTTGTAAACTGAGTTGACAGCTTACTGAACTTCTAGAAAACACGACCAGGTACGTGAAAGTATATTATGTTTATTATATTGTCCAGACATTACTAGACATAACGTACTCAGACTATTATCGACCTGGAGGAGAAGTTTCACAGCCAGTATCAACAAAACAATCATCATCATCAAGCGACCAACTATTATACTTTACTGTTAAGTTTAAGCAAACCTAGTATTTAAATATTACCAACACAACTATTTTATTTGTTTGATTTAAGGGAATTCTTTTCAGACAACTATAATTACACAATTGTAAACACACTTTGAGTAACCTCGAATGTTACATTTTAAATCACTTTACAAAATTAGTAACCTTCAACTAGAAACAACTACAAACATTAACACATGTCAAACTAATATATCAAACATATTTAAATTTTATTTAAACCATACTTTCTAAATATATTACAAATCGACGCATACAACGGGTGGCAGAAAATAAACACACGACACGCGTATATTTTATTTGTTACAATATTAATTATTCTATTTTGTTAACTTACTCTCATCTATAGGTAAACTAACCTATAACCAACACGTATTTATTTGCCAACAGAGAGTCACTTCTGTCATTAATAATACTCTTGTGAATAGACTCAATAATAAGAGTTTTTCTATTTTTTATCAATTCCAGTTCATAATAATAATAATTAAACCAGTAATATTGTTTTATAGTGTAACGTTAATAACACGTGTACACAGCTTTGAGTACCGAGACTGCAGCACACCTGCCTTATGATAGTACGATAATTTTAATATCGTATTGAGGTTAACGATTTTTAATGTTTTGTTTTTTTAATCATAATATATGAATAAATATTGTTTTTTAATAAAACATCTTTGTATCTTGCATCATGTACATTCTAATGGTAATGCTTATAACCAAAATAAACATAACCTGAATTACCATATTATTGTACATTGTACCAGTGCTACCAGCCCTGAGCTGAGGAATTTTCAAAAATTAATTAACTTTGTTGTTTTAAAAATTTAGTAATTGTTTTAAAAAAGGATATCATTGAGTTTTATTAATGTTAATAAACACCTCAATTTATTACCAGTGAACAGGGAGTATTTATTTCTATTAAATAGGTACAAATAACTTACATTTTAGAAGCAATTGTTTCTCAAGGTGGCGGCAATATTCAAGCGGCCAGTATTTGAATATTCAATTCACGATTGAATATCATTGTTATTCTATTTAATGTGTAAATGTTAATATCAAGGTGGAGTATTTTGTGTGTTATTCATGTATTTCCAGTGAGATAGAGCAACATATTAAGAAGATTGAAAACGTTCATGGATGGTAAGTGGGGAGGTAAATACATCAAGATATCAGTGATTACAGTCCTTTCAAACATAAACATTAATTTAACTTTAAACATTAATTATTTACTAAACAACACTAATCATCGATATTTGCATTACAACGTGAGGAGTGAAGAGTCTACTACTAAATCAAATTAATTTAAAATAACTCAAATACAATCACTCTATTTCAATTATTTACTAAATAACAATTACAAGTTAATCTAAAAAGTCAATTCATTATTCAAATCACATCTATTCATTGTTAAGTTACAACATACATAATTTACATTAAATAATGCAACGTACAGTGTGCTTACATTGCTGCCGCCATATTAAATTTAAAAGTCTCGGAGCAAAGATGGCAGGTGCGAATACCTATTCCTATAGAGCTCTAATTTGTAGTTACCAACGTTTCATCTATAGCTAAATCTGTACAATCAGAACTTATACACGATGGTAAAGTTAGCTTATGGACTAGATAAGAATGAAGCTTGTGTATATGTTTGCACAATTAATTACTGTCAGCACATGAGCATGTATACATGTGTGAACACAAGCTGAAACATGTATATTCATTACATTTTATAAAACATTATTTTGGCATATAACATTTTCTAGCTAAACAATGGACTTTATAAAGGACTGTTGAGTCTGACTGACTCCTGACTTGCCAAACACTACAATTTCCAGTTTCAATTATATCAGAATCTGTTATTTGTATGCCTATTTTATGCCTTTTGTTAACTGCATTGGTATATCCTAATGGGGGCTCTGGGTCAATCTTTTATATTTTAACGCTAAGTGTATAGTTTTATTAACTCTAAAAATGATGTTACTCAAGTCATCTAATCGCCTATTTACATTTCTTTGGAGGTATTGAGTTTTAATTTTATTATGAAATGATTCTAAAAACATGTTTGTGTCGGTATATCCATGTGAAAAATTTATGAAACACTGCCCACTTCTCTTTTTTACACACATAAATTTCTTTAAAATAATCTAAAAAGCAACTAGCGGACTCGGAGTATTTATTAAAAATGGCTTCTAACATTTCATTAAAATTATTCATATTTTTTTCATGAGTTAAAATTAATAAAGAATCTAAAATTTCTGATGTCAGAGACTTGGATTTCACTTTGGTTTTAAGATTTTTCAACCAATTCCGTTTCACATGCCATAAACAAAGAAGATGTCTCACATTTTCCCCAAATGCAGTTTCAACCGCATTGGCAATGGCTTCATCACCACACGTCATGACACAGTTTACTTCCATATTTGGAAATTTGTCAACAACAATTTTTAAGATACATGCCAGAGTCATTTCATCTAAATAATTTATTATAAAATGAGCAACAGGGAACCCAACACCTATATTCATCAGGAACAAGTAAATTTAATAAGTAAAATGTATACTGGTTGGTATTATAAGTTGCGTCTATACACAGTATTCTACCGCAACCCTCAACCATTTCTGCTGCTTGATACTTTGTTTGAATGCCTACAACAAAAAGTTCAGAACTGTGTAGTAAATTATTTAAACTGGAGGGCCCAATTATGGTATCCATTCCTTGATGTTTATATGCTAAAACTGGGTTGTAACTTTCATTTTTTAATAAGTTAATTAAGATATTTACAGATTCTGCATCATTTTATTTTGTCGTTTTTTCATCTCCAGTTGATACCTCATTTTAATTATCTGAGATGTTGTTATATAATGTTCTTTTACTGCAGATGTGTTATTATCGTCACCAATGGAAGGCTGTAAATGTTCCTGAATAACATGTTAGCACACCTTGCTCTAAAAAGTGATTTACAGAAGACTTTGTGGTGTTATCCCATCGATAGAATTTCACAAATTTAAAATTAAGCTCATGGTTATGAGCATTAATGTATGTCACATGGATTCCTGTATCATCTTCTTTGACGTACATTCTGGCCAGACAGTTTGTATTCGGCATACTACCAAATGTCCTTTTTCTATTAGTTTTATTTATTTTTGTTTCGGGTCTACAATAATTATTAAATTTGCAAATATAATAGGAAAATTTAGAGCCACTCACTGCATGGGCTGAACCCGTTTTTTTTACCATTGCAATGTGGTTGTCTTTACAAACAGCTTCCTTCCATGTGAGAAATGCTGCCACGTCCTTAAAAACAAATTCCTCCTTTGGAATAATTTGGCCATGCTCTTTCTTCAAATGTTCTATGACATGGAAATATGTTCTAAATTTCAATGTACAATCTGAATGGGAACACGACAGGGATAAACCAGACGAATCACAATGTTTTTTTGTTTCGAGAAGCTCAATCTATTACTGTATTGAACATTGCAATCAGAACATACCCTTGGGTATGTTATTTTAAGACGCGAGACACCTGTTTGTTTTGCACATGACAATATTAAATTATCTACTTTACGAGAATCATCATATTCAAGGCAACTGTTTAACGAACATACACTTTCCTCAGCAGACCCACCATTTGTAAACAAATATGTGAGGTGTGATTTATAGTTTAGATTGTGTGATGGTGTTACATATGAAAAAGATTTACGTATCTGTGATGTGTGTGAAACTGAAGGTGATGTTACTGCTTTTGTGAATGATGGCCTTGTAATCAAACTGTGTGATATGTACACATGTATATCTGCTCTATTTGATGCCCCTGTGACTCTGATATGTGATGTGGAAGGGTATGTGTGTGCCCTATTTGATGTCCCTGGCTGTGTGGTGTGTATACGTGATGTGGAAGCATGTGCGTGTGCCCTATTTGATGTCCCTGGCTGTGTGCTGTGTATACGTGATGTGGAAGGGTATGCATGTGCCCTATTTGATGTCCCTGGCTGTGTGCTGTGTATACGTGGTGTTTAAGGGTATGCTGTGCCCTATTTGATGTCCCTGGCTGTGTGCTGTGTATACGTGATGTGGAAGGGTATGCGTGTGCCCTATTTGATGTCCCTGGCTGTGTGCTGCATATACGTGCTGTGGAAGGGTATGCGTGTGCCCTATTTGATGTCCCTGGCTGTGTGCTGTGTATACGTGATGTGGAAGGGTATGCGTGTGCGCTATTTGATGTCCCTGGCTGTGTGCTGTGTATACGTGATGTGGAAGCGTATGCGTGTGCCCTATTTGGTCCCTGGCTGTGTGGTGTGTATACGTGACGTGGAAGTGTATGCGTGTGCCCTATTTGATGTCCCTGGCTGTGTGGTGTGTATACGTGACGTAGAAGTGTATGCGTGTGCCCTATTTGCTGTGTGGTGTGTATACGTGACGTAGAAGTGTATGCGTGTGCCCTATTTGATGTCCCTGGCTGTGTGGTGTGTATATGTGACCTAACAGCTTGTGCATATGATACCCTATTTGATGTCCCTGGCTGTGTGATTTGTATATATGATGTGGAAGTGTGTGCATGTGCCCTATTTGATGTCCCTAGCTGTGTGGAGTGTGTATGTGACCTAACAGCTTGTGCATATGATGTCCTTGTGTCTCTGGTATCTGATGTGGATGTCTGTGCGTGTTTCCCACCTGATGTCCCTGGTGGTATGGCATGCAAAGAATTAATTATGTATGTATTTGATTTTTCTGTGTCCATGTGTGTCTGTTGTTTAACTGGATACGGAAATGATGTTCTGTTATGCGTGTCTGTAGTGCATGTCTGGTCTCTGTAGAAATTGGATAAATTTTTAGACCTATTCTTGTACAGACATGAAAAACATTACCCATTAAACATTGACTCCCTCGCTGTGTGATGTGTAAGCCATCCCTGGACAGCAACTGCAGAAACGGATCTCTTGAATGTAACATAAAAGACTTCCAGTTGTCTATGAATAGTCCTCCATATCTACGAACACAAAAACGTGGAATCACTGTGGCAGTCACAAAAAAGTAAAAATGCATTGCATTGCTTAATTAACAACCTACTATGAGGGAATAAAATGCCAGTCATGAAAGTCAAGAGACATATTGAGCGTAAAGAAGAAGTAAAATATTTATTTGCCAATAAACAGAAGTCTTTTTAAAACTATATTATCAAGAAAATTCAACTAGTATTACTGTACGAATATTAACTGTAATTTTATGAGTTATCAGATTTTTATGATCAGAGTTTGGAATTGAATAAATGATTTCTAAAACTTATTTTAACTCTTATTCCACCATACAGGTAGGAGAACAAAATTCGTAACAGCAATGATGTGGATGCCCCATTAACACATCAAGTCTCTGCATTATCAAAAAAAAAACTTACACGTATAAAGTTTTACCTGGTACCCAAGCCTTGTATCAGCCGATTCAGCTTCTCTGTGTTTTCATTTATTATCTTTACTCTGTTCATTTCAGCATCTGAATATGGCCTATACCTATTTTTACTGCGAAACAATACAGTTGACAAATGGAGTTGCACATGCTGGTTGCCTTTAGCAATTTCTTGGATAAGAGATTCATAATGCTGTATTATTAGATCTGGATGCTGACCTGTTAAAACGTTTTTAAGAATTATAAAAATAAATGGGTATAGTACCTATCGATAAAATATTGGAAAATAATGTGCATAACACCAAAGCAATCTTACAAATCTTGTTGATCAACCATAATCGTATAAAGTAGAGCACTAATAACTGAATATTTTATTTACAAAATTCTATGTAACTTACCACAAATCAAATTATTTGTGCCCAAATGGATTACTACGTGATAAAAGAATTTGGTTGCTTCAACCATTGAAGCGGACACTTCTTCAACACGCATTCCTGACACCGAAAACACTGTGACTTCAAAATCATTCTGGTACTGAGTAGTCAGATGTGCATATTTTACCTGGGAGTCACCAATCATGAGGAGGCCTGGACGCACCATTGTGACTGCAAATGAAGAATACTTTATTAAAACAAACACATATATTTAGTTGTCTTGATTGTTCATCATCTTTTTTCACAGCACTACACTTTATATAATAATGAAACTTTCAACTTGTGAACTTACTTGTCTTTTCTTGTCGAACGCGTTTTGGCGTGGTGTTCGCCTTCGTCAGCTTTGAGACAGACTGCCATTAATTTGTAACGGTGTTTACTTGGAAGGTATAGTGGGGGTGGTGTGTGGAGGAAGGGGATTGGCGCGGAGATCCAAATTATTGTTAGTTTTTTTGTATAATTGTGTCAAAAAGTGTATGTGATTTATACTGTAATTGGTCGTTAAGTATGTTGTTTGGTTGTGTTGTGTGGTGTTTGTATATTTCATATTGTTCTGCTGTGTTAAGTTTTCGACCTTTGGGTAAGTAGTGTAATATTTCAAGATTAGTATCTATGTTGGTGTAGCTGTGGTTTTTTGTGTGTATGTGTGTGGCAAACGCGGAATGTATATTGTTGTTGGATAAAGCTTTTAGGTGTTCAGAGTAACGGAATGAAAAAGATCTTCCTGTCTGGCCTATGTAGAAACTTATGCAGTTATTACAATTTAATTTGTAAACACCTGTTTTGTTGTATTTGTCTATGTCCCTGTTTGTATCATTGATGTGTTTTTTGATGGTATTGTTAGTTCTGTATGCTATTTTGTACTTGTGTTTTCTGAATGTGTTGGCGAGTTTGTGTGTGTTGGAGTTATGGTATGTGAGTGTGATGTATTTATTGTGTTGTGTGTTGTTGGTATTTTGTTTTGTTGTTTTTGTTTTTGATGTTTTTGTGTAGTTTGTTTATTAAATTGGGTTGTATCCATTTTTCATTGCTATGTATTTGATTGTGTTGAGTTCATCAGTATAATCTTGTTTACTTAATGGTATTTTAGTTAGTCTATGAAGCATATGGTTGAAGGCCGCATGTTTATGTTGTGTTGGGTGGTTTGATGTGTTGTGTATAACCATGTCAGTTGTGGTTGGTTTTCTGTATATTTTGTACGTGTGTGTATTGTTAGTTTTGTTAATTGTTAGGTCCAGAAAATTTATACTATTGTTTTGTTCAATTTCTAATGTAAATTTTAGTTTGTGGTGTATTGTGTTTATGTATTTGTGGAAGTTTTAACTTGTCTTGTGTTGCCTTTGAATAAAAGTAATATATCATCTACATACCTGTGCCAGTAAATGATTTTGTTGGTGTATTTGTTGTTGTTTATTATGTGGTTCTGTTCTATGTTGTGTATATATATTTCTGCTAGTATTCCTGATATGGGGGATCCCATCGGTAGACCGTCTGTTTGTGTGTATATCTTGTTATTGTATGTAAAGTATTTTTGCCCAGGTATTATTTTGGTAAGTGTGATGATCTCTTGTATGTGCGTTTCGGGTGTTTTGTTTTGTCTGAGTAATTGTTCAGTGTTTGTATGGTTTCTTGAATTGGGACATTGGTGTATAAATTGGTTATATCAAAAGATGCTAGTGTTGAGTTGTGTGAGATGTGGATGTGTTCAGTTTTCTTGACTAGTTCGATGTTATTTTTGATAGAAGTATTGTTACTGAGATTAATAAAATAATTTAATAAACAAACTACACAAACACATCAAAAACAAAAACAAAAAAACACAAAATACCAACAACACACAACACAATAAATACATCACACTCACATACCATAACTCCAACACACACAAACTTGCCAACACATTCAGAAAACACAAGTACAAAATAGCATACAGAACTAACAATACCGTCAAAAAACACATCAATACAAACACAAAAATACATCAAACAGGGACATAGACAAATACAACAAAACAGGTGTTTACAAATTAAATTGCAATAACTGCATAAGTTTCTACATAGGCCAGACGGGAAGATCTTTTTCATCCCGTTACTCTGAACACCTAAAAGCTTTATCCAACAACAATATACATTCCGCATTTGCCACACACAAAAAAAACCACAGCTACACCAACATAGATACTAATCTTGAAATATTACACTACTTACCCAAAGGTCGAAAACTTAACACAGCAGAACAATATGAAATATACAAACACCACACAACACAACCAAACAACATACTTAACGACCAATTACAGTATAAATCACATACACTTTTTGACACAATTATACAAAAAACTAACAATAATTTGGATCTCCGCGCCAATCCCCTTCCTCCATACACCACCCCCACTATACCTTCCAAGTAAAAACCGTTACAAAATAATGGCAGTCTGTCTCAAAGCTGACGAAGGCGAACACCATGCCGAAACGCGTTCGACAAGAAAAGACAAGTAAGTTCACAAGTTGAAAGTTTCATTATTATATAAAACATATATTTACATCTGCCAATGGAAATTTAACCTTGCTTTTGTTTGTATGCTCTTTCTTAGGCTTCAGAATACTCGATTTTAACTTACTTTTATTATGCAACAGCACTTTGTTTTGACCTGCATTACACAATATCAGAGAAGTCAACAAAACTCACAAACATCAAAAGAAATTGCGGCTCTATGTGAAAAAATGGGTATTCATCGTTTCATCTCCTTAATACTCATGAAACTTTTAAAACTAAATTTTAGTATTTTAAACATAAAATAATTTCAGTTTACTCAAAATAATTGTAAATGGCACAAACTTGGAACAAAGAATAATTAACCTAAACAAACACGTGGTTTCAAAGCAGATCAAGCCCCAAAATGAATGAAACTTTTATTTTAAAATTAATTTTTAGTCTTTTAAACATAACAATCTACACTTTACTCAGTCCTTGAAAATTTGTGGAAATGTCACAGGATTAATCTAAAACAATGAATATTAACCGTAACAAAAACACGTGGTTTCAAACCCGATAGCACAAATGAAATACATCCCAAAATTCATAAAACTTTTATACTAAATTGGAGTTTTTTTTAACATAGAAAACTTTTAACGTTCACTCAAAATCATTGTAAATGGCACAAATGTAGAACAAAGAATAAATAACTTAAATGAACACGTGGTTTCAAAGCCAATCACACCCCAAACTTCATGAAGCTTTTGTTTTACATTACGTTTTGGTCTTTTTTAAATATAAAATACGTCTAAACTTTACTCAATACCTGAAAACTGTTGGAAATGTCACAGGATTAATCTAGAATAATGAATTTTAACCTTAACAAAAACGCGTGGTTTCAATCACGACAGCACACATACATCCTAAAATTCATGAAACTTTTACTTTCAAAAAGTTAATGGGGGGGGGTTAACATAAAAGACTTTTACAATTTACTCAAAACCATTGTAAATTAAATAAACAAAAAACATTAACCTACACAAACACGTGGTTTCAAAGCCAATACCCATTTGGTATTTCTATTTTATTTCTAAACAAACACTGTTACGACACCAAAAGCAGCCCCAATACCAGAGAAGAACTATAAAGGATTAACAATATTAAATCAAGAAAAATAAAATGACTATGACGAGACAAATGACCATGACCCAACCCAAGTGAGTGACCCAATGAAGACAATAAAATGAGAAAATGTAAACTAAACTAATGATAAAAAGCACAAACAAGTACTGTAATACGTATCTAGTAATGAGCATTAAATAAAATAATACAAAAGGAAGTACACTAACCATAATAAATAAGTGAACCAATTATTAATAGATAATGTGAGTTATTAATAGCCTTATTATGATAAGAAAACAAAACATAAAATGTTGAAAGACTAACTATAAATTTGTGTTTAAAATCCAGTAAAGCCAAGAGTGAGAGATAGGTAGGAAGTGATAGTGATAAACAGTGAAAGTGTTAGAAGTGATGATGTAAACAATTCATAATTTTAAGAAGAAAAAAAAACAAAGGTAATAAACCAGAAACAAAAGGCTGATAGACAACTAATGTCATAATGTTAAATAGTAAGAAACATAAGTTATGAGTGCAATGATAATAAAACATCCTATATTAATAAAACAATCAAAGGGATGATTATCACGATAGAATAGATGGTGTGTTAAAATATTATTCACCACAATTGTTATTTGTTTAATTAAAAGAGTTGTGTGTATAAGAAGGAATATGGCTGGAAAATGAACAGACCATAAACCTATTTTTGTGTTATGTTTTATAGTAGTATTAAGTGCTAAAAAAGTGTGTAAGAAATAGTAATAGATATAAGTAAGGAGATAAATTGTACAATCATAATATTAATCATCAGAGTAAAGACAGAAAAAAAAGAGAATAACAGACAAGCAATGATTTTGTAAATTAATAATAACATTCAATTATTGTAAAACAGCCCAAAGTAATTCAAAAAGTAAATAAGTAATAAGTGACAGTAAGCAAAACATCTGGAAATAATAAATAATCTTACATACATACATACATCCTCGGCGCTACAGCCCAGTCCGGGCCCTGGCCTCCAAAAGAAATCTTCCCCACTGGTCTCTACTCCCGGCCAATGTCCACCAGTTTGCTGCACCCAGCCTCACTGCCTCCTTACCAACCTGGTCCAGCCATCTTGTACGCGGTCTTCCCCTCCTTCTCCTTCCCATCGGCAAATAATTCATCACTCTTTTTGGGATTCTATCCTCCGCCATTCTCTGCACATGACCAGCCCAACGCAATCTGTTAATTTGTATGAGTTGCACGATCGGAAGATCTTTAAACCTTTCGTACAACTCTCGATTATGCAGTCGCCTCCAAATGTTGTTTTCCCTCACAGGGCCATAGATTCTCCTCAGTACCCTCCTCTCAAAAACGGATAGTCTCTGCTCATCTAGTTTTTTTAACACCCAGCATTCCGAGCCATACATCAGGACTGGTCTAATCAAGGTCTTGTATAGGGAGGCTTTTGTATCTTTAGTTATTAATTTTGATTTAAAATGTTTCACCAGTCCGTAGTAACACCTATTAGCAGATAATATTCGTCTTTCAATATCTCTAGAGGAGTCATTTCCAGAGTCCACATATGACCCGAGATATGGAAAACCCTGAACCTTTTCAAATTCATAATCGTTAATGCGCAGGGACAGGGTACGAGTATTGGCACCTACAACCATATATTTGGTTTTGCTTTGGTTTATAACCAAGCCCATAGCCTTAGCGGACAACTCCAGTTCCTGAAAGGCTTCCTTTAAGCCAGATTCAGACCTACTTATGACGTCAATGTCATCGGCATAGGCCAGAAGCTGTACCTCCTTGTGAATAAATAAATAATCTTTAATTTGTGTAAAGTAAGAAGTTATAGTCTATTACTGCTTAGGCCTATAAAATGCCTAACTGTATAAATTCAAAATAAACAATTTGTAAGCAAGTAACTATTGTATTAGAAAATTAAGAACAATTAACTCATTAATTACAATTAGTTAACAATAATAAAATGTCAGAAATAGAATAAACTGATAAAATAAGGAAAAAATGTAATAACATAATATTAGCAATTTTGTCAAAACATTAATACATGAACAAACCCAGCTTTGTGGGATATCAAAATAATCTTTGAAAGAAAATAGAGACAGTTATGTTAATATCTAATACATTGATAAGAAGACCAAAGAATAAAAGCAATTAGAAAATATTTATTCATTTTGAACTAAAACTCAAATTTTATAACAATAGATACAAATGTATTCAACCAATAAGAGTATAGGTGGTTACCATAACAACGGAATGTTATTATATTTAAATCCATTATAAAACATTAGTCCATTATTGACGATCAAGAGAGACGGAAGCCAAACCATATTCGACTCAATTAATAGTTAAAATAGGAAGAAATACTACCAAATTCAATAAGATGTAGATTCAAGAAGTTGAACAAAGACCTATTTAAACAAGGAGAGCAAATAAACCTGATTTTAATAATTAAAAATAAATAAAAATTCTAATTAATTGAAAAAGAAGCCAGATGAAGCAGAAGATCCAAATGATGGAAAATTAATGAATGTATCAACCCAACCTGGATAATAACAGTGACTCATCACCAGAAATCGACAAGATTTTGTTAAGTATATCTGAATTACCAGAATTTGCGAACCAAATTAATTAACTTTTCTCACAACACAATAACTCTCACTCCGAACTTGGTAACTAAATTTCTTTTAAGGATTGATTGATAATATTTATTAAACTTGTATGTAAACATAAATTAACCTATGTACGAAATATGAAATATTAGCACACACTTTTTAACACTCAGAAACGAATTGTATTTAAACCTTAATAGTACATAAGTGCCATTGATGTAAGGTGGTGTACTTTAATAACATCTTGTTTCTATTTTTTCGTAATCAAAAGAACTCGTTGACTGAAATGAATTGTATAAAATAAACATTAACGGCAGCCATGCGGAATAGTAACTCTTCAGCCAACATAGCCAACCTTGAGATATAGTCTGTTTATTGCCGGAGCAACATTGTTTTATAATATTATATTTTGTATCTAAATGATCAATGATTAATTATTTTAAATACTAATAAACTAGTACTGATTATTAATAACCGTCCTTCATTTTATTTGAATAGTATTATAAAGTTTGTGCATTTTAGCAGTGAATAAAATTATTTACCAGATTTGGAAGTTGGCAACACGATGAACCACACGTGAGATTCGAATGCCCGCCAGTCTGCGAAGGTAATTTGAATTTGTTATCACCGCACAGAAGACAACCCAGTTTGAACTTTTTAATTGTTTTAATAAACAATTTGGTGCCTATAGGGAATCAAATATACTCATCAAAGGACAGGTAAGGATTACACCCGTGAAGATTTCGGTACTGGTTATTCGGGCGTTCGTGACGGAAGTCGTCAGCATGAGAACTTACAATAAATACGACTCTCATTTAAATACAAAGTGACAACATACGTGAGGAATAAAACACGCATACAGGTCGAGTCGTTTAAAATTGACGCTCCATCGCGGGGCTTAAACGAGGCGGACGTTCAGTCGTTACAACACATATAATAATAATAATACTCACCAAATTCCTGAAAAATTATGTACAAGAGATACCAGTAATAAAATTAACAATATGATTTAAATCCGTAGAAACACCTTTCCAAATTGATGCACACATACACACGAATTCCACCGTAACTTACACTTGACTAATTTTTAGGGTAACACAGAAATAGCAACATCCGGTAGCAAGTTCATTTGTTTACCGCGTGTGGTCTGTTTAAGCGCTAGTTGTCGTTTGTCCATCACTGCAATAAGAAACAACGATTATGCCATATGCCTAATTATCCACTAAGATACACACGTACAGTAATATACTGTATTTCGTTTGTAATTCAATCCAAACACAGTGATGCAACCAGACCGTATTTAAGGGGAGAGGCAACGGGACCCCCCCCAAAGGTCGAAAAAAGTTGACAAATTTTGTTAATCTCTTAAGTTTTATACTATTTTATTATTTTTTCACCTGTGTATGTTAATATAGTAGCACAGTAGCAACACATTTTTAAATACACAAACAGTTTTATTACACAGCATTTGCGTAAATATATGAAATATAAGAAAATCAATTCGGACAATAAGTATCTTCTAAACAATGTTTCAATAACACATATTTATTTTTTATTACAGTTTAATTTAAGGAGATTGATTTCAGGATATTATCAACTACTTAAAGAAGATAGTATTGTTGATTATTCATCACTTTTTTCTTTTGTATGAAGCCGACCGAACCCCCCCCCCAGACCAAATTCTAGATATGCCGCTGGAAGTAACAACAACTTAAACTAAACTAGCCAGCAAAGATCTCTAGTAGGCCTGATTATGAATATATTCTAACCTACACATGCGCTATTGCACATAACTGAATAATCCTGTGAATCCCAGTATGTTGATTGTGCAACTAGCTTACTGCAATTCGCAGAAAGCAGGAGGCCGGTGAATCCCAGCCTGTGATTCCCTAAACTAGGAGTTCAGTATAATCAGGCTTGAAAAATTTTGAAACAAGAAAAAATATATTTTTTTATTGTATTGTTATTAAAATACACATACAATATAAGCTCCCCCACCAACATTCCCGCCAGTCCCTTCTCCTACAGTAGCGGTATGAAGGAGGAGTGATTAGCATACATTACACACATTCATATGATGCACACACATTTAATTCCCCACGCACGCACACACGCTTCAATTCTATTTTTTATTTTGTTTAAATTTTTTGTTTGTAATTTTTATTTTTATTAAATGCACGCACGCCTTCAATTCTTTTTATTTTGTTTCTGTTTTTAAAGTTTTATTAGGAGGGTTTTTTGTTTATAATCTAGCATTGTGAATTAATCCTTTGTTTTGAAAAAAGAACGAACGGCATTTTCCTCATTTCAGGCGACAGTTAGCAACTCTATCAGATTCATTTTGAATCAAGCAATATAAAGAATAACTGTATAGTAAATCAAAATGCAAATGTAATGCAAGAAACGAATGTAAATAACTAATGAAAGAGTAACTTAGAAAAATAAAACAATGTAACTAACTGCACAACGTAAAGGTAGAATCGTAGACTCAGTAGACTCCAAACAGAAACAATAAATGAATCGTTCCTCTTTAAAAGGGCGTAAGTCCACAAAAGCAAACTTTTGGAAAATTAAAAAAACTTTCTATTTCTTGAATATAAAGAAAATTTTGAACTGAAATATATTTATTTTTTGGTTTACCCCTTTTGCATTGCACTACGCAAGAGTTTATAGTTTTTTAGTTATCATGCATTTTTGTTAACAAAAATTTTTGAAATTTAAAAAGTGAAGTGATTAAAACGTAGTTGACGCTACCACATCTGTATTTTGAAGTTGTAACTTCCTTTAGTGTATTAAAAGGTAGCTACAACTACCCCCTATGGTTGTATCTTGATTTTCCTGGACTGGTAGTTATAAATTCACTTTTAATGTGATAAAAAAGAAGCTACAACTAGTTATGTGTAGTTATAACTTCATTATTTTGGGAGTCCGAGAAGAGGCACACTCCACTTTTGTCAGTAGTTGTTATTCGACTTCACGATGGCAATGTTTATGCAGGTAAGAGAAAGAAGGTTATACGGTGAAAGAAGAGTTTTGAGTAGGTGCAAGGACCTGATACGTTTTGAAACAGGCAATATTGATTTTTTAACATCAGAATTTCTGCCACATACTGATGAAACTCAAGGAAAAGCACTACCTCCAAGACAACGTATGGGAATATTTTTGCGTTATACTGCTGGTCCAGAATTTCAGAGTGGAGTAGCAGAAGATATTGGAGTGGACCGCTCCACGGTATGTAAAAATATTAATTACGTGATGAATCGTATTTTAGAAAAAGCTAACAACTGGATTTATTTCCCAGTACAGGACAAGACATAAATAATGCAAAGGTTATGTGGCAAACACACTTTAACTTACCAACTGTTGTGGGTGCATTAGACTGCACCCACATTGAAATTAAAATACCATCAGTGTTTGGCGATGAGTACGTAAATGTTCAGGCAACGTGTGATGCAGAAGAAAAGTTTACAAGCATTAGCGCTGAGTGGCCTGGCTCAGTGCACGATGCCAGATTATGGAGAAGGAGTGCAATATGGGACGTAATATCACGATATGACGGCACTGCTTGTTTGCTTGGTGACTCCGGCTATGGTATAGCCCCATGGGTGATCACGCCATTCAAGCCACCTCAAGACAATATTCAACGTCGATTTAATTGGAAGCACGCAAAAGAAAGGGTGATAATAGAACGGGTGTTTGGACAACTTAAACAAAGGTTTCCAATCCTTGGTAACTGCGTAAGAGTGTCTCTTGAAAGAGTGCCAAAACTAGTAGTAAGCTGTATGGGTTTGCGACATTAATTTCCATCCACGGCTCGATATCATTAAAGGTTTTCTTTACCTGAATAATTCCAGGTTTTTCTGCGGATACTTTTAACCATGATATTGTAGATATTTTTACATGTTTGGTGTTGATGTATTTTTTTGCTGCCATTTTAAAATAAAAAAATGAGATTCTTCCATAATGTTAACAATGAAAGGGTTGATTTCCTTAACATCCTCTATCAATGTTTTTAAGTCATTTGGTACAATACACTTCAAAAGTCTTTTGCGCTTTTCAATTAATGCAAAATCGCGGTCACAGTTCAGAAAAGAATGCCCCCCAACTAAAAGTTTGTGATTAACTTCCTTGTAAAGCCCAATACAGGGTAAATAGATCCACAGAAATAGTAACATTTTATTTTTGTTTTGGCCTGCACAGTTGTCACTCCAGGCCGTTAGGGTTTCCGTAGGAACAACTTCCTTAAGAGCTCGGAACACACAAGATGCTATTTCATTTCCCCCTCTTCATGATATGCCCTCATGCCAAAGGTTCATGAAACTAATGTTGTTGTGAAATGCAAAGGTTGTAATTAGATAACTGGCGGCAATAGTACGTATTTGTATGCGTTAAAGTTGGCAATGAGAGAACTTTTTCAAGATCAAGGGCAAAAGTTGTGTCCGTACTGTTTGGCAACTGAGCTTCAGTGAAATTTTTTTGCATTTCTTCCCGTGCTTTTTTTGCCTTTAAATGGTGTAATTTAAGTTTACTTTGAAAACTAGTTCTGTCCGCACCTGATGATGCTGCAATTTGACAAGATAATAAAACACATGTCGGGCAAGTGTCAGAGCGAGGTGCATGAAAAGACAACTTCAGGAAATTTTCTTTAAAAACTATGTAATAATAGCGGTATGTAATAGGACTGTCAGGATACAGTTTCTTAAAAGCCCTGTATAACCTATGTATGTTTAAATCTGAAGATAGATACTCCTTTTCTGTTTTAGAACGGCCATAATGGCCGACATCCCTTGGAATGGAGTTTATATGATCGCACACGAGTGTCTTATCGTCTCGTGTGAACTTTCTCTCTTTTTTCTTGTTCTCTCTATTGTCATAGTAAATGGAATTAGGTGATTGGTTGAGTTTAACTAAACCATGACATCTTTTAGAAGATACCCCGAAAATGTTACAAAAATTATTTTTACACACTTGAATTATGTCCCCTTCTCCATACGGAACTGTGTAAAATACAGTGGCCTGGCGCTAGGGTTGCCAACTTTTTTTGAGGAAAATAACGAAACTTGTCTGTTGGAAGAGGAAAAAAAAAGTATTTGTAAGAAAAAAAAAGTATTATTTAAATTTAAGTTTTTATTGCCTTAAATACATTTTTTTGTGCTTTCAGCACAAGCTAACAATTTTTGGTTATCTTTGAGAGTTTGATAGCTTGTATTACAATCTAAATCTAGATTTAAATAAATAAATAACTCATTTTTTATTAAATTTATGGACGCTCTGTTTCTCTCTTCTCGCCACTTTAGACTTCAAACAAACACACAAGGATCACAACAATGTATAAATAATGATCTAGAAAAGAAACCGATATGGACTGCCATCTGCCGTTTCGTTCAATAATAAATAATCATTGTTAATCGTGTGTGTTCTGTTCTGTTTTATCTTAGGCATCGATAAATCGTTCGGAAATTACGTATGAGAGTGTTTCGTTTCGTGCATTACAGTAAAGACTCAAAATAAAGTATTTTCGCATACTTTATTTGTATGCAAAAGTATAAAGTATGTTCACCAAAAATAAAGTAGGATACTTTATTATAAAGTATGGTTGGCAACCCTACCTGGCGCCTACTTTGTGATGGATCTTCATAACTCCGTGCCTACGCCTACCAACTTGCTTGACCTGAATTAACCCTAGAAAGTAATTCTGCTGCTTACAATGATCAACTGAGTAAAAGTCATTGAAAAGTGTCAGTTTTTGCTCATAAGGAATACTCTTACATGCATATTTATACTTACATATAACCTCTTCTTTTGGAGCAACCTTTTCCCGCACTAGTACATTCTTTGCAGTCACATATGATTTTTCAGCATTCCTTAGCTTCTTGTTTTCTTCTGTAAGCCTTCCTTCTCCTTTCCTTCGTCGTTTCTTAACCACACTAACATCAGACATAACTATTTTTACTTAGTAAACAATCAAAATTGACACTCACCAGTAACACTCACAACATAACCTCAACAAAACAGGCTAAGCTTGTTACAAGCGTCTACGGAACCAACATCCAAGCTGATGGTGACCAATCTGGCGACGTGGTGGGGGCACTGGAGGGGCGAGCGAAGGTGCGTCCCATCACATCTGTTAACTGTACGGGCAGACGCTGCTTGTGTGATACATTTGCATTCTGGGCTGACAAGGGTCTGCCCGTACGATTAATAGATGGGATGGGATGCGGCTGCTTTCTATCCGAGTCTTTAGAGACTTGACAATAAACCTGTAGCTTATTTTCGGTTTGTTTAGCTGTGTGCGGTCTTCCTACGTGTGTTCTCTCGTAAGCAGAAATACTTACAATATTTTATGTAATCGTTCAGCGCTACAGAATGCGAATGTTTCATACTTTTGTCTGACATAACCTCAGTAACAGCGTGTTACTTGAAATTTGAGGATTACTAATTAACTGTCTTCACACATCTGTTCCAAATTACACACTTATCTAAATCACAAGTTAAATTAATCACACAGAATCTGGCCATGGTTGGATTGTACTTAATTAAGCTCTGTTCAATTGCTATTACAATTATTAGTACGCATAGCGAATAATTATTTGTTTTAAATAAATAACAAATGTGGAGGCCAAATTATGCACATAAGGTGATAAAAATACTTTACTGTATTAAATGTACAATTTATTGGTTTTACAGAAAATACCAGTACTTACACATGAATGGAGAAAATGCCAGTACTTACTCAGACTGCATTATCAAATATATGAATATATATCGTTCTTTATAACATATTTTAAAACTTTTGATATTAATATTTTCAATTATACGTTTTAAGCACCTAAATTTTTTATAATACATTTTAGGTTACCTTTTACTGAGTAAAAATTAAACGAATTCATGTAGTATTCATGTTCATCTCTTAAACATTCAAATACCTATAGCTGGTCTTGGCAAGTAGGTAGCATGCATAAGACAGTAACTCTTCACAGTTATGGAACAGTGGTGATATTTCAGTTTGACACATTCAGCACTCTGCTGTCTGTAACTAAATTGTAAAATAATTGTGCTCCAAGTATAGACAGCATAGTGATTTCTGAAACCACTTATTTCAGACTTATGGTGTGCTATACACGACAGCAAATTTAGAAACACATTAAAGCTTGAAGGTTTTCATCCTAGAAGTTACACAAATATGTTTTGATGTCTGCTGTTGAATGACATGGTTTCTAAGTCCAGCATTTTTATCGTCATATAACTAAGCAGTGTTACATGTGGTAACTGTTATCAAAAGTGTTTGTATTACATTTTTTTTTTTTTTTACTTTTATACTTGTCTATAACTGCAACTGAAATTTAAAATTTTTATGATTTTCCATTTTGAATTAGAGTTATAGCAGATAAATTCAGTATTCCTGCTGACACACTTAACAACTGTTTATAAAAATTGCGAACAATTTTACAAAACAGTATTTTTTCTAACTCGCATGTTATAAAATGATTAAAAACTGTCAGGTATCCTGACATTAAATCCTGGATATCAAGTATCATGATATTACATCCTGGATATCAACTATCCTGAAAAAGCAAAATATTTTCTAAGACAATTGCACCCATTGACAGCCAATTAGACTCTCCAAAAGGTGGGAAAATAATTATTTTTTTAATTTAAATTTATATTTGTAACATTTTTTAAATATCGGTATGGAGAACCATACATTACTTCCATGTTCTAAGATTTATATTTAAAATCATAATGGAAATAAAATATTTCCATAGAAACTACTTCTTTCTACTTATTGATTCAGCCTTAAGCACAGTACTGTGCATGTGGTCACTATTGTCTAACGTTATACCACCTCACATTATCGCACTCGATTTTCACTGATGATGACAGTCGATGGCACTGCCGAAACGTCTGGTTTTGCAGAAAACATTGTAGGCCTACTGTGCCCAAACAGCCCGGGAAGAAATTTTCACACTAAACTACTTCATTGTTGCCGATAACGTACTACACATATAAAAACATGAAACGTTGCAGGTAAACTACCCATTTCCCTTAACTGATCTTCACCAAAAACAATAATTCACGACTACTCTGCAAATCAGGCTGCATGCAAAAAATTATTTGATTCTGTTGAATTTGCAGCTTTTATTGTTTGCCATAGAAAAAAATCTTCACACACACACACTTTTCGAAAAATGACTTTTTTCATGTTTTGAAGATAGTACAATCAAAATCTGCAAAAATCTCAAGCACGATTTTTTTTGCCATCACCAAACTTCCATTTCTTTAAGGAACATGGAAGTAAAAATCATTAATATTTAGTTTGAAATTAGTCGTAATAATTGTCTTCATTTCTTGCATTATTTTTTTAATAGGTTTAGCAAAACTAAATAAAAGATCAATCTGTTTCACTAACTAAAGGACCTTGTCAAGGGATAACAGAATGAATGAATACTCAAACATTATGTGTTATTTAAAAACCATGTATATTCTTTATTTATACTGTACATTCACTTACAAAACAACTTTGTTTATATCTTCTACATAACAAGCAGTTTATTTTCAACATTTCAGCACCAACCCGTTAACTTATAAATTTCTTAATATACTAATAAATAGATCACAATACACTTTTCTTAACAATTAAGTACAAATTAAGAGGCATGCAAAATTCTGGGTTACCAGTATATGTTGGACTAACAAGTTAAATTCGGTATTTGTGTATGTAAATCCCCCTTTTAATGGCTAAGTTAAGTGATGGGCTAGAAATTTTATATATATATTTTATAATATATATATATTATAATATATATATTATTATATTATTTTATAATCGGCTACATTAATAAACAATTAATTAATTTACATCTTCTTTTAGCCAACACACTTGATTATCATACATGGAATAATAAATATATTAATATGCTTAAAATACTAAATAAACACAAAACAATTAAATTTAACACAATCAATAAAAAACTTAAAAATCTACTAATAAATAGTACACCTAAAGAAGATAACCAAAATTTACACACATTAAATAATAACCACACTTTTTACCCAAAATTCGTAAATTTATCTAATATTAAATTCACGGAAAACGAAATAGCTACCCTAGAATCATCAAACAAAACAAATCTTAAAAATGTAAACAAATATGTAATAGATAATATCATAGTCGAAACTGAAAACACAAGTAATAATGTAGAACAAGAAAAACAAGATAAAATAAGAACAGAAGCCTCAATGGAAATAATAAAATTTGTTATTTTAGATACGTTGATGACACTCTGTACATTTCCCAAAACAATGGTATAAATATAAATAAAATATTCAACTCCATAAATAATTTACATTCTAAAATAAAATTCACGTAGAAGAACAATGTAATAATAAATTCAACTATTTAGACTTAACAATAAAGAAAAATGAAACAAATTTTGAATACGCAATATACAGGAAACCTTCTCAAACTGACTTAGTAATACCAAATACTTCTAATCATCCTCCCCAACACAAAATGGCAGTATTTAATTCCATGATTTTCCAAATGCTTAGGATCCCATTAAATAACACAGAAAGAAACAAAGAAAGAAAAATTATCCAACAAATAGCAGTTAAAAATGGATACAAAATAAAAACTATTAATAAATTAGAAAATAAAATTAAACATAAAATCACTAATAAAATTCCTAAAAACACTACATTTAAAAATTCATCTATTAATAATAATATAAAATATACAACCTTCACTTATTATGGAAATATAACTCAAAAACTAAATAAAATATTTAAAGATACTAATTTAAAAATATCTTATAATACAGATAATATAATTTGTAATAAAATAAAACCTAAAACTAAATCCAATACTCACAATAAAAATGGAATATATAAAATAGAATGTCCAGATTGTAATAAATTTTACGTGGGCCAGACGAAGAAAATAACTACGAGATAGATTCGTTCAACACCGCAATGCATATATAAAACCAAATATTTATAAATCTAATTTAGCCACACATTGTCTAAATAATAACCACCAGTTTCCAAACATTGAAAATATAAAATTAATTAAAAACACAAAAAGGTCAAAAAATGAATATTTGGGAAAATCTTAACATTTACAAACACAATAACAATAATTTATTAATTAAAGAACAAACCCAAATAAAAACAAAACAAGATGATCTATTTAAAATTATAAATTTACTAAAAAATAAAAATAAAAATGAATAAAATATAAACAAAATTTCAAATATAACCGAGAAAACAGCTGCTGAAGAAAATAAACATTAAAACAATCGTTAACTAATCGACCTAAATCGATTATCAGTTATTTTATTTTACATTAAAATCAATACAAATTCGATTATTCATTAATTTTATATTAATAGAATTATTTCGATTGTTATTAATTCACTTAGAAACCTCTGATGATACTGATATTTTTCAGTGAAACGTGCATCAGGTGTTAAAAAGAATATACAATATTATCTACTTGCAGAAGAACAAATTGAAAACATCACAAATTATATATATTTTAATATGTTAATTTTTACAGAAGTCATATTTTACATTTTATATATTTAATCTAAACCTCAGACATTAGACACATATGGAAATATTCTGGCATAAGTTTGTGTAGCACGAAGAATGTTTATTAAAGATTAATGACATATGTCTCAAAGTCGAAAAAATAAAAAGTTACATAACTTATAAACAAATAAAAAGTGTGTGTGTGTGTGTGTGTGTGTGTGTGTGTGTGTGTGTGTGTGTGTGTGTGTGTGTGTGTGTGTGTGTGTGTGTGTGTGTGTGTGTGTGTGTGTGTGTGTGTGTGTGTGTGTGTGTGTGTGTGTGTGTGTGTGTGTGTGTGTGTGTGAAATAGGAAGAGGTAAATACAGCATGTTTTACATAATAAATTACTTTTTATAATGACCTATATAATATTTTCTGCTTCTATATACTTAACCAGTACACAAGATGTTATAATGTGAGACGTATCAATATAAGCTTCGAGGCGACTGCGGTATTGCCATGTCGCTTCACTCCCCGCCCTCCCCGCCTTTGCCTACGCATAACAAGTATAACGTGCGACAACGCTGGAGGGCGAGGGGCGGGGAAGAGCTGTCACTATTGCGTAACCTCGAAGCTTACAATGCTAAGTCCCGTACTATAGTAGAATAAATCTTCCTAAAATCTATTGTTTCTTAATGCACAAGTTTGATAATAATACTGTGATTACAAAGTGTATAAAGCTCAGTTCAGTTGTCTGCACTGATGGAGTTTACCAAATTATAAATATAAGTATGAACTTTCAAAAATTGTTTATTGTTTTATATTGATATTGTTACAACACAAATAAGCCACCCCAGTACCAGGGATGAAAAAGATAATTTTTAATGTAAATATACTTCATACTAAATAAAATGTTTAAATATACATAAAATATAAAAAACTATGACCCATATTTTTGTCAAATTGATTAATGACCAAACCATAATTAAAATCACAGTACAGAGCATTACCATTGTTTTATTTCATAGGAAGTTGTATAATATATGTGTGTGTTAGCAATTTCACTGAGCAGACAACTAGCGCCCTTGCCAAGTGGGCAATACAATAAGCTGTACAGAGCCGGGAATCATTTGAACGCTCCAGCTGTCAACGCTGATAACACCAATCTAACTAGTTAATTCACAAATTTAATTGTTTTAAAATAAAGAATTTGGCGCCACCTGGGACTCGCAACCCCTATGAATAAACAGGTAGGTTGTACTGATAGTTGAGACCACGCTACGGACTTCGGTAGCAACAACCATTAATGTAACGACAGGTGTGAGACGAACACACCACACTAACACTTTCTACACATAAAAAATACGTGTACACATTTTACAGATACGACCAGAATTTAACGTTACAGATTGACGAATCCAACGTGAGATAAGAAATGAGTGGTTATAATATTTATTAAAGATCTTTGTATGACAAGCACTGACAAAGAATGCTAAAGCTAAAGAGTGTTTTACAACTTGCTTGTACTTCACAAGCACATCTGACAGTCTAGTTTATCATATTTACTAAACCTAAATTTAAATTAATTTCTTAAAACTGGTACACATACATAACAGGAACAATGAGTACATTTTGCCTTTAGACCAATGAAATATACTGATTAATCTTTCAGTATTTGCAGTACTCATATACACAAACATAATTGTTAATGAGATCTTGATGAAAAATATGTTGCCAAGAAAATGTTTCCTAGTTGTCAGTTGATTCCATATACTTCGCCTCCCTTTCGGTAATCCGCATTTGCATAAATATTGTTGTTTTTAGTTGCAAGAGCACAAATTATTGAGCCTCTATCTGTGTACCTTGATGTTTTATGTCCTAGTTTTTCAAAATTCTTTATTATTTCCTGTAAAATAAAATTAGGCATATTAATTAGTAAATCACAATTAGTAAATTAACAACAAAAATCACAATTTACAATTAGATAATTATATTCCATATAATGTAGCAGCGTGAAGAAAGTATCAAATCAGTTTCATCCACTTCAGGGAGAGACATATTAATAAGGAATAAAAGGAATTTATAAATATATGTGTTGCATATTGTAATATTTATTTTTATTTGTTGATGTAGAAATGTTCTAAGTCCCACTAGTTTGGGGGTCAATTAATATGTAAAGTAATACCAGAAAAATTAGTTTTGTTTTGTTACTAAATTAATTAGTAAAATAATATCCTTTTATTTCCTTTCTTAAAATTTTAATTATAATAGTAAGTTTATTATAATAGAATCAAACTCCTCACTAATTAATTCAAATTTTCGCCACACCAGTTTCAGCGGCAGGCTCGCCAACTTACGCCTTCTGTGATACTTCGGTACTCTGTTATATGAATGAGGAATGACCACTTATATTATTTTCTTTGCAGCTAAAATAAAGGAAAACTTGCAATGATATTATTATTAAATAATATATTTTATTTTTCTTGGTTTATATTCAAAATCTTATAAAGTTATATTATTGAATACAATTCGTTAATTATTTCTGGCTGCTCAGTTGGTAATGTCAGCAGTTTGTTGTCAGGGATCGCTAATTATATACTTCAGTAATAAATATAATTATTTATTGTGCATTCGTTTGACCACGGAATAAACACAAAGAAAAAAACCGGAAAAGTACCAAAATACCTTTGTGGAATATAATCACAGAGTGCTTTATAAAATTAGTGCACAGCGTGTAGGTTATAAAAATACAATGCGCTTAGGTTAAGACTAAAACTGAGAATGTTAATAGTTTATATCTTTTTACTGTCCACTCTTAAATCGTGGTTTAGATATAATAAAGAATAGAGTTTCTTTTATAATATAGATAGTTGTATAATGTGCTATAATTTTATTTTATGTGCTATAAGGAATGTTGCAACCCCATCTATTTTGGTACTTTTCTGTGTTTTACAACATTTACCTTATTAATTCACAATATACTATAATCTTTCAGTATACTATAATATTATTCAGTAATCATGTAACATTAAAATATTAACATAATCAACTCAATATTGAACATCCTTGAATTTCATTAACTCTGATATCCTATATCTAATGTAATCATAACATAGTCATTCAAGGTAAGTGAACCCATAACATTGGTTTTATTTAACATAGTAATCTTAACAGTGATCAATAATATATTATAGTTTATCTAAGGTCCATTTTATACTATTTGGTACTTTTCTCTACAATTATATATTCTTTGGGCTATAATGGGAGGTACAAAAATACAATGTTACAATATATACATACTGTATACATTTTTTCCTCTATTGCAGACATCAAACTTATCTGTGACTTTTGTATTACACAGTAACAGCTGATCTGATTTTTAAAATTCTTTCACCACCGTGTTTATTGAAGTTTGAGGATGGTTTTAGCATAAATTTTAACCGATAATTTTAACAATTTTCAAAAACAGAGTCTTCAGATGGTTCCACGTCATGAAGATTCTTTTTTAATTTTCATGTAGTAAAATTTTCGGCATGCGATAAACTTTCGTTTTATGAGAGATAGCTATATGGTGTCAGCGAGTGAAAATTATAGAAAATTCCAAATATTATTTTGGTTTTGTTTCAATAAAATCGGCTTTTTCGTTTTCGTGATATTGGCGTTTTTGTAAGAAATTTAGTTGGCGGTTTTATAAGAAATTAATTGGTTGGCACATGCAGCGATTTTTCTTGTAACGATTTTTCTTAATAATAAATATTACCTTAATGTAAGCATATTTTAACATTTATTATATTATTCTATTTAATAATAAAAATTTCAATTTTCATGTAGTACCTTAATGTAATTTCATTATTAACAAGCAAATCCAAAGCAATTGCCTGGATTTGCTCCTTGGAATTAGTGTCCTTTTGTAACCGTTTGTGTTTTGTTGTGAATTGTCGTCTCTGTTTTTGTATATTCATGTTATGTCCAATGTTTTCGGTGACCTGCAACGCAAAAAAACTTATCAAACACTACAAGAAAAAAATCTAACTACATCTAGTTCTAGTTGCGTAGTTTAAAGTAAACATGTCCCGCTTGTAGTACACTTAAAACTAATTGTATTAAATTTGTCGACTGGTAAGGGTGGATTTACTTTTGGTAACATGAGTTCACTTAATGATACCTACTTAACTGTTATTTTTTTGTAATTAATAAAATTAGTAAAAAAAGTTTTCAAAACTTGTTTAGCAAATAACTGACACAGTAAAAATACAATCAAAAACATATTTATCTTTATGCCCAGATTTAGTTTTGTGGCTGGTGTTAAGAGAAATTTATTTATTTATTTTAATCTACTGCTATAAGAACAATTTGGAAAAAATACGTACGATAAGATTTTAGAATTATTTCAGTGAACTTAATAATTATAAATCTAATGTAAACACACAAACAATCAGTACTGACTAGCAATTAAAGGATGGGTAGATGGATGAATAGATAAATAATTCAGTAAGTAGGCTACATGAGTAGATGATTAGATAAACCGGTATGTGAGTGTCTATCTGAATAGAAGAGTAGGTGGATAGATATCCTAAGTAAAGCTATAGACTAAAATTTGGATAGATGGGTGGGTGGATAGTTTGTGTAGGTGGGTGAGAAGACAGATAAGTTGATGAGTAGGTAGTTTGGATTAGACTGTACTACAAAATAAAGTGGATAATCTGACTGAAAATTATACATACCTTTAAGCTCCTTTCAGCAGATGACTTCATAGCTTTTATTGTCAGTAGTAACTGTCCCATCTGTTTTTTTGCGTATTGAAACTGTTCAACAGTTTGTAGGTTTTTCTGAATCTCTTGAAATTGTTCAAACAGTTTCATTCTTTCATTATTTAAAGATATGCTCTTTTCTGTGTCTTTACTTTTAGGCCTACTTGCCTCATTTATAACTGTTTCTTCTAACATAGTATCTCCGTCCTTTGGAAGATCTATTATAAGCATATGTTCTTCATTCTCCCTTTCCTCAGGGATCCTATTGTTTAGTGTTCTACAAACAAGGTGAATATGTTTGCACATATTGTTTCGTATGGCACTGTCCATACACGAACACACAAACTCATGAAAGCAAGAGTTACAGTGTATGCACTGTAAAAGGCATGATTTGCAGTGTTTAATTCGTTTAACAGTATAAAATTCTGTTTGTGTGGATGACAAGACCTGCCACTTGTCATCTAAAGTTGTCAACACTTTCTCTGCGTCCAACAACATACTAGCTTTGTGTCTATTTCTTAAAACTTGCAATTTTTTCACAAGTTTTCCGTTTTTCATTTTAATTATCAAATCAAACATTTTATCTTTCAGTAGATGTAAAATGGCACAAATTGTCTTGTCCAGCCGTTTGATGTGTTTTCCCTTTAGGTAAAAATATTTTAATATTTTATTAAAATTTTCTAATTCCATGTTTGTATTTATTCCTAAATGAACACGATAACAGTAGGCCCATGACCTGTATTGTTCTTTGTTAATGTATTGTTTTTTAAAATATTCATAAAATGAATGTGTTTGTTCATCACCATGAAGTCTCCTTAACACTTCATGGAGCATTTTTTGGAAAGTGTCTGTATCCAGTTCATATAATAAAGTCTGTAAAGTTTTAAATGCACTGTCACGTTTTTCTTTTATTTTAATTTTTGTGTTTGCATTGGTCCTCCAAGCTTTTAGCACATGCCACGTACAATAAATACGGTTGTCTGAAGGCCCCATTGTTTTACACCATGCGGAATAGAATGTGTCTTCCATGTCAGACATAAATGTATGGGTTGTAATACATCCTAATACAGACTTTATTTGATCAAAAAAAATCATTATAACGGTTTCGTCCCCTCTGTTCGTGAACATGAAAGTGCAAGGAAACCCTTCTCTGGTTTCGTCCATTGTTAGAAGTGTGTATAACTGAAAGTTGTAGTTATTAAGGCCATGGGTGCCATCAATACATACTACATCACTACTATACTTTTGTAGTATAGTTTTTTGTGCGTTGGTCATAAATATTAACAAAAAATCTTCTTTTTTCAGTTGAGGAAACTCAAAACTATTTACACCTTGTGGTTTATAAACCACTAAGGCAGTGTCCTTAGATGTTTTAAGATCTTCAACCCAAGCCTCGATGCTTACAGGGTCAAATGGATGTTTTATGGCTTCATCATTTAGATTGAAGCCTTTTTCAATATTTATAATATCTTTTTTGTTCACTAGGTGAATTCTTTGTAATTCACAATTTGATATAGAACACCTGATATCTTTTAAAATTTCCTCATGGGGTATTTTACTTGCTAAGTGAGTTGCAATTTGGTTTCTCTCTTTCTTTGTCAAGTGAATATGTTTTAACTCATTTTTATGGCCAACATGTGTTAAAAGAAATGAGACATGTACAGTGCCATTTTTTAATTTTTTCATCTTGATCATTGCTGGACAAAACCCATTTATTTTGCAGCTTCCCATAATTTTTAAGTGGCGTTTGTTTAGTCCTCGTTTCCTGTAAAAACCACTTCTGTGGCATCGGTAAACATCAGATACATTTCCATTTGACGTTTGTTTAAAAAAACATGTTGTTTTCTTTTCAATTTCTTGTTTCCACGCATTAAATTCATCGACAGAATCAAAACTGTGATGTTCAAACTTCATAAAAATGCCATGTACATTTTCAAAATGACTGTAAATTTTCTGTTCATTATGTCCCCGTGGTCTCCTTGTTATGAATTTACAAATAGGACATTGTCTTTCAACCAGAAGTGGTTTTCCAATGTTATGATATTTTCTTTCATGGTTTGTGAGGTGATGTTTATGCTTGTATTTTGCATTACATAGAGTACACATGAAAGATCGTGCTAAGGATCCACTGTTATGTATTTTTAAACTTAATATGTGACGTTTTAAATTATACTGGAGAATTGTTGTATAAGTGCACATATCACATTTATAAATTTGTTTTGGCTCAGTAGAATGGGTTGATTTGATGTGTCGCTGCAAATGATGTTTTTGGGAATACTGTTTGTTACACAAAGTGCAAGTAAATGTAGCTGTTTCAATTTGCTCCCCTTTGGCATTTCTTTTGTGAACAATTTTAATATGCCGTTTACAATAAGAACTCTTACTGAACTCTTTGCTGCATAAATCACATTTTACGGCAGTAGTACTCATCTGAAAATAAACATAGCATTGTTTTCATTGAACTTAAATTTAATAAACAAATTTCAGATGAAACGGTAACAACTAAACTTTATTTATTCTTCCCATAATGGTCCTGTATTTTGTTTAATATACTTTCTGAAGTGACAGTTTGGGAATACAGTACTGCTGCATTGTGCTATTCTACCACATGTTCCACTTCTGGCAGCTGGGTTCTAACAGCAGATTATTGTTCAGATTAAAAGTTGTGCACGCGTGCGCACACACGCACGCACATACACACATAGTATTCTTAACTGCCCATTAAACAAAACATTAAATTTTGTTTCTAAAAATAACTAAAAATTACAAATGTCTACAAGATAATTCTTCTTATTCTCTTTTCTTTCAAACATTAGGCCTGCTGCCTGTTATGCTTTTGACCATGGCAGAACTGACATTTCACCACTGCCAGAGAGAAATCAGCTACATAGCAACTGTGTGTGTGTGTGGGGGGGGCCCAGAGACGCCAGACAAGACTGCTGTATTATTACTCAGCAATATGGGTGTGCAGGCAGACTGACTAATTTTTGTTTAGTAAAGTAACAGTATTATATAGCGATCATACAATAAATAGTATAAATTCCACACAGTTAAATGTGTGTTATAATTTCTTTTAGTCTAACAGCTAGATGGATTTTTACACTTTTTTCAAATTATTGATTCCATTTTTGAGCCATGGGGTCAAAGAATTTTGAAATTTCTAAAACTGTACAGTATATTCAGATTTTCGTTAAAATTCTCTTTAATCGATGTCCCACATGGAATTTGTGATTTTGTCAAACTTTTGCCCCACTTTTTGAAACCTGGTGTCCCAAAATTTGAAATGTACAAAAAATAATACTATATTTGTATACACTAATTTTAGTTCTATTGGCAAACAAACTAGAAGAAGGAATACTCAGATCTTTTGTTAGTCCTTAAATAGTGTTTTGAGGAGGAAAGAGTGGTTAGACTTGTGAATTATATTGTTCATCTTGCTGTATAAGGAAAAGTCAAGAACTACTTTTACAAGAAATTGTGTGGTTGTAACAGGAATTTTACATTTCCCTGGAACGAATCCAATTGTTATCTCACTGAAATGTATTTCAATTTTGAAAGCATTACATATCAAGTAACTGAATGTAATGAGAATGCACCTGTGCACACACACACACACACACACACACACACACACACACACACACACACCGTGTACTTATTTGTTACTTGTTTGTTCCATAACATTGATTACAATTGCAGCAAAATTGATCAAAATGACATCAAATACATGGACATGTATACATGTACTACCCTCAAAACACGAAAAAAGTCATTTTTCGAAAAGTTTCTGTGTGTAGATTTTTTTCTATGGCCAACGATAACAGCCGCAAATTCAAACAGAATCAAATAATTTTTTGCACACAGCTCTGAATTGTAGAGTTCTCAGGACCTATTGATTTTGGTGAAGATCAGTTAAGAGAAAGCGGTAGTTTACCTGCAACATTTAATGTTTTAATAAGGGTAATTTTTTCTATGACGAACGATAACTGCTGTAAAGTCAAACAGAATCAAATAATTTTTTGCATATGTCCCTAATGTGTAGAGCACTCAAGGTCTTTTGATTTCGGTGAAGATCGGTGGAGAAGAAGGGGTAGTTTACCTGCAACGTTTTATGTTTTTATATGTGTAGTACGTTATCGGCAACAAAGAAGTAGTTTAGTGTAAAAATTTCTTCCCGGGCTGTTTGAGCAAAGTACAATGTTATCTGCAAAACCAGACGTTTCGGCAGTGCCATCGACTGTCATCATGAGTGAAAATCGAGTGCGATAATGTAAGGTGGTATACGTTAGTGACCACACAGTACTGTGGTCAGGCTGAATCTATAAGTAGAAAGAAGTAGTTTCTGTGGAAATATTTCATTTCCATTATGATTTTAAATATAAACCTTTGAACATGGAAGTAATGTATGGTTCTCCATACAGATATTTTAATTGCTTTTAGTTTTACATTTGATATGTAAACGCATCAAGACAGAAATAATCGCTGCTGATATTGAGTTTAGCAATTTAACATGATAATGTTTGTTATATAGTAAATATATTTGTAATATAATTATTTAGGAAACATGATAGAAGACAATTCTTACCTTTAACTTGGTTACACAAGCACGCATCCAAAATAGATACAAAAGCGCGCGCGGTAAAAACTTACCAAAATCAGCTGACAAGTATCAGCTGAGCCCGCCAGGTGACACGTGTGTCGGTGTCACGGTCGGTTAGGCACTTTCCCCTCCAGTGCCCCCACCACGTCGCCAGATTGGTCACCATCAGCTTGGATCAGGGGGGGCCATTCTGGCTTCCCGCGCTAATCTAGCGATCAGCTGTTTTTGCCGCGTGACGTGAAATGGTGGAAGAAATACGCGCGAGTCTTGATTTACCATGCAATCTTAGCTGAGACAATGTCCTACTTAGCATCTCTCTGCTGTTTACACGAAATATTAACAATAATTGTAATGAGCTATTCATATAGAAAAAGGATCAAACAACAAGATAAAATGGTTTGCGGCAAAAAATAATGGTAAAATCTATTTCTACATTTAATAGAAAAGTAAGCAAGTCTGTCCACATACAACATTGACAAAATGGCACAAGATGTAAAATTAAGTCGGAAAGGAGGCGATATTATATATATATATATATATATCATTTTTTATTATTCGTTAATTTTATATTAATAGAATTATTTCGATTGTTATTAATTTACTTAGAAACCTCTGATGATACTGATATTTTTCAGTGAAACGTGCGTCAGGTGTTAAAAAGAATATACGAAATTATACTACTTGCAGAAGAAACAAATTGAAAACATCACAAATTTTATATATATATATATATAATATTATATATAATAACAGTAATATATAATATTATATATATAATATGCCTGCCTGGGTGGGTGCGCGTACGTGCACACGCGTGCGTGTATAAACATTTCTATGTAGTATAATATATTTGAAACAAGCTTCCAATTATTATAATTATAATCAATATCATAATCATTTTCTTTATCTACATTTTCATTGTCATAACGTTAAAAACTGAAGCTAGTACGTTCGGGGATTAGGCGTCTTTTATAATAATCCCACTCCCTTTGAAGTGCGCAACAGAATTCGGCTCTTACTTTTAACGGGTAGCACGGACGATATACCGTTATCTGGAAGTGCGTCTGTGGCTGAGGATGGTAGCATTCATTCCACCGAAGTTATGGAATCAAATGACTCTGATGAGGATTTCATCCAGTTTGTTACCAATGAACTATGCATAGACATAGTTGAACATACGTTAATACCAAGTTCTCCGAATAATGACACCGACGAAGCAGAATTGTTAAAAACAGAGGACTTGGCCCCGTCTGCAAGTGACAACGATGTTCCTCAAGATGCCTTAAAATATCTGGCCGGGTACATCGCATTCAAGTGCCGCTTCATTGATGAAAGTCTAGGTGTGAGAGGCGAGACATTGTGTCTTTCCGGGGAACATAGTCATGACTGGATATCGATTATATCAAAGGGGGGGCTTACCCATCCGTCAGACGAGTGGTTACAAAAACTGATTCAGTTTGAGATAGTTTTTACTTCTTTCCACGGACGTACAGTATCAAAACAAGTGAAAGTTATCTCTTATTTGGCCACCTTACTCAAATCTAAATTTTCAGAGGTGGACGAGAAAGTCATTTGTCTGTACGTCAGGACAAGAACATTCATCAGAATCCGCCATCTGAACAAACAGCTCAAACTCAAGTCACTTGAAAAGTATGCAGCAACAAAGAGTCGGCTCTGGGTAGCTTCGTCTTCAAAAATTTAAGTCACCTATGAAGGTATGTATCAACTAAATAACCATTTTCATTTCGTTGATAAAAGTATTTATGTTTACAACTAAACGTACTAGCTTCAGTTTTTAACGTTATAACAATGAAAATGTAGATAAAGAAAATGATTATGATATTGATTATAATTTATAATTATAATAATTGGAAGCTTGTTTCAAATATATTATACTACATAGAAATGTTTATACACGCACGCGTGTGCACGTACGCGCACCCACCCAGGCAGGCATATTATATATATAATATTATATATTACTGTTATTATATATAATATTATATATATATATATATAAAATTTGTGATGTTTTCAATTTGTTTCTTCTGCAAGTAGTATAATTTCGTATATTCTTTTTAACACCTGACGCACGTTTCACTGAAAAATATCAGTATCATCAGAGGTTTCTAAGTAAATTAATAACAATCGAAATAATTCTATTAATATAAAATTAACGAATAATAAAAAATGATATATATATATATATAGATATATATATATATATATAATATCGCCTCCTTTCCGACTTAATTTTACATCTTGTGCCATTTTGTCAATGTTGTATGTGGACAGACTTGCTTACTTTTCTATTAAATGTAGAAATAGATTTTACCATTATTTTTTGCCGCAAACCATTTTATCTTGTTGTTTGATCCTTTTTCTATATGAATAGCTCATTACAATTATTGTTAATATTTCGTGTAAACACCAGAGAGATGCTAAGTAGGACATTGTCTCAGCTAAGATTGCATGGTAAATCAAGACTCGCGCGTATTTCTTCCACCATTTCACGTCACAGCGAAGCAACCAATGAGAGAGTAATTGGCCGGAGTGGCCTACCTTATATTCTAGTTACATTGAGCTTGGATGTTGGTTCCGTAGACGCTTGTAAGCTTGTTGCCTGTTGCCATTTGACCGCGCGGCACTTAGATTCCAATATACATTAATATGCGGGGCACTTACACCCAGCGCTATCTATGATCAAACACTAGAACTACTTAATTTTCATTCTGGCACTTAGAACCTATTTTACGTTAAAGACCTTGGCACATAGATTGCTTTTTCTGTTAAAACTAAATTTGAACAAAAGTGGCACTTAGGTCCTTTTTTACTTCAAGTCTTCAAATAATTGAAGCCGTATGTTTGTTTAGTTAAAAGTTTTTCTTTTTAATCACAACTTATTCTCATTAAATTATTATACGAGCATCTATAAATAATAGATTACATAGACATTTTTGTTCTGTGAAATCTCAGTAATTATCCTAACTCTTTCCAAAAACCATGTGATTTAGTTAACAGACACGTATCCAAACGTGTTTTCAAATAAAATGTACGGCTTCAATTACTTTTCACGAAGTACATCGTTCCCAATGTACTCGTCGAAAGCGCAACAGAAATTAGGTGTTGCATGTTTTTGTAGTTTAAAAAATTTTACAGTAGTGTTAGCTGGTAACGTATAATGTTATCCGATATGTAATGTAAAAAATATCACTATTATATTGACGACTCGGAACACTAAGTTTTTTATAAGTAAAAACGTAAAGTTTTACCTTACAGCCTAAACCGGCTTTCACCTATAGAAGGCTTCATCAGAGGCTGTCGTTAGTAGCGTTGTTCGTCTTGTTGTTGGCGACGAGATAATGTTTCGAAAGATCGAAGCTGTGTGTGTGTGGTGAGATGTGTTCGAATAATGCGTGCGATTTGAATTGTGTCTGTTCGTTTAGGATGTCGTTTTTATTTGTTTTTGTGTGTTTGTATATTTCTAATTGTTCTAGAGTGTCTAGTTTTCGGCCTTTTGTGTGTACGTGTAGTATGTTCATGTTATTGTCGATGTTTTTATATACAAATATATAAATATACAAACACACAAAAACAAATAAAAACGACATCCTAAACGAACAGACACAATTCAAATCGCACGCATTATTCGAACACATCTCACCACACACACACACACACACACAGCTTCGATCTTTCGAAACATTATCTCGTCGCCAACAACAAGACGAACAACGCTACTAACGACAGCCTCTGATGAAGCCTTCTATAGGTGAAAGCCGGTTTAGGCTGTAAGGTAAAACTTTAGGTTTTTACTTATAAAAAACTTAGTGTTCCGAGTCGTCAATATAATAGTGGGGTCTTTCACTGTTTCCTGCGGCCAAATATAACTTCCGTCTCCACGTTTGTATTTTTATTCCGTGTTCGATGTGTACTAGAACTGTTTTCTTCACAAGTAACTAATGCCAGTTTATGGAGGTTATGTAGACAATGTAACTTAAATAAAATTTACTTTGTTAGTGTACAATAAAAGGGTGTATTTACTGGAAGTACAGAAATAATTTTCCATTTATCGCACATAATTACGGTACACAGACGATTTTTGGAGGTTGTGTCTACGTTTAACAATGCAACTTAACCTTTTAGATTTTTAAAATTAATTAGATTTAACAAAAATTTCCTTTGTTAGTGTACATTAAATTATTGTATGCATACAAGGCTGCTGTACATAACATTAAAGGCTGTATTTATTCGAAGTACCGGAATTAAAACCTAGTTCCAATTTAGAACGTAGACCTATAACCTATTTGCATATTTTATTGGGGTTTATTGGCACATATTTTATTAAAAGGGTGTATTTATTGGAAGTACAGAAATTATTTTCCATTTATCGCACATAACTACGGTACACAGACGATTTTTGGAGGTTGTGTCTACGTTTAACAATGCAACTTAACCTTTTAGATTTTTAAAATTAATTAGATTTAACAAAAATTTCCTTTGTTAGTGTACATTCAAAGGCTGTATTTATTGTATGGATAAAAGGCTGTATATACATTAAAGGCTGTATTTATTCGAATTAAAACCTATCGGTACTTCCAATTTAGAACGTATAACCTAGTAGGCTACGTTATTCGTACATACAGTATTTTATTGGAGTTTATTGGTATATTTTATTAAAAGGGTGTATTTATTGGAAGCACAGAAATTAGTTTCCATTTATCGCACATAATTACGGTACAGAGACGATTTTGGGAGGTTGTGTCTACGTTTAATTATCTAACTTAACCTTTTAGATTTTTAAAATTAATTAGACTTGTAGGGGTGTGCATGGCAGAACTACTTGTGCACCCACTTTATAATCATATTTTTGGTAACACTGAGAACTTTAAGCCTTCTTTTATGCTTAAACAAATTATATATACACTTAATTATAGAAAAGCAAAAAGCAAATATGTAATTCAAAAGACTAATTTGCTCTAATAAACACATGCTGAAGTTAAAAACAAAAGAGTTTTTACTTGCCTAACTAATCATTAGTTACTAATGTGACAGTTGGAGCTGCTTTTTCTGCAAAAGCTGGGGTGTGTTGGATTCAAGAGTGGTTAAATTAAGTCATAAATCTGAGTGTGCGTCAAGTCTATTTGTGTGCTTGCTTTTCACTTGAGATGAAAATCCCATTTCACTCAAGAATGAGGTGGTGAATGGGATGAGCAACTCCGAAAGTTCAGGATATTCACCTCTTAAAGATATCCAGAACTTTGTTAAGTCAGAATCTAAAAGTTTATGGATTTTGTTGTCCATGACATGTCTCATGTTATCACTAACTATACAAAATAATTTACTAAAAATTTAGTTTTAATCCCAGCATCACAGATGATATCACACAATTGCTCATTTAGTTTTACTGACAACATGTTAGAACTTTCAAAATACAAGAATGGGTCTTGAATCCAATTGAATTCACTGTATCCCTCTGGGAAGCAACTTTCAATCTGGTTATAGAGAGTTAAACATCAGAGCTGGTAAAAAACAATGGTAGAGCATGAATAACAAAAATGTACAGTTTAGACTATGTACAAAACAGGTTGAATTTAAATTGTTAAAATGATATATCTTAGTTATTTACATGTAGTAGCTTTTTAAGACACAGTAAATAAATTTCTGAACCTGACTTTGCAACCCACCAAATGCCCTCTCGGGACCCTGCAGTGGCTCATGCCCAATAGGTTAAGAAATGCTGAACTAAAGGCATGTTTGTGGAGTGAAACATAAAAGATAACCCAGACTTCTAAAATGCTCTTAGTGAAATGGGATTTTCAGGAGTAACAACACACTATTTGGTTAACAAGCACATTTTACTAATATTCTAATACCAAGTCAATTAGATAGCTTAAATGTGTAGTACTCTATGTGATGCTGATCACATACTGTTAATCAGCAGCACTGCAGAATATTCTAGAGCCACACTCTTGGCATTCATCTGGAACTTTATCACATTAGCCTGATAATTAGGATGTTGCCTATCAAATCATCACCGGAATCTACACTGTTGACTGTAAACAAATACAATAAATTCCTTTTGTGATCACTTTGGGCCAATATGAATTTAATAGCACTAGCCGAATAATAACAATAACTGATAACAAGATTATGCAAGATTTGCCATTACTTTCCTATACCTGTGATTACAGGCATATTGATATACCTGTTACTATGTATAGAGGTGTTACTATACATATTGTATGTTAAAACTGTGAGGTGTATTTTATAATCTGGAACATTTTATACCAAATGATTTAATCACAAAAGATTATGTAAAACACAAAATTACAACAAACACACCAAAAGTATCTATAGAAATTAAAAAAAAAACAAAATTATGTAAATGACAAATTATTCAATAAATGATTAAATATGTACCATAATTTATTAGATACTGCAATTATTTTTTATAGAAACAAACATCCACTAGCAGCTACAAAACCAATTTTCCCTATAATGTACTTAGCAAGATCCTGATCTTTTAGATACATTGTTGGATTGTTAATGCTAGCATTTTTTTATTCTTTTCCCTAAACATTTTGAAACCATAATTTCAAAGTGATACTACCTGAGATGCCTTTCCATTGTGTTTCCTTTTGCTCCAAAAAAAATATTTTGTTGTGTTGATGTCTTTATTCTTTAAAATTTTGTGTGAGGGAGATTGCAAAATTTTTAACTGAACTGTCTCAGTCAGACATTCAGTCTGTTCATTTCATTGTCTCAGTTTTTTGTCATTTTTTGTGCTACTGTAAAGTGTTCACTTTTTATTTACACCTAAGTCATGCTGTTTTTATTTTACATTTTTACACTTTCTGTCAAGCTACTGTAAAGCTACATTAAAATATACAATTTTATTTAAAAAAAATTATCAAATCAAGCACTTGTCTGTAATAACTGAAATATATGAGAGTTTTATTTAAGGTTATTGCTGGCTCTCACATCCTACCTTCCAGTATTTGCGTATCATCCGTCAGAAATGTGAATAACTCAACAGGATACTAAGTCATTCTTACTACTGTTCAGATGCATTTAGCATGTACACCAGAGGCAGATTTATGCATAGGCAAAGTAGGCTACTGCCTACGGGCGGCAAATTTTGTAAAGGTTGTTATGTTGTTTTTATACCTAAGAGATGTTTCAAATGCCGCTCCATTTCATCTCAATATGATAAGAAGCTTTTAAAAATATATATTGTTTAGTAACAAGGCTAATTACATAAAGAGAATAGTTCATCATTTACTTCTGATCTGTATATGAAGTAGGCCCTACATCGTTTTTTCACAATTACATTTACATACATTATATATGTGATACTTCCATTATATTAATTATTTAACTATTAATTTGTTTACATTCAAATTTCGAACATCCTTTACCGACTCTGTAATTTGACATGAGTGAATGTCAATAGATGCCACTAGCTGCTAACAGACAGACTATGAGCATAGTATAATTTCATACCCAACTCTAGTGCCAGTTGAGCTTCAACCTGCCGAGGAGGGAAGTAAGAGGTCTACACATAGTACGTGTCCGTTAAACACCTGTTGTATTTTACATAAATCGTTAAATATATATTCATCAAATAAATTGATAAGCAAAAAGTGATAAGTGAAAGGATGATTATGTCAAAAGATGTGTATATAATGTATTCTCATTTATTATGTTAGGGTAATATTAGTGGAATGATAATATTCTACCACTACTGTATTACAGTATACAAATGTAGTGATATATCTTGGCACAATATTATGTAATAAATTTGGATAAAAGGCTCATTTCAAATAGAAAGGATAGCTGGTGTGATCAGTCATAACAAATTTGTATTAGTTTTTTGAGAATTTGTTCCTATCAAACTGCAATAAGTATATTTTCAAACCTTTATGGATGTGTGTCAAGGAATTTACAGATTGCACCAAAAGAAACAGTTAAAATATATCTTTTCAATTAAACAAAAATTGGTCTTGTAATATCAGTCAGTAATACAGCAGGAACTAATCAGTTAATTGCTATTACAAAATGCCTTATTCCTTTTTCATGACGATCAGATTTTGCTATACGCCTGCATAAATAAAAATTATTAAATTGCTTAATTCTCAACACAAAGTATTTAAACTATTTAACATGAAAAGTTCATCATGTCACATATTCTAGTAACAAGGTAAGTTTTTGGAATACTGTTTTAGCTGAATTTATACACTAGGAGGACACTCAGCATTTAGTTTGTGTGTGTAACTCTGGTTAATCAAAGAGAATTATTTGTGTAAATTCAAATTTAGTAATACAAATCTACTACCATAAAGGCCTGGAATGCTATGCGTTAAAGAATTTTAATTAACTTTATATGGGGAAATCTGGTTTACATAACATTATTTCTGAAAATAATAATCCTGAAATGTAATCAGTACTTATATCAAGTTAAGTGCAATAATTAAATAGATTCTTCAACTTGCACGTTGCAAAATTCAGGTGCTAATCCTTTACTTTATTTTTAATTCAACATCAATTTATGTTCAGCAACGTTAAAAAAAAAAAACATGTTATGGCCTCTGAGAAAGAACACAGTGAGTGGAAGCTGGCTTAAATGAAGGTAAACATTTTATCTAATAATTAGTGTCCCGAGTTAGAAAACATGTGCAATACATATTATAAAAAGAAGGATATTGTTTTTACTTCCATGTTCCATAAGGAAATGGATGGCGAAAAAAATCGTGTTCGAGATAAGGGCTGATTCTGATTGTACTACCCTCAATACATAAAGAAGTAATTTTTTGAAAGATGTCTGTGTATAGAATTTTGTCTATGGCGAATGATAATTGCCGCAAATTCAAATAATTTTTTGCATATTGTAGAGGACTCAAGGTCTGTTGATTTTGGTGAAGATCGGTTAAGGAGAAGGGGTAGTTTACCTGCAACGTTTTATGTTTTAACAAGTGTAAAGTACTTAATTTTGATAAATAAAGTATCCTGAAAAGGTCATAATAATCCACTCTAGAAAGGTAGATGAAATATCGATAAATGAAAAGGGGTAGGGGGAAGTTGAAGGGGGAGGGGATAATTTTCTATAATTTAAAATGATAGGTGAAGGGGAGGGGATAATTTTTTATATGTGTACTACATTATCGGCAACGATGAAGTAGTTTGTTGATAAAATTCCTTTCCAGGCTGTTTGGCCGTGGTCCAATGTATTCTGCAAAACCAGACGTTTCGGAAGTGCCATCGACTGCCATCATCAGTGAAAATCAAGTGCGCTAATGTGAGGTGGTAGATGTTAGTGACCACAATTCTGTGGTTGAGGCTGAAGATAGAAGTAGTTTCTGTAGAAATATTTCATTTCTAAAACGATTTTAAATATAAATCTTAAAACATGGAAGTCATGTGTGGTTCTCCACACATTAGATTGTACTGGGTTCTAAATTGGAAGTAGAATTCTTGAAAAGAACGAATCCATAATATTTTTACCATGTGGGGCGCATTCCTTGAAACATGTGGGTGTTAATGCTGCAAAACTCAATGCAGATGTGATGACATTTTTCGGGCATGTTGCAAGTCTTTACTCATTTTTCTCTAGCAGCCCTAGAGAAAAATGTTGGGAAGTTTTGAAAAAGCACATTCCTTTATCACTGCAGAGCTTCCCTGAAACAAGATGAAGTGAGAGGATCCAAGCTGTCAAACCGATAGTTAAGCACTACCCAGGAGTACTTAAATTGTTGGATATACTTTAGAAGAGATGTCTTCTAGTCTAACTCCCTCTGCCTACAACATCATATTAGGGTTTAAGAAATATTTCAATTCCACAAAGAGCTTAATGTTGGCATCATTTTGGTTCAAAGTGCTTTCATATATTGACTAAAAAAATGTTGTTATTCAAAGCAAAGGAATCACACTCGTTGAAATAACTCTAGTGGAAGATTTGCTGACAGAATTGAAATTGTTGCGTGATAACCCAGACAGCATAATTGAAGAACCAAACTTAATTGCAAAAGAACTAATAAAAGTTCCTCCTGAATCTCCCAAAAGGTGGAAAAAAAGTACAAATCAATCCAATAGTGATTTTTCAGTAAACAAAGATCAAGAAAATAAATTTAAAACCTCAGTCATGTACCCAGTATTAGAGTTTGTAATGGGCAACATAAAAACACGATTCACTGCAATTAGTTCAATTCGAGACTTGTTTCCACCAGTATTGAACTTTACGGACATGGAAAATGATGAATTAGAATTGAAAGTAAAAGTTCTCATTAGCAAGTTTAAAAAGGAATTGGCAATGGATCTATTTGAAGAAATATTACACTTGAAGAACATTTATAAAACAGAGTTTGAATCAGAAAAGAATCCACTAAGCCTACTCCAAAAACCTTCAAACTGTATTTGTGAACTTCTGTCTTGCCTATAGGCTTTTCTGTACTATTCCAGTTACAGTTTCGTCTCCTGAAAAATCTTTGAGCAGTATAGCGAATTCACTGAAAACTTGGCAGAGAAGCACTACCTACCAAGAAAGGCTTAATAATTTGGCAATTTTAGCTATTACAAATGAATTGGCTAACAGTATTCCACTCTAACCCATTATTAATACTTAATCATTTAGGTGTTAACAGAAACTGCACATTGCTTTTTATTGCATTATGTTGAAAAAAGGATTTTAATGTACTTGTTTGGTTATAGGCCTACGTTAGATTGTACTGTGTTCTAAATTGGAAGTAGGTTTTAATTCCGGTACTTCGAATAAATACAGCCTTTTATCCATACAATAAATACAGCCTTTGAATGTACACTAAGTAAGGAAATGTTTGTTAAGTCTAATTAATTTTAAAAATCTAAAAGGTTAAGTTAGATAATTAAACGTTGACACACCCTCCCAAAATCGTCTCTGTACCGTAATTATGTGCGATAAATGGAAACTAATTTCTGTACTTCCAATAAATACACCCTTTTAATAAAATATGTGCCAGTAAACCCCAATAAAATATGCACCAATAACGAAGCCTACTATCTAAGTTAGATAATTAAACGTAGACACAACCTCCCAAAAACGTCTCTGTACCGTAATTATGTGCGATAAATGGAAACTAATTTCTGTACTTCCAATAAATACACCCTTTTAATAAAATATGTACCAATAAACTCCAATAAAATATGTACGAATAACGTAGCCTACTAGGTTATACGTTCTAAATTGGAAGTACGGATAGGTTTTAATTCGAATAAATACAGCCTTTAATGTATATACAGCCTTTTATCCATACAATAAATACAGCCTTTGAATGTACACTAACAAGGAAATTTTTGTTAAATCTAATTAATTTTAAAAATCTAAAAGGTTAAGTTACATTGTTAAACGTAGACACAACCTCCAAAAATCGTCTGTGTACCGTAATTATGTGCAATAAATGGAAACTAATTTCTGTACTTCCAATAAATACACCCTTTTAATAAAATATGTGCCAATACTCTGAATTCAAATTAAATAAAGAAAAAAGGAATTGTGTGCGTGTGTGTGTTTTCTGTGGTTGAGGCTGAAGATAGAAGTAGTTTCTGTAGAAATATTTCATTTCTAAAACGATTTTAAATATAAATCTTAAAACATGGAAGTCATGTATAGTTCTCCACACGGATATTTTCATTATTTGCATCAAATAGTATTATTGTTTAATACACGTTCTATGCAGATCAAATTATGTGTATACAGTTCTGGAAAAATTAGAAATACAATTTTTTTTGTTTATTTTAAACTGTATTATGTTTGGAAGTATCCCAAAGTAAATTTAACATTAATCATGTCAATCAATGAGGCCAGTCAAGTTTTTTAAGGCTAGGAGAATCCTTGAAATGTTTGGAGCATCAGTAGGTCATCATGATGGATCTAATAATCAAACTTCAGTTTCTGTGAAAAGCTGGCAGATTTGAGTAGCCACTTGATAAAGGATGGTATTGTAAAAGCAACAATTCTTTCAAAATTATTTTATAACCCTGTCAGTCTGCAAATAACTATCACTCCTTTAGATCATCAGGAGATTTAAACTTTTCTTATTTGTGCTAGGAATGTATCATGTAAAACTGCTGGAAGCATGGTATACAAAGTTTCTATTATCCTTTTCAAGGTTGATGACCAAAACAAAAAGTACTACTTATAATTCATCATTGTAGCAGTTACACAGCAGTATACTAAACATCTCTTGGTTAATACCTGTACTCTGGTCAGGTAGGACACAATGAATCATTCAAAACAAGTACAATTCAGTGTCAATGTCTAGTGTTTATGTGTCACTGCTACCCATAGTGAATCATTTGTATTGTACATAACAAATAGTATTCTGACTGTACACGTTTTTCATCTGACAAGAATTTTATACTTAGGCAAACTCATTTAATGGTGTAACCTTCTGTAATATGTGCCAAACAAGTATTCATAAAATTAATATTTGTGTCAAATTGTGTTTTATTTATTTCAAACAAAATCTGTTTTGTGGACATAACTTTATGTCCAATACAATTATTATGTTATTTCTTTTTAGTATCCCTTATAGATTTGCGTGATCAAAACTTTTAATACTAAAACTTTTTTTCAGCTGATAACCATGCTTTGTTGAGATTATTAAAGAAAAGTTTTGCTCATTCAGTGATGTGGCATCTTCAGTGATAAAGTTGAGTCTCATCGTGGTAAAACTACTGAAGACTTCATAGAATTGGAAAATTAATGAGAATAATATTCTTACAACCAGTGACAAGAATTATGAACTTAAAACAGTGGAATGAATTACTGAATACCAGATACTCTCAATTGCTAAAACAAACACACTTATATTACAACAGTTCTCTTTATATAATTATCCAGGACACACTGTATAGCCTACAAACAGTAATAAAAAAATCACAATAGTTTACAACACAAGTAAACAATTGATCATTTGTCACTTTTATTAAAAACTGCTGTCTAATATCATCCTATATGAATGCACAACCTACTACACCAACTTTCTAAAACTCAGCTGGTGGCAACATCCTAATTATCAGGCTAATGTGATAAAGTTCCAGATGAATGCCAAGAGTGTGGCTCTAGAATATTCTGCAGTGCTGCTGATTAACAGTATGTGATCAGCATCACATAGAGTACTACACATTTAAGCTATCTAATTGACTTGGTATTAGAATATTAGTAAAATGTGCTTGTTAACCAAATAGTGTGTTGTTACTCCTGAAAATCCCATTTCACTAAGAGCATTTTAGAAGTCTGGGTTATCTTTTATGTTTCACTCCACAAACATGCCTTTAGTTCAGCATTTCTTAACCTATTGGGCATGAGCCACTGCAGGGTCCCGAGAGGGCATTTGGTGGGTTGCAAAGTCAGGTTCAGAAATTTATTTACTGTGTCTTAAAAAGCTACTACATGTAAATAACTAAGATATATCATTTTAACAATTTAAATTCAACCTGTTTTGTACATAGTCTAAACTGTACATTTTTGTTATTCATGCTCTACCATTGTTTTTTACCAGCTCTGATGTTTAACTCTCTATAACCAGATTGAAAGTTGCTTCCCAGAGGGATACAGTGAATTCAATTGGATTCAAGACCCATTCTTGTATTTTGAAAGTTCTAACATGTTGTCAGTAAAACTAAATGAGCAATTGTGTGATATCATCTGTGATGCTGGATTAAAACTAAATTTTTAGTAAATTATTTTGTATAGTTAGTGATAACATGAGACATGTCATGGACAACAAAATCCATAAACTTTTAGATTCTGACTTAACAAAGTTCTGGATATCTTTAAGAGGTGAATATCCTGAACTTTCGGAGTTGCTCATCCCATTCACCACCTCATTCTTGAGTGAAATGGGATTTTCATCTCAAGTGAAAAGCAAGCACACAAATAGACTTGACGCACACTCAGATTTATGACTTAATTTAACCACTCTTGAATCCAACACACCCCAGCTTTTGCAGAAAAAGCAGCTCCAACTGTCACATTAGTAACTAATGATTAGTTAGGCAAGTAAAAACTCTTTTGTTTTTAACTTCAGCATGTGTTTATTAGAGCAAATTAGTCTTTTGAATTACATATTTGCTTTTTGCTTTTCTATAATTAAGTGTATATATAATTTGTTTAAGCATAAAAGAAGGCTTAAAGTTCTCAGTGTTACCAAAAATATGATTATAAAGTGGGTGCACAAGTAGTTCTGCCATGCACACCCCTACAAGTCTAATTAATTTTAAAAATCTAAAAGGTTAAGTTAGATAATTAAACGTAGACACAACCTCCCAAAATCGTCTCTGTACCGTAATTATGTGCGATAAATGGAAACTAATTTCTGTGCTTCCAATAAATACACCCTTTTAATAAAATATACCAATAAACTCCAATAAAATACTGTATGTACGAATAACGTAGCCTACTAGGTTATACGTTCTAAATTGGAAGTACCGATAGGTTTTAATTCGAATAAATACAGCCTTTTATCCATACAATAAATACAGCCTTTGAATGTACACTAACAAAGGAAATTTTTGTTAAATCTAATTAATTTTAAAAATCTAAAAGGTTAAGTTGCATTGTTAAACGTAGACACAACCTCCAAAAATCGTCTGTGTACCGTAGTTATGTGCGATAAATGGAAAATAATTTCTGTACTTCAATAAATACACCCTTTTAATAAAATATGTGCCAATAAACCCCAATAAAATATGCAAATAGGTTATAGGTCTACGTTCTAAATTGGAACTAGGTTTTAATTCCGGTACTTCGAATAAATACAGCCTTTAATGTTATGTACAGCAGCCTTGTATGCATACAATAATTTAATGTACACTAACAAAGGAAATTTTTGTTAAATCTAATTAATTTTAAAAATCTAAAAGGTTAAGTTGCATTGTTAAACGTAGACACAACCTCCAAAAATCGTCTGTGTACCGTAATTATGTGCGATAAATGGAAAATTATTTCTGTACTTCCAGTAAATACACCCTTTTATTGTACACTAACAAAGTAAATTTTATTTAAGTTACATTGTCTACATAACCTCCATAAACTGGCATTAGTTACTTGTGAAGAAAACAGTTCTAGTACACATCGAACACGGAAAAAAATACAAACGTGGAGACGGAAGTTATATTTGGCCGCAGGAAACAGTGAAAGACCTATTTAGTTAAGTATATTTAGTTAAGTAACGGACACGTCATGGACAACGAAATCCAAGAATGTAATGTAAAATTTGTTATGAAAGTGACATCTACTTTAGGCCTATCTATAAATACACCAATATACTCAAAACAACACACACTATTATAGAGCTCTACACACACAAACATACAGGTAGTTCGGTACTTGTCCGAAGTCCGTAAATAATGTATGTGGTTTGATTAACAGAAAAGTATAAAAATATCGAGTTATCTAAATTTTATTATACTAATGGAAACGATTAATATTTTATTAACGCACCTTGTTTGGATCGATAGGACTCACTGAAAATTCAAAGAAATGTGGTTGTTGCAAAAAGAGGCTGTGTAATATTATAACGTACCTTTTGGAATGTTGTACAATTAATGATTAGAAATTAAATGTTGGTAATTCTGATTGAGATTGAATGTTGTGGCTGTGGCTGTTGTTTATTTTTGTATCAATTTTGGTAACGTTGTGATAGTTTGTTTTTAGTTTTTAGTTAGTGAAATTTTTGTTCGTTGTTAGAATGGCAAATGCTGGTATAGGAATAATTATAGCGTTGGGAATTGGTATTGCTGCTACATTAGCTGTATTCTTATTCCGCCAATCCGGACCACAGGCATATGAGTCACCTGAATATGCCAGACAAGATAGACCTAGAGATTATGATTCACCAAATTCGTGGCACCAAGTCTGTAATAGGAGGTAGTAATCGTTTGATACCCGTATTAAAAATTAAACTGCGTCAGGTGTATTTTTAATTTAATTTTGAAAGACAGTCCGCACACTAGGGCTGGTAATTGTTTCAAAATTGTGTTGTATTTAGTTGTAGGTGTTAGTTGGGTAGTTTTAGGTGTGATGTTATTAGGCTAATCCTGTCACTGCAGTTAGAAAAAATACAGTTTTAAGTTCTCTAAAAATCTTCAGTCAAAACTTTACAGTCATAATGGATATAGGTGACGAGCCTATAACCATTATCCTAAGTATATAGTTTCAAATGAGTCAGAAAGCAGAAAAAGGAGGTTGTGACTTATCCCGTCTTGTTTTTATCGAATTCCATAAACAAGGTATCAGCATTGAGCGTGAAAGAGTAAATTTTGTATGTAATAATTACCTTTTGTTGTTTTAAGTTCTGATTTTGTGAAATTTAGAATTAAAAATTTTAATCAGCTGCACTTTTGAAAATCTTTAAGATAAACAGTTTGGTTTGTTTAATACTACAAGAAATAGTGCACATACTACATATAGAAAATTTCAACTCCACGTCTCGTTCAGTTCAGCAGTAATTAATTATTTAGTGAAAACACATACAGATAGAAAACGAATCACTTTTTGACATATGTTTATTTGACATTTTTCCTTCAGTTTAATGAGAAGAATTATTTCCTGAAGTTTGGCACCATCTTTTGGGAACACCTCTATATGTGTATGTACATGATTAAAAAAATAAAGATTATTTAAATTTATTATGACCAACACACTTCACATTATCATACGACACATTATACCTTGTACTTATGTAAAATACACTTCAATTGCTGACCGGTTAAATACCTCCTTACCCGCATATACACTTGCACACAAATACAGTTCAGTCATATAAGGAGCGTCCACTATCTGCCAGGCTCTTACATACAAATTCACAATCTCTTCATGTAGCTAACAAACCAAAGTTAGTCCAATAACTGGACTACTGCTGGACTGATCACACAAAAGAGTGTCAGTCTCCAACATTGTCCAGCCCTCGTCAGTATGAGGGTCCGTTGTTATATGGATACACTGCCTTCAATTTGATGTGTTCATCATATGAACAAATGTGCATCACTTCTCTTCAGCAGTAGTGAAGCGTGAGAAAATAATTTGGGTAGACATAAAAATACCAGCCAAAACCAACCTTTACTAAGATGTTTGCATTCTTAATGAATCAATAAAATGATGGTGAATAGAGTTAGTGCTACCTCTATCAGATAACAGCTAATTGACTGTCCGAAACATGTGCATTTCATTATATAATTAGGCTTAAATGTCAAGAAAAACATATTGTCATTGCTATTAGGCTATCTATTAATCTTAATTAGAAGAAATTTCTGGAAAAATATAATTTTTACTCACATTTTAACATGATGACAAATTCTGATTACTATAGGCTTTACACAAACGTCCCATATTTTCTTTAAATGACCCCATATGCTGTATCCTGAGGTTTGCAGAATTATCGTATCATCCTTTCCTTGAACATTGTGTCCTTGCACATATACTGGAATTTTTACAGGAAAGGTATTGACAGCTGCGATGACATCATCACCATGTTGCCACTACATAACCATGTGTTTCTGTTGAATGTTGCTCAAGGATAAATTTTGTTACTGCATTCATCAAAACATACTTTATGCAGACAAAAGAAATCCAGTACAAGCAAACAATATATATTCGCCTATTTAAAAATGAATATTTATCCAGTTGTAACTAAGATAATTCAAAAACTAAACATTTGAGTTCTTACGAGAATAATAAACTAGAACTTAGAACTTCATTGTATTTAATTAACTTCAAGTGTTCAGTATCTTGTAACTTTTTGATTTAACAATAAATGTGATAATGTGCAATCATCAACTTAGGGCGTAAATATCTGTAAATAAAATAAAAATTAATAATAATAAATAATATAAGACAGCAAAATATGAGTCAGTGTTTTATTTTTGTTATTTTCACCACAAAACCAAAACTAAAAATAAAATTATCCTTACCTGTTTGTAGTTTTCCGCCTGTGCTGTTAATCTAAAAGTGTTATGCAACTTATGTCGCTACCAGAGTCACTGGATTCTGTGCCCAAATTTGTTATCAGTTGTTCCACGGCATCTTCTAATATTCCTACATTGCTTCATGCTTCGACAATCACTTTCTTTGTATGCATCACTGCTTTTCCCCAGTCATCTGCAGTAACATTTATAATACCCTCATGTATCAATTATTCTACTTTTGTTCCTGTAAAAGTCTTATTATTTCTTGCTACATATCCCTTTACTTGTGCCCAAATTAACTCAAGGGGTGAAAATGACAGTGAGACAGTCTTACAAGGTGGCAGTTTTACTACTTTATGGCCATGTTCTTCCGCTACTTTGTCAATCACGTATTCCAGAAATCGGGGTTTACAACCTGACACCAGCTCTAACAGCTCTGCTTTTATCATGTTAGAAATGTTTTTAGTGGCAGAAATGTTATGTTTGTGAAGCCAGTGAATAATTTCTTCTTTACGTGTAGCCAATGTCAGCGCTTTGTCATACCGTATATAACCTAGTAATAAGGGGCATTATCGATTACAATAGTTGACAGCACTGTGAGGTTTTTTACTAACAAGTCTGTAAACCACTTGGTAAAGTTTACAGAGTTCATTTGTTCATGGAAATTACTCGTTTTTGTTGATTTAAATGCATAAAACAGTTAGGTATGAAACCTTTATAGATGTCCCAGTATGTACAATAATATATCTACCCCCTCATCCTAAAGCTACCGGTACTTTCATTGTTCCTTCCACAGTATCATCTGACCAGCCTTTTCATACACTGTGACCCCTATATTTACCCATATTTTGTCTAACCACACTATATGTTCAGTAGATTTAGTTTGAATTTCTCTTAGAAATCTACAATGTAAAGCAACTACACTTTCACTTTCCATTAGAAATTTTCTGCTCGAAATGTTTGTAAATTTAAAACCGTTATTTTGCATTACTTTTCCAACAGATCACTTTTACTATCGGTAAAAAGATCAGCTGCTGCCAACGACTTATGAAGTATATTTATTGTTGGGTGTCTATAAATGTGCTGTTGAATTGCATTTTCTTGGAAAGAATCTAACTTTGTAACTCTTTTGTATATATTTCTTTTTTTATTAGGGATTTGAAACTTGGGCTGTGTATCACTAAAATCAATGAGAAAATCATCTTTTTCTTTTCCTATATGTGCTATCATGTTCTTCCCTACTTCGCATGTGGCAGATGTATGCTCATAAAACTTTATTCATGGAAATTAACGGCCCCTCATTTGCTTTTCTTTTTAAAAATATTCACGTACTGAATTCATGTAAAGTTGTCGTGCGTATAGCTGAAGCACTCGTAATAGCGTTGGACATAGCTGAAACAATAATATTAACTATCATTATCGCTATCACTTAATACGCTAAATATTTAAATTTTAAACAGAATTATTACTGTTGCACACCACTATAGAAAAATTATTCCGATTAGCACTTTCAAGCTTAGCTCATAGTCAGATCAGAATTCTGATCAGACTTCTGAGAAGCTTGAAAGCGCTAATCGGAATAATTTTTCTATAGTAGTGTGCAACAGTAATAATTCTGTTTGTGTTTATAACCACTAACTCAACTTTCTTCATTAAATATTTAAATTTTACCACAAAATCACTTCTGAATATTAGACTAATAATTACTAAATTAAAAAAAATCACGAAATCGTACAACACGTACTAAAATGTGACAATATTGTAAATTTTAAAGCTATTAAATTTCAGTCACATCAAACAAAAGTAAACGCATTAGGCCTACTATTCAATTTAGTATGCGCATGTGGTAAAGCATAAACAGCAGAACAACAAGTATGAGTTGACAGCGCTGTGCTGTATAGTTTCGGCCAATCAGACCGCAATAATAACCACTTCCCCACTCACTTGGAGGCAGCTGTCAATCCCTCTCATGTAAAAATTTAACTGTAAATGCCAGCTATATTTCAATGGACAAAGTAGCCGGTTGTGATAATCTTTTATTGTTCATAGCATTATGAAGGTATATTTTAATTCTTGTCAGTGTACTTATACAACACTCAGTCAAAGCCGATTTAACTAGCAATATTAGTACTAATTTCAGTAACATTAATGTTTGTTCATACTCAAAAAAAGTTGGTTTTCCACAATATATTCTAGCAGTTTAATATAGGGAAGCAATTTATCATCAGTGCTATAAATTTTTAATATTTACTTACACTTGTTACTCAATGAAACTGAACAAACAGTTTTGGGAACACACATTTCAGTAGTTTTGTTGAAAATTCCTTCAAAATTCAATAAATGTTTTCTCTTTTAAATGTTTTACAAAAATATATTTTAAAATTCGCCAAATTGGGCATCTAGTTCACTGTCGCAGAATCATGTGATACATTATTGAGATCAGTATTTATATGCCTACATTTGACATACAGTCTTGTAGCATTTCATTTGAATGCAGTGCTGCGATATTTTTTTTCACTGTCAATTTCGTTTATGCATAGATTTACATCAGTGCTACATTTTGTCTATAGAATGTTAAACAGATGCTGAGTAAATACAAAACTTCGATTGTACACACACAAGTAAAACATGAAATATGTTGACTTTAAAATGTTTAGAAGACAGATTGCAGCACCCACAAAGTCAGAATCCCAGTCATCACGTTCGATAATATTAGAAACTGCCCACAAATGATAATTACAATGGGTGTATGTTGGATGAAGAAGTTTACAGCCTTGTTTTCAGAGGAAATCAAATCTAACTAGATTACTGAAGAAACAATAAAATACAGTTAAATTACAAGTAAACGGTTTGAATTCTTCAATGTTTTTTGTGCTATGTAACAAGACCAAATTAAGTTGATGAGTATAACAGTGTACAAATATTGCCTGTGGACAATGTTGACAAATAAGAATTTGTACTCCATCATGGACCAGCCATCACAGAGGCACTGTTATACGTTTGACTTACTAGTTTATTTTGTCAGTGTTATATTTTTTTAAAATTGAAGTAATGTTATTACCCAACCCTTCTGTGCTTTTGTTGGAAGAAACATCAGAAAAGCCTAAAAAAATTTCTTTAGTTTCATACTATAAACATATTTCACAATAATATTCAGTTGTGGGTCATCATCACCACCTAAGTCAAATCATTCAGGGGTGTACACCCACCCTTTCAGATTTTCATGAATTTTTTTTTACAGCATCTATGGGCAAATATAACAACCCGTATTTTTTATTTTTGTCAAATTCGCTTTAGTTTTTTTAAATGATTTTTTGAAAAAAAGTATTTTTAGCCGAGTTGTTAGTCGCGCTGCGGGACCTAAAGGGCACTTTTCAATAAAAACAAGTTGTATGGTTATTATTTAATATTAAGTTATGAAACTCGCAATACTTACTTGAAATTTCACAAGGATTCCAAATATACAGTCAAAAATAACATTTAGACTCATATAAAACTTGTTTTTCCACTTCAAAGGTGCCAATTCTGAAATTTTTTCACCGTGCAGGCTTTTATGTAAATGTTTATACCTTTTTTCTGTCTGGTCCTATGAGACTGAAATGATCTCATTTGAAAGAGGATGACATGTAATATACTAGAATAAAATAAAAGTCGTGGGTATTTAACGACATCATTTTATAATTTAAGTACAAAGTTTACATTTGATATTTCATTGAAATATTTTGCGTAGTACCCTATCTTGTGTGGCCAGTGAGTATTTTTTTTTATTTGAATGCGAATGAACATCTTATGGTTCGTTCTCAGTGTCATGTAAGGTTTTGCCGCGACCAATATTTGTGTACTTTCGAGGGCCTCGTGTGCAAAAACTATAAGGATTACAGAATATCTAAAACTATGACTGGATAGCCCGTTTCATCGACTACCGGAAATGGTTTGTCGCGAGCGGAGGGGGGGTTGCATGGTGACGTCACAGCGTGCGCGTGGGGGTCTAAATTTGGGCTTGTGTGGGCACGGCGCGCGCTCAGTTCAGTTGTATCTCCGGAACGAGTTGGTCGATTTTAGTGTTCGAGGTGTCTACGGAGAGCTGAGAACGTGAGTTAGACGTTAATAACACAAGAAATATAAAATTAACATTGGAAAGCAGAAAATATTGAGATATTGTGAAAATGCCGCGTCCTCAGAAGAGAAAGAAGGCTGTAAAATCTGGAACTCCGAACAAAATGCGTGCACCACGACTTACAAATATAGAACGTTGTCGGCTACGTCAATTGCAACAAAAGGAATTGGAAAGAAGATGCCAGAATTCGAATTTGGATGGTGGAAGTGGAGCGCCCAGTACAAGTAGCGAGTGCGTACAACGTTTGGAGCAACCTAGCACTTCGTCATCGTGTCGAATGGATTTGGAAAGTGGTCCAATAGACGTAGAAAGCAACGACGATTCCATTGATATGCAGGATGACAATACTGAGACTCATACGGACGGTAACATCGGTCCGTCAATGGCGTGTTCAGACCTTTCGCACGATTTGACAAATAAGTATGCTGCATGCGATCACTACTTTGTGAAAATGTTCTTTGACAATGAATTTGGACTTGGTTGTGATGTTTGTAATCGACTTTGGTTCAAGAAGGATCTTAAGGTCGTTAAAGTTAAACACTGTAACATTTTGCGCAGCGAGTTCCCCGACTAAGTAATGGAGGCTATGGTAGCATGTGTAAATTGCCGTCGATGCTTGGATACTAATAAAATCCCATCCATGAGTGTGTCTAATGGTTTCAAATGTCCTGATCGGCCTAAAACTTTGCCAGTGTTGAGTCCAGCAGAGGAACGGTTGATATCACCTAGGCTGCCTTTCATGCAAATTCGCCGACTTCGACACGAGGGCAGTTATGGCATCATTGGTCAAGTAATAAATGTTCCAGTTGATGTGAACAATATGGTGAAACAATTGCCTCGACAGTTGGACGACGATTATGCGATAAATGTTAACATCAAGAGGAAATTAATGCACAAATCGTCATATTTGAGCGGGTATGTTCGGAAATCCAATGTAATGCAATGGCTGCAGTACTTGGTGAAACAGCCGTTGTACCGTATGTATGGAATTACCATCGATGGAACTTTGTTGGACAATATATGTGTCGACAGAATTGACGATGATGGGGATTGTGTAGAAGAGGCACCAGTGTTAGACTCGGATTGTATTGTGGCCAGGCAACATACACTTCTGTGGAACGAGGAGAACTGTCTTGGTATAGCGCCTGGCCAACACAGTATGCCGTTGAATATTGTGTACGATACACACACTGAGGAATTGTCGTTTCCAAATATTTACTTGGGTATAGATCGTCGGTACAAAGATGGTGTAAGAGTGACTCCTTATATGATGGCTACAAGTGAAATTAGACATAAAGATCAGCGAGGTGTGACCCCACAACACATCTTGTATATGGCGATGAAAATCTTGAGAATGAGAGTCGTCGAGGGAATGTTTCATACTTTCAAAACGTCCAGCACAGTTAATGTGACTCGTGCTATGTTAAATGATTAGGAGTTCATACGTGATTGCATGGAAAAGAATTTGTCATTTCTTAAATCCATTCCAAATTCGATGCAGTATTGGCAGGATCGTAAGCGTGACTTGTTTGCAATGATGCGCCAGCTTGGGAAGCCTACTGTGTTTCTTACGTTGAGTGCAAATGAAATTCGTTGGCCAGGTTTGCTGTCAGTGTTGCATCGCCTAAGTGATTCGTATAAAGATGTGCAAAATGTTGGGGCACTTAGCAGATCAATGCGGTGTCATTTGGTGAATGAAGATCCAGTTATGTGTTGCATTGTGTTTAACAAACTGGTCGACATTTTGATGAGTATGTTGTGCAGTAAGACAAAGACGAATCCATTTGGTGATCGGTATCGAGTCGTTGATTACTTTAAGCGCATCGAGTTCCAGCATCGAGGCAGTCCACATGCGCATATACTCTTGTGGTTGAACAATGATCCTAAAGAATCAATCAGTGAAGATATGCCACGTACAATTGAGTTGATGAATACATTGGCGAGCGTATCGAGGGGAGATTTGCCTGCAGAGATGTACTCCAATCAAACGCACCAGCATATGTTTACTTGTACCAAGCGTGGAGAATCAACGTGTCGTTTTGGAATCCCGTATTGGCCAATGCGAAAGACAATGGTACTGTTGCCGCTCGCTAAAGGTGATCCGAGAAAAGCTACCATGCAGAAATCAGCTGAGCGTTTAAAAACAATACTGGAGCAGAAAGTGTATGACAATGTTGAAGAATTTCTTGTAGACAACCATTTGACAGCGCAAATACCACGATACAATTCGAGCTTCACTGCGACGGCCGACGATGTTGTTCAAACGTAATATGTCTGAAATCTACACCAATACTTTCAATCCGTGGTTAGCCAGAGTGTTGGGCTCAAATAGTGACTTGCAATTTATACTGGACGAATATAGTTGTGCGACATATGTTGTAGAATATGTTAACAAGGCGAATCGTGGAATAAGTCATTTGCAATGAGAACTCATAAAATTGCAAGAAGAGAATCCGGAGTTGAACTTCACCGAGTTAGTACGCAAGATTGGTGTGAAAGTTCTTAATTCGGTCGAAATGTCAGCACAGGAGGCGGCCTAGTATTTGCTTCGTCAGTCGATGAGCCATTGTAGTCGTCAAGTTGTGTATATTCCAACGGTGTGGCCACAAGAACGACAACGATCAAGGAAATTGAAACGTCAAATGGACTTGGAAAATTTGGCTGATGATAGTACGGATGTGTGGACTCAAACTAAAATTGAACATTATGAGGAACGCGATTAATCATTAAAAGATCTATGCCTCGCTGATTTCATAGCTTGGTATTCTGGAAAGAAGTCAGTACAACAGCAGCCAGACGAATGTGACAATCCAAATGCCGATCAGAATGATGAGGTTCGATTTATCAATAAGAAGAGGTCAGTTCCATGTGTTATACGTTACAGACAATATGATATAAGTGATGTGGTCAATTACATACGGGAAATGGTTACGCTATACTACCCGTTTCGAAATGAGACAGTTGATATACTCAATCGTAATAGGTTTGTCGAGATCTATGATACCAACGAATCCGCAATTCTTACTAAACGTCGTGAATATGAGTCCAACATAAATATTGAAGAAGTGATGCGAGAAATTCAAGAATTATATATTCATAACGATATAGACGAAAATGCGACAAATGAGGAGCAAAAAAATCGAGATAATTTTGTGAGTAGCGTGTTGAATGATGGCAACCAAGAGAATAACGATGACATCGATGCAGCACAGGCTTCGTCTGTGGGCGTATCTGCTGTACGAAAATGATCGAATGTGCTTTCAAAAGAAGACTAGTGCAAACTGTTACGCAGTACTAATAAACGCCAGCGAGAATTCATATTGGAAATTATACATCGGATCCATACATTCGGTTCGCCGCCAATCCAAGTGTATCTCACTGGGCCAGCCGGTAGTGGAAAAACTTATGTGTTACGTGTAGCCATGGAGACCTATAATCGATACACTCAACAACACACTACACGACGAGATGCTTACATTGCTTGTGTCGACTGGAAAGGCCGCTGTAAATTTGCAGGGTCGACCATTCACTCTGCGTTTCGTATAAGTCTAATGCGAACATCAACTTCATTGCCCCATGAAACGTTGCCGTGTTTCCAAACTGCCTTCGTTGGAGTAAAATGTGTAATAGTTGACGAAATAAGTATGATTGGGTCCGATGTTTTCAATAAAACCAACTCTAGACTGAATGAAATACGGGCGTATATGATCAACCATTTGGCGGCATGGATATCATTCTGACTGGAGATTTTCGGCAATTACCGCCTGTAAATGCTACCCCCGTTTATAAATCACCACGAAACAACTTGGGTGGGTGCGTATTGTGTCAATCAGTTGATTTCTGCTCTCAGGTTATGCGACAAAGCGACCTCTTATTCTCTAAAATTTTGACGAAGATTGGTGATGGAAAACATTTAGACTCTGAAGAAATGGCAGCAATCGAGTTTCGTTTCAGAACAGTTGAATGGTGTAGGGAACACGAACCAAATGCAATACGTCTCTTCCATAGAAATCATGATGTGGATGCTTACAACCGACTTGCAATATCAGACAGAATTTGTAGCAGTGCCTTCGATTTGATCACTGGCTACAATAACAGCACTCAACTTGGCACTGCACGAGTCAAATTACACAAGCTCAGTGTGATGGAAACTGGCGGTTTGCCGTATCTGCTTAATTTACAGAGTGGTATGCCTTATATGATTACAACTAACATTGATGTGGACGATGGAATTGTTAATGGTGCAATAGGAATACTTGAGTACATCGAAGAAGTCACTCATGAGACAGCAGTTCAATTAGTCCAACAACGTGACGAGTCTACACAAATCAATCCTTATATCAGATTGTGGCTACACTTTCCACAAGCCCATATCGGTATAATGGCAAGACTAAAAGCAGCACCAAGAGTAATTTGCAGCAATGGTCTAATAGATCGAACTTGGACACCCATCTGTATGCGTAGCGCTAACATCAAACTCGGTGGTTCTATAAGTTGTAAACGAATGCAATTTCCAATTGTACCCGCTTGTGCCATAACCATACACAAAAGTCAGCAAATACAATTGGTCTATGTTGCAATGAGTCGAGTAACAAGCATCTTTACATTACGAACTCGCGCAACGACTTTAAATTCTATCACGGACTTGGTTGCGACAGCTCAACTGTTAGAGAAATGCGAAATGAATATCTGTGACTCGAGAGCCATCCACTTAATATACTTACCAAACGTGTTGAATTGTTTATGAATTGCTCCGACAGTTTGATTGAAGACGACATGATTGTAATATTCTTCGTTGGAATGAATGCGCAAACTTGACATTGAAACGGATCCTGTCTTAACGAGAGCTGATTTTCTTATGGTTTCAGAAACATAGATTACAAATGACGAGTCTGTGCAGCTTGAAAATTATAATCTCATCTCATATGAACACGAAGCCATGGATAATAACCCCACTGAACAACAACAACAACAAAAGAGAAAGGCTGGCGGTGTTGCAATTTATCAACGTTGTAGCAACAAGCTATGTGCTATGCCTTTCAATATACCAAACAATATAACCCAATGACTTGGTGTATACGTGGAACCTGGCACAGGCGATATTGCATTGGCACAAATCACAGTCAACAATTCTTTCAGATTCATTGCTGCCTCATTGTATATTCATCCAAATGCAGAAACAAAATACTCCTTTTTCAAAGTCTTTTCGAAGAAAGAAACTTCTCCTCTTTCGAAGTCTTTGTAGATTTGGGCGCTCAATAAGGTCATTGAGGAAATTGAGCCCGACATTACAACGCCAATATTTCTTACTGGTGATTTCAATGTCGATCCCAACGATCCGAGAAATGATTGGCTGGTTCCATATATGCAACAAGAATACAATCTACAACTTGTACAAACCTCTCACTTGGAAACACCACAATCGATTTAACGTTTGTACGTCAACTTAGTCCGATGATTATGCCCTACGTTTCATATTTTAGTTACCATCGACCAATTGTTCATAGGTTAGCCATTTGTACTAATGATTTCGATGAATAAATGTTATGTATAGTGTAATTTTCTTTCTTTAATTTCAACTTTCTTTCTGACAAACAAAACAAAAGAATCTCCCAATAACGAGAGTAACGTATGTAATTTTGCATTCACGAAATAAAGATCCGACGGGAGTATCAAGAATACTCCCTGAATATTTTTTACTTAAGGTATACTTCTTATATTTTTCTGTACTAAAACCTTCAGTTAAAATTAGGCTTATCAGTGTAACAAGGCCTAACTACCTGTCAAAACTAAAAAAAAATAGATTTTAAAGATTTGTCCGTATTTTAAAAATAATAACTTGCTTAAGTATTTACTTGTTGAGTTAGCTTACCTTTTCAGTCTTAAATGGTATTACAGGATATTTATAATATATACAGGTGCTTTATGATTGATATGAAACTTAACTTGTCCTTGGCCAGGCAGCATTAATATTTTGAATACTTTTTTTTGGGTAGTCTGAAAACTATTCGGTCCACCTGAGCACTTAACTTCAGGTACATCTATGCTGCAAATTATGTTTGTAAAAGGGACCCAGCACTTATCCTCTCTCCCAACATTTCTGTGTTCTGGCCAAAAAAATGTTTTTGATGGCCAGTGAGGATGCATAAAATTAATGTAAGCATCTTGGTTCTCATCATCTAGCTCCAAAATTAGTCCAATATAACATTTTCTTCATAGACACAGCGTACATAGGTATTTGGTTGGAGATTTGGAAGTTGCAGTTCTTGCGAAAAGCTATATCTTAAGGAAAAATCTTTGTCACTGCTGATACGTTTCGCTGCTATTTCGGTTTTGGATAGTGGTTGGAAATAATGGAAGGACCTTGTGCCAATAACAGTTTTATGATCACTAAAACGCAGAGTTAACATAGGCTCTACATTTTTTACATTGTCTGTATTGATGAATTTAAATACATGCTGGTTTGAAAAATGCTGGTCACAAATCTTGAACATTTCTTCTGGTGTACAAATTTGGTCTTTATACGGCCATTTTTTCTACAGTTGTCACATATCTTTTTTCCAGGAATTAATATTATTCCTTTTTTTCTTTTTACTTCTTTGGCATATTTAAGAGATATTGGTCTTAAATCTGCTTTGATGACTTTTTTGTGGACATTCTTGGGTCGCAAACACTTTTTTGGTTATTTTCATAATATTCAGTATAATAGAGATAATGATGTTGTAACAATTAGATTTGTAACAAAATAAAAATTTTGTTTAATTTATTTAAAAAATATTTTTTTTTTATTATATTCGCGTAAATTTTAATTCGTTTATTTAATTATTTATCAACTTATGTCACTTGGTGTAATCAGAATTAAGTTCTGCGTTAATAGGATTATCTCCGGTACTAATCGATTCGCGGTTCTTCTTCTGAGTGTAGGCTCCTTCCACTTTGGTAATGGCCACTTTTCGTGTAGTCCGTGATTTAAATATTATCTTATGTTATTCCATTTATATGGTTTAGAAATAAATAGAAATCAATTTTGCAGAATTCCAAGTTTTATTGACAAATTAATTAAGGATTAATTATTGTAAATCGATTATTCAATCAGTTAAAATATTGACTCGTTCTCTCAGGGCGAATGATTATTTTTATATAAATTATTAAAATTAATTACAGGTTCTTTGAGCTGTTGTGTTATATAGTCAGAGAAAGGGCAAAGTCTGGAAAATATAACACTTACAATTACAAGCTTAATTATCTAAAAATACTAAGATATGATTTAATTTATAATGTTTATTAAAGTATTTGTTCGGACCAAACGTTGTGATGTGAAGCCGGACCAGCAGAGGATCATGGGATTCCAAAATGGCTGCTTCGTACTGCATATGTGAAATGACGACGGCTCGACTGAATTCTCTGCAAATAAATATCGCCTTTCCAAGTTTCCCTCGTCTCAACAATGGTGATTAATCCCTCTGGTGATAGTGTAGTTGTCCTGGACCAGTGTTCAGTGATTCGCCTCGTTAAATTGTGTTGGATAATGTTTTTAATTCACTTTATGCCATAAAGTCGATAATGGCAAGTTCCGTTTCACTATTCCGAATTATCGTTTTTATGTGTTTTAATAGTTAATTCACTTTTTTCTGTTCAGTATTAGTTTAGTTTACTAGTTGTACTGGTTTATCTCACTGAATTTAGTCGTTGTTTAAGTTTTTTCCAAAATTCGTGAATTCAAAATTATTCAACTTGGTTAGACTCTAGCCATGTTTTACTCCTTCGCTATATGTGAATCTTTTTCGAGATCTGGCTTAGATATGTTCTGTTCAACGGATAACAATCAACTGTTCTATTTTCTTCTTCATCCGAAATGTCTTAGACAATTTAATATTAAAAAGACATTGTTTTAAATTTCTAGCATTTCCGCTACATAACTGATTTTTACATTATATGATTGAATACATTTTTACTATTATTTAATTTTATTAAATACCTAATACATAATCTTTTTCTCTAGTTAATTCTACGTGATTTAATACCAAATATGATACTTTTACAATGTTTTCCATCTCGAAATGCCCTATTTACTGTATTTTTAACAGGTAGGCCTAATATTTTACTTCCTGTCATTTGAAGTGGTTTACAATTTTTATGAAGTTATTTATTATTGAACAAGATCCCTGATTGAAATAAAATGTTTATCTTTCCTTAATTCCTTGTAATTTTATGAATTATTTATCTTTTTTAAATATTATTCTTTAATTTGGGATTCCCCCCTTTGATTTTTCTGTTATTACATTTGCATTTTTTCCAATAATCTTTCATACCTTTTTCCAATCTCCTTCTAAAGTATAGTCTCAATTATAATACACTGTGTCTAATTTACATTATACCAATTTCATCAGTTTAATTAATTTACTTGACCTATTCATTAATTATAATGTTGTTGAGATTTACCATTTGTCCAGATTTTAGATTTGTTCACATATAATGTTTTATGACTGATACAGCTTGCTTATACCCCTTCTGACTTTCTATTATTATATAATCTTAATTAAAATTCTCTTACTTAACTACACTAACATTTAGTATTGAATCCATACTATTAATACATAACAAATATTTGAAAACAAAAGAGTTGTACTCTAACTCAGACATTCCAATCTTGATTAATACTGGTAAACATATAATGAATATCTTATAATAAAAGAAGTGTATTCCATCTCAGACATTTAGCCTTGATGGATACTATTAAACATAGTAAATATTTAAGAATAACAAAATTAAGAATAACAAAAAACATAATGCTCTATTTCCAACATTTAAGTATAGAGTTCTTTGACCTTAAAATAAATAACACATCTGTCCCTTCATTATTTAAAGTAATTCTTAAAATTAAATTTATGCAGTCTTGGCTGTTTTTATTTTATTTTGGGGATGTAACCTTTGTCACTTCACTGATTTATTGCCTGCTCTTATTTTCATTTTAATAATGTTATTAGATAAAGAGTGGCCCTCACTTAGAAACATTTTTATACTCTGTTTTCATAATAATATCCTACCATTAGTCACTTTTGTTTATATCTTCTTTACATATATTTTTATTTTTTGGTGTTATACTTTCATTAGTTAATTATACTTTCTTTTGGGGTTTGGTTTTTTCTTATTACTGGGTTTGCTTTGGGTATTTTCCCTACTTTATTTTATTCTACTCCGTGGTTTCTTCCATTTTCAGTCCTGTTATTAGGGATGTCGGTTTGTTCTGGGTTTTTCTTACTTACTCCTATCCTACCTTGTTTCTTCAAAAATGGTCCTTATATTAGGGGTGTCGGTTTGTTCTGGGTTTTTTCCTTACTTACTCCTATCCTACCTGGGTATATCCTTACTTTATTTTAGTTTTTTGATGTATTTTTCATTACTCATAGGTGTTGCTTAGTTGTTTTTAATTTATTTTTATTTCCTTAAATTATGATTGCATTTTACTGTGGTACTTATTTGTTTGTATTTGGATTTTTCCTTGATTTCATTTTATTTTAAATTTATTTATGATCATTTTTCATTCATTATAATGTGGATAATCTGTCATGCTACAATGTAAACATAAATTGGAAGTAGGCGTCAATGTTTTTCCTAACAGCCATAAGAATTGCTGTAACTTCATCTACTAAATTTGAAACCAACAGTATTTCTTTCTTATCTGTAAAATTTGTGTTATGACAAACAGAATGAGTGATCAGCACCACATTACACTGTTCTTTAGGTACTAACAACTCTTCATCTGACTTCATGATTATATGTAGATAGTACAGTAATAAAGAAATAAGAATCTTTGTTTTAAACTCCACATTAATGGTTATAAATGAATTGCTGTAACTTCATCTACTAAATTTGAAACCAACAGTATTTCTTTCTTATCTGTAAAATTTGTGTTATGACAAACAGAATGAGTGATCAGCACCACATTACACTGTTCTTTAGGTACTAACAACTCTTCATCTGAATTCATGATTATATGTAGATAGTACAGTAATAAAGAAATAAGAATCTTTGTTTTAAACTCCACATTAATGGTTATAAATGAAACTTAATAGTACTAAAATCAGACAAAATGATTGTTGAGCCAGAATCAGACAACTCATTTGTAGTTTGTGTGTTTGGTTCAAACACAACTGTCCACTATTACAATGTATAAATTTATAGATTATAAAAAAAAAACTAGGCCTATTTTATACAAAATCACTTCAAACAATGTATACACTTTTTTACAATGAACTAATTATGCACTGTTTGTATGCTACTGCAACTGTCACAAGTGTCACAGAGCAAACTGAGGCTCAGTGTGCCTCTGACTGGCTGCCTGTACAGACATGTAGTATTAAAATAATTTAAAATATACCTATCTGATCCGTCAGCGATCTTGTAGTTTAATATTCCACTACATGTTTCGGGAATTAAATTCCCATCATCAGGTAAAACTTCTTCTTCCTAATACATAGGAGTTATCGGTGAAATTATTAAAAACACATACACACACGAATGAATAAAACAAACACAACTGTTAAAAATGACATAATTAAAACACCGTACACACACACACAGTTAACAAAGACAGTGCGCACTGCCTGACAGTCACATATCATCTGGACTGATTGCAAAGTTCACCGTTTATCTTTAATACGGTATCATATGTGTTCGATCTAAATGAAAGCTGGTCGTTGAGCAAACTTTCTTTTATGTATTTTGGATGCT